>JBBPCY010000142.1:2423440-2452681 GCA_037974405.1 Brachyalestes nurse | reverse complement strand
AAACCTGACAATGAACTGGTGAGGTGAACCAGGTGTTTCTGAGCAGGGAAATCACCAAAACCTGCTGGACCACGGCCCTCCAGGACTGGAGTTCCACACCCCTGTCCTACAGGGAGCACAGTCACTGTTCATTTACTGAATCGACCTCTTAGGGGATCAAGCACAGCATGACTTGACCCACGTCAAAAAATAAATCAATAAAAAAAAGCCGGTGTGTGATCTGATCTGGTGGAGCACTAACTCATTCTCTGGTAGAATCTGGTAGAGTGTTCTAGCAGATCTCAATTTTAAATCTAGGTTCACTAGTGTGAGGAGTGTGTTTTCTTGTGAACTCCAAAGCACAGATGTAAGTCACTTTGGAGAAGAGCCTCTGCCAAATGCTGTAAATGTAAATTAGAGGCTGGACTGTTCTTTCAGTAATTTATACAATGCCATGTGCTGAGTAACTGATTTTAGTACAATTTGTTGGCCTGTTATTTATGATTCTTCCTGATCCTCCCCTCAGGCACTCTGTGGCTGCACGATCAACGCCCCCACGCTGGATGGCAGGACCATTACAGTGACGTCCCGGGACGTCATCAAGCCGGGCATGAAGAAGAGGATAGTGGGGGAAGGACTGCCACTGTCCAAACATCCAGACAAGAGAGGGGACATGGTGCTGGAGTTTGTGGTGAAGTTTCCAGAAAAGCTGAACCCGAACACTCGGGACGCACTGCTGCAGATCCTCCCGCCGTGATCAGGGGTCGAACCAGTCAGGAAGAAATGATCCAGTCTGCTTCAGGTGGAAGGAGAAGGATTAAAAAATAAACACAGTTTTTTTTAAATTGCTTTCAAAGTATTAATTTATAAACCCATTGCTTATGTTCACTGCACTTTTCACATCACTGTGAGGCCCTTTCAGAAGTACAGTCATGACGGACATTCAAAACACTTATGCAAAAAAATGCAATACCTCCAAGTCGGTGCAGCTACCATTCCGAGTCCTGCAGGACTGGAAACCGCGTACACTCTTAGGAATAAAGGTGCCATTCATGGTTCATTGGAGAGATGCTTCAGTAATACCACTAAGGTTTACCACGTTTTTTTTTTTTAATTGAAGGATTCTTTTATGACTTCAAAGAATTTTAGGGCCTGTTTATATTTTAAGAGTATTTTTTCTTTGCTGTCTCCAGCTAGACTAATTTCTGCTTCAGATATGTTAAACCATGTTTCTCTTCCTTTTTTATTCCCACCCTTTCCTTCTCACTCGTTACAGAAACTGAGTGTGTGAGAGTGTGTGAGAGTGTGTGAGAGTGTGTGAGAGTGTGTGAGAGTGTGTGAGAGTGTGTGAGAGTGATCTGAGACACAGCTGTGGAGCTCATTGGAAGGAAAGGCATTCTTTAACCTGTGCTCAGTCCAAGAATTCCAAACGAGCCTTGGGCATTTTCTCACAGTGCTTACAAAACTGCCCTTGCTTTTCAGCAGCCAGTGCAAACACTGTGTCTCGGGTTGAAACATGCCTGAATGTAGCTTTTAACTTTGTTGGGTTCATATATTAACGCAGCCTTTGGGTTTCCAGTCTTTTTTTTCAGATTTTAATTATATATTAGCAGATTATGGCTCAAGTCCCTTCTGCGAACTCTTATTAAAGGAATATTTCAACCTAGCCTCTGTCAGCTGCATCTTTAACCTATGAAGTCATTTGTAAAAGAACAGAACATTTTAGTAGAACCCAATGGGCAGTTGCTTCAACATCTTTGATGTTGAAATTAATGTTAATGGTAAATAAAACTATGCTCAAGTATTCCTAATATAAGAGCTTGTAAAAGGGACCCCCCCCAAGCCCCCTTAAACCAAACCTTAACTTACTTAGGGCTAATAAATTGGGATAAAGACTTGTCGGTAAGTGTGTACTTGTGTACGTGAAAATAAAAGGAGATGAATCACTTGTACGATGTCCTGTTCTGATTATGTACCGGAAGCACTCTGTAAACGTGTTTGTTTTACCAGCATCTCCTGTATTTTGCATTAAAACGGTCAGATTCTGTTGCCGTTAAAAAGAGTAAGATGATAATTGCTTTCCGCCCCCTTCAGGATGCATCATTAGATGGGTTTTTTTTCTTTGAAATTGAAAAAAAACTTAACTCTGGAAAATGGTGGCAACGTTGCGGTAGGTTACTTATGTTTACGACAAACATGGGGTTGGTTAAGTTTTATATTTTGACCAGAATGTCCATGTAAGAGATAACATCTGAAAAGCAAATGTGGAGATGTGTTTACATTTCTTGTTTTATGCAGCAGATTGTTGTATATTCCAAATATTAAAAAAAAAAACATCTCTTCGTTTTGTAACAATTCATTGTTAAGGGGTATGATTTTTTTTTATTAAGGACTGCTATTTGTTTTGGGTTGTCGCGCACACACAGAAAGCAGCCTTAACATGAAGACCACCTGCTTAATTGTACCAAAGTAGCTCTGAACCGTTTGGAAAGATGTTAGCAGCGGACATTTTAAGTCCTGTAAAGTTATGAGATGTGGTCTCTGTGGATCAGATTTGTTTGTTCAACACATCCTATAGATGCTTGATCAGACTGAGGTCTGTGGAATTCAGAGGCCAAGTCAGCTCTTGTGTTCCTCAAACCCTTCCCTAGTACATTACAAGTACATAGTCCGTATTCTTGCTTTACTTATACTCAAGCATACTTAATAAAATGAACTTCAAACATGCTACTTGGTATAAAAGAAAACATTCATCAGACCAGGCTACCTGCTTCTGTTACTCCATGGTCCAGTTCTGATGTTCATGCGCACATTTGTAGGTGCTGTTGGTGGTGGATGGGATCATCATGGGTAGTCCAACCGGTCCGCTGCCCCATACGTAGCAAGCCATGATACACTGTGTGTTTCGATCATATCCAGCATGCACTTCTTCAGCAGTTTGTGCTACAGAAGCTCTTCTGAGATGCTAGTGCTCCCCAGGCAGTGAGTCTAGGGCTTCCATGACCCTGTTGTCGGTTTACCGGTTGTCTGTTCTTAGACAATTTTGATAAAGTTAGGTACTGACCACTGCATATCAGGAACATCCCACAAGACCACCTGGTCAGAGCTGAAGAAAGTCGAATGGTCATTTTGAGCAATTTTTCCCCTGAATGATTTATTTAAGAAACCAATAAGCTGTGATAGGTCTGAAAACAAGATCATTATGCCGTGGGAACACGATCATTAGCTTGTGAAAAGTCTGGAAAAAATATTATTAGGTTGTGATAAATCTGTAAACAAGATCATTAGGTTGTGATAAGTCTGGAAACACGAACATCAGGTTGTGATAGGTTTGGAACCAAGGTTTCTGAGTTGTAATAAGTCGGGGGAACGAGATAATTAAGTTACCAAGTTGTGGCCGTATAGTAGACTCCCATTTCCATACGTTTGTAAGCCTGTCTTAGGAGGACTGGCCGTGTAAAGATGTGTATTGTTTACACAGCTGTAGTCAGGCAGGTCTTCTGTCTTGGTTTAAGTTTTCAGACGAGGTTTAAAGACTAGAGGGCAGCAGCGCTCTGCTCCAGGCCTGGGTCTCTCCAACTGAAGCCCAAGGAGAAGAAGACCTCCCTGAGACATTCCAGCAGTCCATCCTTTCCTCCTCTAGCGCCTCCACTATTAACTCCCTGGAAAACACCCTGCCGTTTGACTCCTTGTACCTATAAAGCCCAGGTTTTATCAGAAAACATCGATTGAGTGGGTAAGTTCAGCTCCTTCCCTCAGAGACGCTGTGAAGGCTAAGAACAAGCTAATTAGCTAGCGTTAGTTAGCCAGCTAGCAAAGTTATCATCTGAAGTCTACCAACAGGGCTGAGATGCATCCTGGAAGGACAAAACAACTACACCTTTTTCGCTCTTACTTCTTACCTTCCTGTCAAATTGCTCATTTAGTTATTTTACGTTGGCATCAAACTGGCAGTGAAGGCTAACTGTGTTGCAGTGTTTACATTCCAGTCGAGCTAGCTGGCTAATTTATTTGTTTCGCCATGAAAGTCTTAACTGACTTTCCATAAAGAACTTTTTCACGTTTCGTTTTTTTTTCAGTGCCCTATAGCTTGACAGACACTCTCAGCCTCTTTGTCGAGAGGTTCAATGTTTTGTTTGCTTAACAGAACAAGTCGGCTAACGTTGCAGCATCTAAAAAACGAATGAGGGTGAAGGATGTGTTTGAAGCAAATGTCTGTCAAAAATAAACTTCTTATAAGTTAGATTAGCGGGAAAATATATTATGATATTGGCTCTTTTCAACTCCCTAACCACTAGATCACCGGGGGAAGTTGGTGGTCTAGTGATTAGGGAGTTGCTCCTGCAATCAGAAGGTTGTGGGTTTGAATCCAAGGACTGCTAGTGGCACCACTGGGCTGCAAGGCACCATCCTCACACACTGGTCCCAAGGCGCCACTCTGCGTCCCTTGGTGAATGGGTTAAATGCAGAGAAAGAATTTCACGTTGTTCACACTGGAGTGTTCACGTATGACTACAGTGGGCCACTGGACTTGACCTTATTTGATACATTGCATCTTCATTGTATTCTTTTTCATTTTCTAGGTGTGGACGCTTACCTTTAAATGGCTTGAACCTAACTGGCCCCATCCAGAGGCTTTGTTTCTTTAGGGTTGGCTGTGAAGCTGTGTCCTTGCGTCTGCCCTTCCATACAATCTAACACCAGAGGAGCGTCTTGCCAAAATGCCACTCGGATTGGGTCGAAGGAAGAAGGCATCCCCACTGGTGGAGAATGAGGAGGCAGAGCCCATACGTGCTGGCCTCAATGTGCCTGGACTGGACGGGTTAGATGGGGGTGGGGTTGGACTTGCGGAGGGCGCAACACAGGAAGGCCTGCCGCCCCCACCCACTAACCTTCGCCCTCGCCTCATCTTCCACACCCAGCTGGCACATGGCAGCCCCACCGGACGCATTGAAGGGTTCAGTAATGTCCGTGAGCTTTATGCCAAGATAGGAGAAGCATTTGGGATTCCGCCTGCAGAGGTGAGACCTGTGCCGCGTCTAAGAGTCTAATTTCATAAGGGCTCAATTTGGAATGTTGTGTTTTTAATGTCCCATGTTGTCCCGTTTTTAGGTTATGTTTTGCACACTGAATACCCACAAGGTGGACATGGACAAACTCCTGGGTGGCCAGATCGGCTTAGAGGACTTTATTTTTGCTCATGTTAAAGGCCAGAGGAAAGAAGTAGAAGTGTTTAAGGGTGAAGATGCCCTTGGACTCACAATCACGGACAACGGTGCTGGTTATGCCTTCATTAAGGTAAGTACATGTAGTCTTCTGTAAGAAACATGTTTTTTTTCGGGGTTTTTTTGGTAAAGCCTCAAAGGACTGCAGAGAAAAGCTTCTATTTTTGACACAAAAGGAATCCAGGATGTGCTAAAAATAGCTGTTTCCGTTGCAGAGAATAAGGGAGGGCAGTATTATTCATCAGATCCAAGTCATTAACGTTGGAGACATGATTGAGTCGATCAATGGTCAGATACTGATTGGCTGTCGACACTATGAGGTTGCCAAGATGCTTAAAGAATTGCCCAGAGGGAAGAACTTTGTCTTGAAGCTGGTTGAACCACTGAAGGCCTTTGGTATGTGCTTTGTATTCTACACTTTATTAATTAAAAGAATTGTTTACCGTAGTCTAAGGACCATGTAGCATGGACTCAAGTGCCTAAGAGTCTCCAATTGTCTTTTGTTTATTACAACACTGGAAATGCATATTCTTTATTATGAATGAGTGGTATGTAATAAGGGTTTAATCATGGATGCTGGTCAATCCAAAAGCACTGTGCAATACAGGATTGGATTTTGACCTTGTTTAGTTATTAAGTGTTGTGATATTCTATTCAGATATGATCAGTCAGCGGACCGGGGGGCGCTCTGGCTCAGGAGTTCAGCTGGGCACTGGCAGGGGAACACTACGTCTGCGATCCAAAGGACCAGCAACAGTAGAGGAACTTGTAAGTGTACACATTAAAGTAGTAGTTTGGAAGGAACATTTTCCGCCACATTTCAGATGCAGTAGATCAGCCAAGGCATGTCCATCTTTTTCTCAGGTTGCAACCATTCTGAAGCTTTGTCAATTTTTATAGATAATATGTATGTTGTCAGAATCCACATAAGCAAGTCTAACTTAATGTGGTTTGAGACAGCTATATTAGCATTTTAGCACCAGTAGAAGTAAAACGTTAAAAGTGAGGTCTTTGCTGATTGATATATGCAAATTAGAGATTGTGCTTCTAAGGTGTGCGACTGTAAACTGAATGATCACTGTATTCACCGTTTCTTTTTCTTCCAGCCTTCAGCATTTGAAGAGAAGGCTATTGAAAAGGTCGATGATCTACTGGAGAGCTACATGGGTATAAGAGATAGCGAGCTTGGTAGGTCACAATGATTTGTCAGTGTGATTTTATTTCTTCTTGTGAATGTCTGTTGTGACTGAGGTCATTTTTCTTCTTCTCAGCTGCTACGATGGTGGAGTTGGGCAAAGACAAAAAGAACCCAGATGAGTTTGCAGAGGCCTTGGATGAGACCCTTGGTGATTTTGCCTTCCCGGATGAATTTGTATTTGATGTGTGGGGTGCCATCGGTGATGCGAAGGTTGGTCGGGTCTAGTGCTAGAAATGGGAGCCACCTGCGTTAAATGGGTTCAGGTGGAGGTGTTTAAAGGAGATGGCACAGCCACTAATCACAGTGCTACTAGAAAACACTATAGCATCCTTATAGTGTCTTTTTATAAATGTAAGTTTTACCAACTGAAATACTTCAGCTGTCATTGTTGGGAGTATACTCTGGGAGTGTGTTTTTTTTATTTAGTTTTTTTTTTTTTTTATAAATGCAACTTGTATGCAAGCGTTTCACTTTCTGCTGACCCCAGTCTTTGCTGTTACTATTCCGCAGGCTTTTGAGTCACACTAATGTGGAATACAGATGCAAATTTGTATTTCACTGAACTTGACACTAACTGCATTTGATAATTGCAATGAAAAGTCTCACCATTGTACCGCTACCAGAAAGTCCTGAATGGCTTTTCAGCACCTTTTTTTGAGGTTTAGGTACCACTGGGAGACTTCCAATGACCCTGATCTCAGTCGGTCATTCCCGAGACTTTTTACAAACTGTGAGCTTCACTTTGCACTGTGTTGCGCTGTATGAACTGCACTGTGATGCACGGTAGGACTATGTGACATGAACAAAATTTCATATCCAAATTATTTTGCTAGATATTGCTATTGCAATTTACCTTATTGGGAAATCTTTGATAGAAGACCTGCATTGTTTTGACCAAAAGCATTAATAATTGCTGGATCATGTGAATGCATGGTTTGTCTCACGGGAACACTCACCTGGATCATTTTGGATTGGTCAGCCTGATGGAAAAATAGTGTCTTAAGCTCTCATTTGCATATTTCAGTCCGTTGTAGTGTTAGTATTGTAAAGACCAGTATCATGGACCAATGTTCAGCCCTTATGCACAGCCCACACAACGTAGTGTAGAACCAGACACTCTTCCGGACAGCATACACTGTGTGCCTCTTTGGCTTATGTGCATTCACAGTGCAGTTTTGGACCACTTTGTGAGATGTTACACTACAATGACTCCTACATGCATGTACTGTCATATTTTATATTACTTATATTGTCTTGTTTTATATGAAGGACTGAAGGCTCAGTGATTTTTTTTTTCACCCTTTGTTTTAAAGTCTGTTGCGAGTTCTCCTTTGCACAACTGAGGTTCTGAAGTACATTTCAGAAAAATTTGAGAAGAGTTCCCAACACTAACAGTATTATGTTCAGAAGAGTTTTTACTTTAAAACTTCAAAAATGTTTTTGAGATGCACCATATGATGGTGCAGGTGCAAAATGTTTCCTTGATAAAGCTGATATTGCAGGCATCAGCAAGGCTGAAAAAAATGTCCTTATCATGTTCCCGAAACATGGTACACCAATAGTGAGTTTCTTTTTTTCTTTAGACTTAAATATTCATGTTAAATATGAGATCGAATTTGAAATTAGCTTTTTAATGCGTCTGGACTCTCATTTATCAAAATTAGTGTTTGGAACAAACAGTCGCTCCTCTGATACTAATTGAAGGTCAATTGATTTAACAATAGTCAGTTTTGAATGTAGTAAGTTGAATAAAAAGGTCTTAGCCCCAAAGGGCCTGTTAAAGTAGGACTCCTGGGTTTTTTAACCTAACCTGCATGCCGCTGGTGACCTCATGCAGTCATTTGAACACATTCCCAAAAGATAGAAAGCCTGTTGACATGACAAACACCGAGAATAGGTGGCCATTGCATCTGGCCAACGCCTCCTACTGTAAGTGTTTTTTGTCTGGACAGCTTTTCCATTTTTTGCTATTTCTTTTGTAATAGCAGTCGACAGTTCTACTGATGTGACTGGTGTAAACACTGTCTTACTTTTTTCCATTGGATCGATGGTAAACTGCAGTCTAATGCCAAACCTCCGGAAATGGTTTTCTATGCGATCACAATATCAGTATTAAAGCAGTATTCATAGAATATTACGAGCAGTATTTCAGATGTTGCATCATCTCTGACTGAGCACATAAAAAAATGAAGGGGGTTATTTGAATATCAAACTGGAAGAAGCCCATGAAGGTTCGGATTTCAAGGTCGTCGTCTTCAGAACTTTGACAGGTTCGGGACATTTCCCCAGACTTGGGATCCATTTTTTTATTACAGTGTTGTAGGATGATGTCATGGTTATGGGGCTTAATGTATGTGGACATAGGAAACATTGTTTGGAGGGCCTGGGGTGGGGGGTGAGGGGGGGGGGGATTTGGGTGGGGGTGGTTTAGGATGGCTTTCCAAGCATTGGCTCAATAACAAGAAAATAAAATCCAAAACAGAAGCAGTTTCTAAGGTGTAATGTAAGAACTTCTGTTGGTTTGCATTATTGGGAATCTCTTCTTTTTCTGGCTTTATTTGATCTAATCATGGAATCAGAGTTCTTGGGGGTTTTTTTTGTTTTTTATTTCTAAAAGGTTGTTTGGTGTTGCTTTTTTTAAAAACTGTTCTGTTGTGGATGATTTGCTTTGTCTTCCTTCGATGCTCGTTTGGATATCTTTTAGCCTAAAAGCTGTTTTTAAGGAGAAGACAGTAGATGCTGTTACACTGACAATGTTCTGGTTTTTAATGGTTTGTATGTCACACTGTTTCAATGTCTTGAACTGTCGTCAGATTGCAATAATGATCACGGTTTAGCGTCATATGTTGTCCATTATGTCTTCAGGGCAGGAATATTGTTTACTCAGTTGTAACTCATTGCACCAATTTCTCAGCATCATTAAAATGAACAATGAACTATGTTCACTCGTATTTTTTTTATTGATCTCATCTGTATGTTTTGTTCTTCTGGGCCTGATGAGCTTTGTGAGGTGTGTGTGTGTGTGTGTATGTGTGTGTTTTCTTATGGCAGTTCGTGGAAACACTGGGCTTGTTTTCTCCAGCCAAGTGACATCAATGAGGGTATTTTAAACTCTCAGAATTGTTTGTGTTTTGGAGGCTGCAAAGAAAGATGGATCATTAACAAAGTTAAAACAATAAAACTTTCAGTCGATAAAACTCCACTGTTTGACATGCAAGTGCCTTTTTGCGTCAAACCGAATTAATATGTGTAATAAACAGAAGCTTTGTGAAGTAAATCCAGCAGTGGAAAGTAGCGGCTCAGCTTTTATTGAAGTGAATTTGAAGGCCAAAACTTTTCCTTTGGTGTGAGGAGAGCTCTAGTACACTTTTACTCATGTTTCAGGCCAAGATCTGGTCGTTTGAACACAATAAAGGGTTTATGTTCAGAATTAATGCTCACCACTATTTTAATACTTGCTCTTTACAGTGAGATGCTGGAGAATTCATATCACACAGCACAAATATGCCTTAAATAGCTTGGATGTGATACAATTAGAAATTACTGAAGGTGTCTCTAATGTGAGTTCAGGCACTTTGAATGTTATGCAGAGTGTTCTGTGCTCAGATCAGTGGTGCCTGCTATAGTCAACACTGGCCGAGTCTCCAAAACACTGGTGTTTACAGAAAACATCTCGTATTATTCAAGTGGTGTTTGTTTTCCCACAGAAGTGCCCACTGATCCTGCCATGATCTCAGCACGACTGCCTCGCCAGAGTGAGGTGGACAATGCGTGTATGGGTTGGTCTTATTTACTCAAGTGTGGCCAGTCGGGATGGAAATCAGCCTATAAAAAGCCGGAGAAGGATCACGTTTGGAATGTTCTTCAGGGGTAGAACATCTTTCAGATGTGGGTGAATAGCTTATAGTCAAGCAGGGAATAATCTATAGCAAATGTTGGTTCTTAGAAGTGCTTAGGTGGACAAACCAACCACCGCTTTTATTTGGAATAATACAGACTGTGGACTACATTTCAGAACCTCCTGAAGAGAGAGTTTTTTTGTGTGTGTTTAGCATTTGTTTAATGTTTGGTCCAACTCGTGGACTAATCAGAAGAGGGTTTTAGGGATTTGAATGTGGTCTGTCAGAGGAGGCGAATTTCTTGTAAGTTGAATTTTCTCTCTCAGAAGACTGAAGTATTAAACCTTTCAGATAGTTTTTAAACATCAAGTTGAATTTGGACCCTTCAGGATCTGAGTTCGACCACCCTGGTCTAGAGTCTAGACTGTGTACTGTTTGTAGCTGTTGAGGTGATGCCCTTGAGACCCAGGGCTTCCTCGCAACCCGGGAGGTCCGGGGTGCTTCTTAGCCCTAAAGTGACAGCCATCCTGCGGCCCCGTGCCCTGACCTCCAACTCTCGGGCGGCTGTGGAGGACCAGCTGTCATGCCCTGTGTGCTGCGAGATCTTCGCGGACCCCGTGGTGCTGCGGTGCAGCCACAGCTTTTGTAGGGGTTGTCTGCACCAGTTCTGGAGCAAGAAGGGGACCAAGCGCGAATGTCCTGTCTGCCGGAGGAGGTGCTCACTGACCGAGCCCACGGTCAGCCTGGTGCTGAAAAACGTGTGTGAGACCCTCGTACAGGAGCAGAAGGGACTGGGCACCAACGGCTTGGGAGGAGCCGCAACCCCTAATGGGGCATCCAGGTAACTTAGAGATGGACAGCTGGACAATACAATTTCATTATTGTGATCATTTATATCATGTCTAGAATTTTAAACTGAATCTACCAAAAAAATGATTATACAGTAATCCCTCACTTTTCGCGGGGCTTACGTTCCAAGCGCAACTGTGTATAGTGGGAAAACCACGTTGTTGTGTTTTTGTAAAAAAAAAAATGCCTAAAATTGCCTATTTTTTATCGTGTAAACCCTAAATATGTCCCCAAACTTGCTCTCAGAACACTTTAATTTAATTTAAATGTCAGTTTAATGCATTACCCTTAAAGCAAATGTAAAGGTAAACCCGTCTTTTCATTTAAATTCCCCGCCGAGATATGCAGCTCCGAAGGTTGCGTGACAAAAGTATTGGGACACCCGGTTTTCGGAGAATAAAACCTGATCTACTCAGGCTAAAAATACAAATGAGGGCTCGTTGGAAAGGTTTCCTGGAGCTCTACCGAACTCTGGAGTTTGAAGTGTCTGAGTGCTTTCTCCGCCGAGATATGCAACGGCGAGATGAACGGGTTCCCTTGTGTGAAAACTGATTGGAGCTGATTGGATGTCTGCACATTATGATCTCATTGTAATTGATCAATATAAAATAGTTCTTTGGCAGCATTGTGATGATATTTTTTTGCCTTGTTGTCCACAATAATATCCAGGCCTCCTGATCTGTGCATTTTTCACAAAGAGCCACTCAAGCTCTTTTGCCATGATGACGAGGAGCTGCTCTGCTGCGTGTGCCACACTTCCAAGAAGCACCAGGGCCACCGCGTGTGTCCCATGGAGGAGGCAGCCCTCGACCTCAAGGTGAGTTTTCAAACAGGAGCTTGACCGAACTGGCCTCTGATGGGGCGGCTGGTGGTCTGGTGGTTATGGAGTTGTTCCTGTGATCAGAAGGTTGTGGATTTGAATCCCAGGAGTGCTAGTGGCACCACTGGGGTACCCTTGAGCAACACGCTGCTCCCCAGGGGCCCCGTTGGTGGCCGCCCACTGCTTCACTTGGTGAATGGGTTAAATGTAGATACAGAATTTCACACTGTGAGCTGTGGTGTTCACTTTCACGTTGGCAGCTTTTAACCTTGTCCCTAAAAGTGATCTTTAACTTAAAAATGTAAATCCTTTGAATTCTTCACTAAACATTGTTTTCTACTCAAACACACAATTGGACTAATAGAGTGTAGTTTTTGAAAACATATTTTCTTTTTTCTTAGTTAAAACTGTGTAGTTTGACAGGTAGGTTAAGTGTCCAGCAGAAGTATTGGAGTTTCAAACTAATGATGAATAACTGAAGGGATTAATAATGCTAAAAATAGTACATTGTGAATAGGCATATATCTTTTCAACATACAAAAATGATACAATTCACTGGTATAAATAGACCAAGTAGTTATAGTAATCATTATTATTTCTTCTTGTTTTTTCTTAATACACTTCTATTGTCATAGAAGGAAAACTTTGATGGATTCATTCCTCTCTGAGTGTCTTCACTTTGTTTACTTGATTGTGTTTAACTCAAGTTAAGCTACTTTTACATTTGAGGCATCGCTGATATGTTATAGTTGGGGTGCTCCATGTGTACCGTGTCTCAGCCTGGCTTTATCTCTGCCCCGCAGACGGAGCTGAGGAAGGAACTGGTGCCCATGAAAAAAAACCTCCGTTGCCTTTATGAGGCCAAGCAGGAGCATGATGACGTTACTGTACACATCAAGGTATCAACAAAGGGCCGGACTGAACTTTCCAGGACATTCAGGCCATGGAAAATGAACCGTGAAGCCATGCCAATGAACTGGTTGTAACCAGACCAAGCCAATTATGTTAACTCTGGCTGCAGCAATTAATTTCAATTTATGGTACAATTACCGTTTTTGAGAGCAGCAGTTGACTAGAGTCTCTCATGTGAACGTGGCGTTTTGTAGCTCACTGGTCCTGCTCTCTCTTCTCCATTTCGAACAGAACCAAAAGCTGCTGGCAGAGAAACAGATCAGGGAGGAGTTTGCAGAGATAAGGCAGTTCCTGGAAAAAGAAGAGGCGGCAAAGCTGGCTCAGCTGGCCGAAGAAGAGGAGGAGAAGAAGCACCTGATGAAGAAAAAGACAGATAACATCACGCGCGACATCCTCACCTTCTCTCACGCCATCAAGGCCGCAGACGACGAGATCGCCAATCCGGACTCCATGTTTCTGCAGGTGTGAGGCGTTCTCCATTTTCTTGAACAATTCAGCACTGACAAGCCTAACAGGTGATGCTGATGCTCGATTCTCTTTTCTTCTCGTTGCAGCACTACAGACAGATAAAGAAGAGGTCAGTGCACCCGACTGAGAATGTTAGGAGCCTATATTTATCCTAAATCCACAGCGTCCTGATTGATCTCTCTGTTCCCGTTGCAGGACTCAGTTAACGTTCGTTGAACCAGAGAACGTTCCAGCTGCTCTAATCAATGTGGCCAAGCATGTGAGATCTCTGAAGTTCAGCGTGTGGGAGAAAATGCAGGTCATGGTGGAGAACAGTAAGAGGCAGCTGTGTCAAGTGTTTGTGTGTGTGTATGTGTGTGTATATATACACCCATGTCTTGTATATAGACTCATACACCTTTATTTTTACATGACCATTTTCCCATTAGAATTTGGCATGCCTTTTTAATTACTGTGCTTAAAGACTGGTATATGTAAATAACATAAATTCACATAATGATTGTCTGCCCTGTATTGTGCTACATTTTAAAAGCACTCGGGGCTGTAACACTCATTATAACATCAGGACCAATGGGCACATCAGCCAAATTAGCTGCTGTAGATTTATGTAAATGAAATGGTTTTCATGAATTCGAAACAGGCTGTTTTTGCAGATGAATGCTTGGTGAAATGAATGGTATGCTTTGAACCTTTATCAGCGTTTACACAGTATGTTTTTTAAATGACGTTTTCCTTAATGTCGGCTATTTGTAACAGGAGTTTTCTTCTAAAATAACACTGCGCTAAAAGTGTTAGCAATGCATCATATAACTACAGTTCAGTATTTTTAGAAGTGTGGTAGTGTGGAAGTGTGAAACATCGGTCCTACAACACTGCACTCTGGGACGGTTTGTTTAATGTAAGTGTGTGTTTGATAGACACACTGCGTGAATGTGTGTGTGGCCTCAGTGGGAGTTGATGGCAAATTTAAGCTGTTTTAATGGAGCAGAGCTCAACATCTACTAGACGACAGGCTTTTACAGAAGCGCTCTGGGTCCTGCTCCTTCACCGGGAGACTCTGAGGCTATCAGGAGTGCTTTTTGCATTTTAAATTCATCTCAACACTTATTGGACTGTAGGCTTATATTAAAAGACACTTGCACTAAATAATGTATCATTTCATAATTTCTTATTGTAACCCCCCTCTCAAATTTCTTATTGTACATGCCCAAAAACACTTATATATTGAGAAAAAATATATAGGAGGCATTCTTTAAAAAGGTATATTCACAGTGAATGAAACCTCATACGTCTGATTTTTTGGTAGTTTGAGGCCTACTTCGATATGCTTTATGACGGCCGACTCCATCACCTCTCTTTTAGCTCCTGTAACTCTGGATCCCAACACGGCCTACCCCTGCCTGTCCCTGAGCAGGAACCTGACCAGTGTGAGCAACACTGGGGTCATTCAGAAGGTGCCTGACAACCCGGAGCGCTTCGACCACTTCGTGTTCGTGCTGGGTTCTGAGGGCTTCACCTCAGGCCGTCACTCCTGGGAGGTGGAGGTGGGGGAGAACAACGACTGGGTCATCGGTGTGGTGAAGGAGTCCATACCTCGGAAGGGCAAGGTCTCAGGAGGTCCCGAGGCAGGCTTCTGGACCATCGCTCTGTCGGACGGCCGCTACACGGCCATGACCTCCCCGCCCTCACAGCTGGATTTGATTGGTCATCTGGAGAAAGTGAGGGTGAACCTGGATTACGAGGCCGGGGAGGTGAACTTCTCCAACCCTCTGGATCTGACGTCCATCTACACCTTCACAGGCCGCTTCACGGAGAGGATGTTTCCCTTTTTCTGCCCCGGGGCCAACATCAACGGCAGTAACCCAGGGCCTCTGAAGATCTCCCCAGTGAAAGTGGCTGTGTGGAACAGCGCCTCCTGGTGACAATGGCCTGTGGGACCAAGCAGGGTGGATGGATTTTCTGTGTTGTGAAGTTTTTCAATTCTGTTGGGCCTCAAGCCGTTTAACAGCTCTCCATTTTTCTTCAAGCTGGTTTGCTGTTGCACACTGGTGGGGTTACATAGTCTGGAATTAATATTTGTAATAATATAAAGGCAATCCTTTTGCGGATAAATGTATAAAGTGATTCTAATATGTTCAGCGTAATGGGTTTCAAATCCAAATGGGTTTGTAGAAAGCTGTAAAATATGAAAACATATTATAAAATAATATTGTTCAAATAAAATGCGAGACAATATGTTATCCAAATGTTTAAAGAAGTGGTGATCGAGTCAGTTAACTTTTCTAATAAACATCTAAAAACATGAGTCTCTCTTTGTGTAGTGTAACCTTACACTGTAAAAGGAACTGTAAAAGGCTATAAACCCATAGAATTCGAGTGTATTAGTAAAATCTTATTTCAACAAATACAAACAGTTTAAAACAGTTGCTCTCCTTCATGCTCGTTGTTTGCTGCTCTTTCACTTTCCGCTCTCCGGAGCCCCTCCCTCTGCGGGTTTTCCCCACCCACTTGTGGGCGGAGACTATCTTAAAAGTTCTTACGGGTTTAAAGATCTTGTGTTTTTTCTGTTTCTAAGACCTATAATGAAAGAAATTTGGGGATTTTTTTTCTTAATGGGTATTTTTAAAACTAGTGTTTATTACTGCATAGTTTTCAAATTACAGTATCTTTGGTTCTATGTGACAAACCAGGGGAAATTCCATATAAGGAGTTGTTTTGGGGCGTGATGACAGTTTACCATTTGTTGCGCTTCTGCTGCTCGCATTGTAAGGGTTAATATGAAAGCAATATCAGACTTTTGAAAAACATGGGCATGCATAATAAAAAATGGGAGAGCTGTGTATTGCAGTAATGCATTGCTTGCATTGCTGGTTTGAATCCATAATAAGCATATATTCAAACCTCCAGAACCCCACCATGATTCTGTTCTCTGAATGTAACCATCACTCTCAGCTGACCTCAACACTGCTTGGCCTCCTTTGGTGCCTATCAAAAAGGCACAGAGAGCGAGAGAGAGAGAGAGAGAAAGAGAGGGGCTTAGCAGTCAGGGTACAGGGAGTTGCTTGGGATAAACACATTAGCTAAATGCTATCATTAGTGTAACTGGATACAGACGGTTTAACATGATCCTAATAATGGGTATCAAGCAACGTTCGTCCAGCAAATATAGACACGGCTAAACACGAGTACTTTGGCCCTCTTGCTGGTTTGATACAAAGATATTCTGGACTCTGTACAAATATGTGAAATTTTAAGGTTTAGAAACTGCCTTAACAATAAATTAATACCACTTTTGCAGTATTTTAATGATTATGATTCAAGACTAAGTGTAGTTAGTCTAACTGGGGCAGTGTATGATCCTGAATTGTGATGGACACTTTAAAACCTGTTTAAAACGTTTTTTTTAAAAGGTCTTTCTCCCTCAGCCCATTTTGCTTACTCACTTTTCAAAAAACTTGATTTGTGGGATTGTTAATCATTTGTGTCAGGGAACTGGTACGAGGAAAGTGTTTGTGTTTTGTTTTATTCATTTGGCATTATTATTAATATAGCACTGTTGTTGTTTCAGACATGATTCGAGTAATTAAAAATAAAAGTCTAAAAAATGATATGCAGTCCTTCTACTGTCAGAAAAAGCAGGAAAAAAAATTCACAGCTTTTTAATGATTTGAACTTTACACAGTGCATCATAAAAAAACCTGCCCTGCCGATATATCGCAGCTTCTACTGAGGGTCCTTCATTTGGCGTTGTTCATGGAAGCACTGCCAATTATCATAACTGGGGATCTAGACACACTGTTTCAGAGTGAGGTGGGAGGGGCTTAGCACAAACCCCTCCAACTTTAGTTTTGGGAGGGAAAGAAATGAACCAATGCTCTTCTGTCGGAGCTGCCTATGTTGTTACCAAGAACCAGCTTCATTACCCTCAGTTCATTTACATTTGTTCCAGTGTGAAGAAAAAGAACCTGACCAAACACAAAAAGCAAGAACCGACCCCAGACTGACCACACGACCTTGACGTCAGACTTCATATTTACCCCAAAGGCTTGGAGCATGTTGTGGAGGTGTCCTACACGGCCTTATGAGCAGGGAACCCACGGCCCTGGCAGACTCTTTCATGCTGCTGAGATCAGTGCTGTCTGTCAGGGGCAATTTTAAAGAAATGCTGGGTCAAAGAAGGTGTTTTTCATTACAGTCCCTGTCTAGCTTTCACAACATCAAAGAAGAGTGTTTCTCAACATCAGGCCTGGAGCTACTCGTGCACTCTGGTCTCAGCCTTTGTCTGTTCTAACGTACCCAGTCCATCTTCTAATGGGCTGAATCCAGGAACGCACAAGACCAAGTTCAGCAAGACCTCACACAATGTTTTATCAGAGTAAAGGAAAATGTTAAGCGAAGAATATTCGCACAGGGTTTCCAAATGAAAAGAGTTTAAAGTAAATAAAAGTCATGAATACAGTGGTGAATACAGATAACCATAGAATAAATCACTGAAGTTCACAACCTTATTGTTCATTAAATAAAATACATAAATATTCATGAAACAATTGCAGCTCTTTTTAATGGTAATCGCAATGAACAACTCTTCTTTCAAGAACTGCACTTAACAGTAGGCTACAGCTTCCAAGCAACGTAATGGTCAAACATTATTCCTTGAAGAGCAATACTGGTATATATAACTTGCAGTCATTTCACTGATGTGTGGTCTTCTGTGTATATGGAGTATTTTACAATAGTAAAATAGTGAGGGACGTTTTGTTTTGTTGGTAAAAAACTATGTGAAGTTTTGTGAGCTAGTTAGAAGAACACAGTTCCAGATTTCACCTCCAGCCTTGTGAAACTCCATCAGCAGCTCCTGATTTATTCTGATGAAGTATTGATTGAGCTGAACCAGGTATTTGAGGTTTTAATGTTCTCAGGGGTCTAAGACTTGTGCCGTTAAAAATGGCCCATTGTTATAAAAATAATACTAAATAAATGTTATACCATGATTTGGTCGCCACTGGCAATAACTGTGGTGATAACTGTTAAGGGTTAAATTAACTTCTGTAATCATCATAAAAGTTTATGATGATAATTACAGAAGTAACATTTTTTTACGTGAAAACAGAATCCTTCGTGAAATATTTTAGAACACTTTGCAAAATGCATACGCATTTCCATTCAATATCTGGTTTTATTTTTTATAATGGCACTGGAAGTGCGTAATCACACACATTAACCTTTGGCTTAATTGCAATAAAGATAGAACAGACTGTGACTCTTGTCCGAGGAGAAGTGGTGTCATGTACAAGCTCTCAGTCTAGACAGCAGGGAAATCGAATATCGCATCTGAGACTAATTGTAACTAATAATAATTGCGAGTGCTAACTGGAGGGCCATTAGTGCTGTAACGATGATGAGTCACCTCCTCCGCTCTCCGGCTGAACCTGGAGCTGAAGATCTCAGTGAGCCAGGCACTTTCCACCCGTCCCCATCAGCCTGGGGAACGTTCCTCTTCATCTCCGTGATCTGAAAGCGTCTGACAGCCACACAAAGACTTCGGTTCGATGAAGCACTGAGAAAGCAGTCTGTCGCGGAGAACGTGGGTGTATGAGCGAGAATGGAAAACAAAGTCCCCGCCCGGTTACCCAACAGTAAAGGCCACTCCTCACCTCCGTTTAGGGGGATCCCCAACACAGCGGTTACACAATATTCAAATATGCTGATTCATCATAACTGCCTACACAGTACTCGCACAATGCACTTCATTAGAACACTGTGCCTCGCACTTCCACACACTCGCCACTTTATTAGAAAACACCTTTATAAGCCCTGTGGTGTACGGCTGGATGCAACAGTTATGGTACCCCTGATGATGTGTAGGTTTACTAGGTGTAAATAAAGGCACTTTCTCTACAGTGAACACAATTTAATGCACAATTACAGCATTTACGGGATCATTAAAAAAAACATAGACGGGACCCTGTTCAAAAGTTTATGGCACATTTGATGTTCTTTGTTACTTAAACTGAACTAAACCGAATGGATCTTTTATTAGAAAGCATGCTAAACATGGTGAAGTGATTTGTTGACAAAAACATGTCGCTTGAAACAGAGCTGTATAGGTGACCTGTGAGGGACTGGCAACCCGTCCAATGTGTTTCAGCAGCTTTTGCCCTCTCACTGTTGGGATAGGCTCCAGGACCCCCCACAGCCCCGGTTAGGATAAGTGGCTCAGATAATTGATGGATAGATGGATGGATGTATAGGTATCACATTATTTTGTCATCCACCATTCATCACAGGTCAGTTTCTGGCCACAGGACCACAGTAGAGCAGACTGGCACGTTAGTGACATGGTTGGGCAGAGCAAGCACACATGTTCTTCTTAAGTTTGATCTTTATTATTATTTTTGGCATGCTACTCCTCCCAGGGCTTTCGAGATAGAGACACCGTTCCAGCTCTGAAACGTCTGGACCGATCTCGAATAGCGGGCTTGTTCACAGCTTTTTGATGCATTTTGTCGTTCGTTCGTTATTCTCGTTTTTCCGGCGAAAACGATTTGCAAAAGTATTGGCACCCCTCACAAATTCCTCAACTTTCAGATGGTCCTGCTCGGACATGCTTCGTCCGAAACCCACTAAACTTCATGTGATACTTCAGGCCAACGTCCTTGACACACAAACGTGGTCGGTGATGACCTGCACTCGTCTTTTCCTTTTCTTTCGTTCACCCCATTAACTTCCATTCATTGTAACCCCATTGAAATGAATGCAGTATCAGAAGAAGAGACTTTCAGGCTCCATACAGTGACCAAACCTTATGAAACTTCATGTGACACCTCAGGCCACACCCCCAAAGACTCACCTGTTTAAACTGAACAATATGGCCAAAGGTATTGGGACAGAGCTGTCATACAAAACTATGTGGACAAAAGTATTGGGACACACACTAATGCTATGCTAATGCTATGTTAATGATAATGCTATGCTAATGCTATGTCAATGCCAATGCTATGCTAACGCTGATGCTAATGCTATTTTCTGCATTTGAGCAAGCACACTTTGCAAAAATGCAGTCTAATTAAGTGTTGTTAGTGTTAAAACACTACTGATACAAATAACATTAATACAGTAAAAAGCAGTTTTATGTTTGGCAAAGTGTTCCCTCAGTATTACGTTGCAGCCTCCACTAAATATCTGGGTTGACTCTTTTTACTTGATTAGATTAAATTAGGTGTGTTACTTCTGGAATTTTGTAAATCCACACAATGACTGGAGATACAGAGGAACCACACCTGTGTTCATCTATCCAGCTCACTAAATAAAATATTGATACTTGTTTGTTTGCATTTATCCTAATGTTAATGTGAATTTGATACAAATGGCTTCAAACAATTTGCAATGCCTAAGGTTTTAACGTACTGTGCTAAAGTTATGGCGCAGTTTATTTTACATTAAATAAATAAAAACTGAACTACAATCTTTGGAAGATGATACAGTGAGTTGGTAAAAACATGCCGTTTGACACAGAGGTGACTTTTGCATGGTACTGGATGTATTTTGGTGTTTTGTTACAAGGCTCAAATAGAGACCACCGCTGGGCCGACAGTATTCACTGATGTTCATATGAAACACTGACAGGACACTTTTGGTTTTGATCCCTTTATTCTGTACATAATGCTTCTGTGTGTGAATGGCACTGAACGAAGGCAGCAGTAGCCTGGTGCAGCAGGAGCACAAAGCAGTCAGTTTGTATGGCTAGTCCAACGTCCTGTAAAACCCTGCAACTGCATGCAGGCTCTTCCACATGCAACAGTGTACTCAAACTGACAGAGGACGAAAACAACAGGCTAATCAACAGAGTGAACATCCCAAATGGGGAAAACAAACAAACAAACAAACAAACACACAGCCAAAGAAATGATTCCTACTGCAAGAAACATCTTGGTAAGTGAAAACATCTTAGTCAAGATATCTAATATTTCTCTATAAGCATTCTAAAATAGTGTAAGAATATGTAAGTCATTTAGTCGACTGAAGCATCATTTCTTGATGCTATTCCGTCTGGAAACAGGCAAAATGATCAAAATAATCTGGTAATATTCTTACAGCAGACTCGAGAGAATGAGAATAGAATAGAATGAGAAATACTACGTATATTGACTAGCCTTAAGGTCACTTGCCAAGACAGATCCTGCGCAGTGCTTATCAATGCAAACATCAAAAACATGGCGTCGACCGTCACACAAAACGACACAGTTTGCTCTGTGACTACAACGGCAAAAAATGTCTTTAGCAACAGAAGGTTTGTTTCAACAGTCTCCTCAGAATGGCCAAAGAGATGCGGGGTAAAAGACTGCAGTTCGCTTATTTGTTCCAGGGCCCAGTTAATAAGCTCATGTTGGGCTCATCATGGACACGCAAGTCCACAAGGAGCTGAAAAAGTCAAACCGTATCAAACGCTTATGAAACATCCGACAGCTCCCGTCACGGGGTTTACAAGTGTAAAAAAAAAAAAAAAAAAAGCAAAACAGACCTTCTACCCGCAGAGCAGCTAACGGACATGGACTGCTTAACACAGATCAGGGGGGTAAACTGCCCGCCCCCTCCTCCCCCAAACATACATTTCACAATGTTTTCCTTTGGCAGTCCAGGTTAAGATTGGCAGTGTTGGCTATTTAACATACATCCACATGCACAGAGACTAATACAAGGATTCGTTTAAATGCACTTATGTGGCCTCAGCTCCCTCGCATCAAACAAACCTACAAAAAAAAAACCAGATGCATAAATAAATAAAGTGTAAATGCGACTGTAAAAGGTCCATGCATTCGCCAGGCCTCCGGATAGAAAAGAAATAGCTGTCAGCATCTCTATTCACAGTCCATTCTTTTCCGGTCTCTCTGTCATGTTCTCATGCACACACACACACACACACACACACACACACACTCGCAGGCACACACACTCCCAGGCCGCGGTGCGGTTGCGCATTTGTGCTGGTGTCTGGTCACAGGTGGGTGCTGTCCTGCGTGTCGAACCTGTGGCCCTCTGGTCTGCCCGCACTGGCCTTACGGGCCCCGCCCTGGTTGGGCATCAGAGACAGAGGGTCGGGCCTGATCAGATACCTGAAGAAAAGAAACAGCCGTTTTACTGAAGATGTGTTTTCAGGTGATAAACCGCAAACTTTTTGTTGATATCGTTAATGCATGTTTGAGGTATGTGTAATAAAATGATGCCACTCTTTGTGGACAACTTTGGACAACTGACCTATCCACACTTCATTCTTCTGTGGCAGCTGTTTTGAGTCGGATACTGGCAACAAAAAAAAAATCCCATTCAACAACGAAAGGTGTTTTCTACTGTACCTGAACCTTTGGTAGAAGAAAACTGGACCTGTACCTTTTCCATTGACCATTAGTCTAATACTGAAGGGTCCAGGACTGGTACCTGCTCAGCAGTACCTAATGGTACTGAAGGTGTCCTCTTCTGTCTTTGTTAACGCTTGCAGATGAAGATAACCACAATACAGGCAATCCTCCTCCTTGTGAAAGTCCTTACCAAACGCAGCAGAGCGTAAACTGGGACAGTCTACTGATGTTACCATTGCTAGATTTCGAATGATTACGTAATAAAGAGGTGAAATGGGCGATATAGCCGTCAGCATTTCGGCAGCCTTTGTAGAATGAGTGTGGCAAGTTTTCACTCTTATCAGAGAAGAATAAGACGCATTTGATTTGATATTAGATAAGAGAGGTACACTCAAAGATACATTTGCATTGATTCAAGCAAAACTATTAGCCAAATTTCTACTGCTGCTTAAGTCATTTAAAACTTCCAAGACAAACAGCACTTAAAGCTCAGAGCCATGCTTAGAATTGTGACATCACTTTTTTCCTCATTGCTCTGTTGAAATAGTCATAAAAACCTTTTGATTTGTCTCTATACTTGAAACTGAGGTTAATCGGAATGAGTCCAGGTCTATGCAAGTAAATTAGCCGCAATATCAGCATGTTTAGAAGAAAACGCACAGCTGTGAATACATTCATATACTTACACAACGTCGTGCAGCTCGAGTCGCGTGTCGGGGGAGGGGTTGATGAGGATGTAGGAGAGCCTGTTGCCTTGGTCTGTCATCCCGTCTAACATCAGACATGCAAACAGAGAGCACACAGTCTGACATGGTCTACAGCTCACACACAACAACCAGTGAGATCAGATGGAGTGTATAACACACACTAGCGCAGCTCAAAATGGAATGTTTGATAAAGCTGTTGGGTGAGTGCACATGTGAGTGCTTTTTAATTGGTTTAGTAGACGAGTGGATAAGTCAGTCTCTCTGTAAGTGGGAGAGCTAGGGCTCAGGCCCCGATGAGGAGAGCACACCAGCCCAATTACTCCATTCTGGGGGTGAGCAAGTGTAACTGAAGGGCTCCATCATTGCAGGGATTCCTGACTGACTCACATAACCTCTTAAAAAATCTTCTGTGGCCAGATAATGAATGGTAACATTAACAATTAGAAATCTGACACAACTTATAGTTTGTGTATATTAAGGGCATACAGACAGGAAAAACCAGCTGAGATCAGACAGAGAACAAAATGTTGAGAAGCTGACCCAACCTACAGCTCACACCTAATAGGAAAGTCAATCAAAGACCTCTACAAATTAGTCTGATATTCGTCTTAAAGTTTGATAATGCCTTGGCATTAAAAAAAAATCCCAAACCTTTATAAAACAATTAAAGAAATACTGTAACCACCCACGTATAGTGAGAAACCGCACCTTAAATATGCCCCCTAAACACTTTAATTTCATTTTAAACTCAGTTTAATACATTAAGAAAATGTAAAGGTAAACCCATATCCATACTGTAGAGTTTACACTGAACTCCCGCAGTGCTAGAATGTAAATACCGATGTTACCCCTGTACAGACTGTACTGTGATTCATGCACATGTGTTTTCTTTGGTATGCACGCTCGTTTTCTTTGGTATAAGCAGGTAAATACAGTAATAATTTAATGTAATTTTTTAGTTAAAAAAACTGAGTAATCACCAATCATTTTTAACTTCAGGCGGCGCATCTTATTCAGGCGCTTCAGGAGGAGTGGTATTTTAGTGACCCGCCGGTTAAAGCAGACACTGGACAGCGACTGAGATCAACAGCCTCTTTTAATCTAATTTACAGTAACAAAAATACTGGGCTTTAAGGACAAACCGAAAAACAACCACTCAGGGGCGGAGATGTGCATACCCTATTAATCTATTCACACTTTCGATAAATAACCCCCTGCAGTGACGTCAGAAAAGAACAAGTTATTAGTGTGTAGTTGAACACAGACGGAAAGAAACAGATGGTTAAATTAATCAGAGTGAAAAAAGCGGAGAAGAGAACAGTTGTGTGTTTCCATGTGTTTCAGTAAAGCTGTGGTGCATCACTGTGAACACCAGAGTGCTGAACACCTTCTTCAGCACCCAGAGGAAAGGTGTGGATCTCTCTTTCTATCTCTCTGTCTGTCTGTCTCTCTCTCTCTCTCTCTCTCTCTCTCACACACACACACACACCAGCACACACTATACAAATGCTTCAGTGAATTGATGCATTAATCTTAAGGCGGTGATTTGCGTTTTTCATAAATGGAATATTTATATTGAATTAGAGGAAGATTTATTACTAATAAGGTGTATGCACTCATGTTTGGCTCAAATAAACATATATAACATCTATAAAAATAATAAGCTTTTTAATGTCGCCCCTATATGATCTCCGTGCTACGATCATTACTACCGTCATTCACATCAGTGGTCAGGATAATCATTATCATCAATGTCAGGACCATCTTTACCATCACAATATAATATATATAATATATAAATATTATATTGTATAATATTATATTGTATAATATTTGAGATTCATACTGCATTGAGCTGTTTCTTGAGGAATCATAACTGAATTTTATTGTTGAGGTCACAAATGTATGCCCCCGAAACACACACACACACTCATGCACAGACACACACACACACACTCACTGAATCCGGATGATGATAGGCCCAGGTGTTTCATGCGTGTGCGGACGAGGGCGTTGAGCTCCTGTCTCTCGGAGCGGCGGAACAGACTGAGCCTCTGCTGGCTGATACGTTCAGCAGCACTGCCGGGACCTTTGGTTCCACTGGGGCCTCTCCCACCCTTACGGCTGAGCCGCCGAGCCCACTGCATGCTTTTCCTCCTGAGCAGTGGGTGGTCAGAGACAGAGGAAGAGGCAGGAGGCTCAGAGGAGGTGGAGTTACGGTGGGGGCCAGAGCGGCATAGCAGGGGCTCCCGAGGCTCCCGTGTGTCCTCATAGTCCTCCACTGTGATGGACACCTGAGACTGAGAGGGAAAAACTTCAGACCATCACTGATTTGGACGGTTGCACAATTTATCCAAAATATTAACAAACAGTACAGAAGATACAGACTCATATGGACCATAAGCAACACAGAAAATACTGATCTTACACTGATGGTTTTAGTGTACAGGTTACCTCAGACACAGGTAGTTTATGAGCTTCTGTGCGGTAGATCCCGATGGGGATGTCTCCTGTGGAGGAGCAGAGCTTCTGGTAGAGCCGTCCATAATTGCGTATCCATAAATCTTCTTCTGTGATCTTCATCTAGGATTTATGACATCAACATCACTGCCACACGAAAGCCCTAAGTACAGAACTTAGGAGCCAACTTTCTTGGAGCCATAAATTATTTTATTCATCTTTCTCATGACATGACAAAAGTAAAATACGTAAATTCATGGCATTTACAGAATTCGTACTACAACCATTACTATTTACATTTATGGCATTTAGCAGACACTTTTATCCAAAGCGATTTCCATTCCCTAACTACAGGGGGCAGTCTCCCTGGAGCAACTTGGAGTTAAGGGTCTGGCTCAGGGACCCAGTGGTGGTTTTGCTGAAGTTAGAATTTGAACCCAAGACCTCTTGGTCCAGAGGCACTACCCACTAGTCCAACACCACTCCTGATAATCCACTTCCTATCATTACTGTCATTATCCTTAAGGTCATGACAAGGTTTTTACCATTACAATCATGGTAATTATCATCATGAACACCATAACAATGGTCAGGAACATCATTACCAAATGACTATAGTCATCATGATAATCATTACCATCATAATCATGTTCATGACCATAATGATCATCATAACCATGTTCATGACCATCATTACCATCATAACCGTGGTCATGACCATCATTACCATCATAACCATGGTCATGACCATCATTACCATCATAATCATGGTCTTGACCATTCATTACCATCATAATCATGTTCATGACCATCATAACCATCATAATCATGGTCATGACCATCATTACCATCATAATCATGTTCATGACCATAATTACCATCATAATCATGTTCATGACCATAATGACCATCATAATCATGGTCATGACCATCATTACCATCATAATCATTGTCATGACCATCATTACCATCATAATCATGTTCATGACCATCATTACCATCATAACCATGTTCATGACCATCATTACCATCATAACCATGGTCATGACCATCATTACCATCATAATCATGGTCATGACCATCATTACCATCATAATCATGTTCATGGCCATCATTACCATCATAATCATGTTCATGACCATCATTACCATCATAATCATGGTCATGACCATCATTACCATCATAATCAAGGTCATGACCATCATTACCATCATAATCAAGGTCATGACCGTCATTACCATCATAATCAATATCCTCATGGTCATGAGTACCATTATCATTACAATACCGGTCATAATAATACTATCATCATCATCATCAAAGCCCTCACTACCATCATCACCACCATTACCATCATCATCATCAGTCATCATCATCATTATTTTCATGACCATCATTATCATCATCCCAGCAATAAAATACTGCTCTTTAACTGAGTAAGTGGGAGAAATCTGGGGATGTACTCACGGCACAGAGGAAACCGGAGCCCGGCATGGAATCCAGTCCCAGCAACAGTCTGGTAATGGAGATCATGTAGTCTTTCACGAAGGACTAACACACACAAACAACAGAGAGCACTTCAGCACACCAAATATGTGGCCAACATGTATCACTTTCTGTCCTAAGCACATTATCGCACACACACCTGGGTGGTTTTGCAGAATCATGGAGAAATAGAATAGCTCAGTGTGGATTACTGGCTTAAAGTTACCTGATACAGAAGAGTGTCTAGCATGCTGACACTGAACACCTTCCCAGCAGCGAAGGGTAATCGGAACATGAAGACCAGGTTGGAGCCCCTCTCTCTCTCTTTCTGCGGGGCCAGCATGCAGCAGGTACATGGTAGGAGAAAAGCCAGGCATTGATTAGATTACAACACAGCTCAGTCAAACGTGTGGACACACCGATTCACAGAAACGTTTCTTTCACAGCTATACAGGAACCATGCTGTACCTAAACCTTCCTGCGATGGTACAGAACTTGCCGCATGCTTTGATTTTGAATTGTATCTTTTAGTCGGGTAACAGCTTCGTCCATGGAGTCGAACCAGCGGAAGGTTTTTCTGTCAAAGCTGCTTTTGTTACTGTGTTCTTTAACACAGATTATTTTTAATCTTATTTGAATGTTTATTTTTTTCTCACCATTCTTTAGCCATGCAACAAAAACCTAAACTTGCTAGCAATGTCCTGGCACACCTGGTCCTGTTGCTAAATTTAGCATCATAGAAAACTTCCACTGAAATTTATCTTCAGCCCAAACAGACAGTAGTGCTTATTCTTTGTTGACTTCTCAGTTGTTAGCTTGTGTCTCCACTGTTGTTTGCACAGACTAAAAAACAATGGCCTCTTTCCAGCCCGCTTTTGGCCCTGCCATCGATCACTGTGGGCAAGGTTCAGGAACGGGTCCCTTTATTTATAATGGAAAAACATTTTCACAGTACAGCATGGTTCCTTGTGTCAGTGGAAAAGTACCATTACTGAGTTACCAACTGAACGTCTCCAATTGTGAAAGCAAATTTCTTATTATTTCTGTATAAGCCTTAATTAGCTTCAGGTGAGGATACAACCACCAAACACTAGTGTGTATGTGACATGAAAACAATCTGGGTTTGCTCATTAGAACTGGAGCAGTCAGTGGATGTATGGTGGGACTAACCTTCTCTAGTTTGGAGAGGGCGAGTGAGTAGTGGTCTTTGACTCTGAACTGCATGAACCGCATGTTGGCTGGATGGGTGAGTTCTGTGATTATACTAAGCGCTGGGAAAAGTCTGTGGGAAACAAAGAGCAGGAACGGCACATTCACACTGGGATACACACCAAAGATTCTACTGAATGCAAACACCCACACACACTGTGATTAGCAAAGGACACATTCTTTACAGATCTGTAAACAGAAGTTCTGCGCCCACCTCAGGATGATGTCTCTGCTGAGCTTCCAGGCGCACTACAAGCTCGCCAGCAGCAACATAACTCTAACTACTTCATTTCCATGAATCTGTGTGCCAGAGCTACTCTGCAGCTGAGTTGGTATAACTGTTTTCACACCTATCTAATGAATATATGGATTACAAGGTCAAATGAGGTTTTACTCTTCTTGTAATGTTTATGTTTTTGCAATGTACCAAAACAACATCTTGTCACGACGTGCACGGTTAGTGAGGCGTGGCGCAAGGTGGTCCAGGGATGGAATTTTATTACAAAAACACAAAGACTCTATACACGGGATAAACAAAAACCAAAGAGGCTCAAAGGCCTTTTAACTCAAAACATAGATACACCAAAGAGACATCAGGAACGGGAACGTGAGGGTAAGAGTGAGGGTTGACCAGCAAAGACCACATGAACTCAAAAAAACTTAAATACTAAACACACTTAGACACAAACCAATCAAAAACCCCAATCACTTAATCTAAACACAAGACAGCTGAC
>JBBPCY010000142.1:2373261-2394433 GCA_037974405.1 Brachyalestes nurse | reverse complement strand
GTGTTCCCCCCGTTTTGCCTTGAAGGGTAGCACGTCTTGCACCCCAGCCTGTTCCCACGTTCCTGGCCGTGTGAGCTCGGAAGCTCTAGCCAGAGTCCTGATTTTGGTTCTTTTGTTAGTTTGGGGAGCACGGGTCTGGAGTGTCCCGTTGTGTGTTTTTTGGTTTTAGAGCCGGGGTTTTGTGTTTTGTGTTCTGTGTTTATTGATTTATTAAAACCTGTACAAACTTAACTGCTGTGTGCGTCCTCCCCTTCCCTCTCCCTACTTTCAACTCTGACACACAGGTACAACTCAGGTACGGGTCGCATCATTTCTAATGGAAAAACATTTGTGCCAGTGGGAATGTATTTGTACCAGAGGAACTATATTTTAGGACAGCTTGTTTAGGTTTGGACATGGAGATGCTACACTTTGTATCAGTATCGTAGTCAAAATTCTGGTATTGTGAGAAACCTAGGTGGACCTGACCCAAATCAGTTTGGGCGGCGGCGATGATTTGGCCATTTCGGCAGAAATCAATGCAGCTTGGGGAGAGCTGAGAGAGAGAGAGAGAGGGACAGAGAGAGGAAGAGAGACATAGAGAGAGAGAGAGAGAAGAGAAAGAGATGCTTGAGGGAAGGGAGGGAGGATCTACTGCGGCTGACTTCAAAGGTGGCGTGAAACTCAAAGGCTCTGAAAAGGAAGGGCATGCCTACTGCTCAGTTCTCCCACTTACTCAGCCAGCACAAGAGCTCTCAAAAAACAAAGAGCTGATTGGTACAAACGTCTCTCTTTCGCATATACCTGCCCTTCTCTACCTCCCCCTCCCTCCTTTCCCTTTGATCCTGCCTTCAACACTGAAGCAAAGCAATTGCATCTGAGCTGAAGTCACATTGATGCATACAATAATCCACGAGACCGTTTTCCCCACTCAGCCTTTGAGGAGCCCACAGGCCCCCAGCTTGAATAAAAGGCACTCTGATTCCAAGGAATTCCCAACATATATGTCGTGGGGAGAATCACCATTCCCATTTTCAGAAAGGATGAGAAGGTTTCAGCCCCTTCAAACCCTCAGTATCACTCAGGAGAAGGGGTCTACCCAACTGTGGGCTACTGGTAGCGACATATCCTGAGATTCTTTGGGAAGAGCTGGCCTCCAGTCAAGACCAGTTCACAAGTACGACTCTTCCAAGATGCAGTGGAACCTCCACATCATGTTCAATGCATTTTGCTTTAAACACTCTAAAAATACCATTGTGGATTCATTCAAAACAACAAGAGATACAGGGTCTCAGAATAAAGAAATATATCAAATATATAAAATGAATTCATGAAGAATCTGCACAATTTACTTACATTAAGTAGAAATGCCAGAACCATTCTTACTGTAAGTTTCCTGAACACTAAAGTTAACTGAACACTAAAATATGTATTAAACATATACTGAACAACTTAGAATAAGAACAGTAATAAGAATTTTCTGTATTATTACCATCATTATTATTATTACAGCTGTAGTTGGAACTGTAGTGGTTTGAGGTGACCGAGGAATTGTTAATAAAATAGGATGCATGAATTCATATTTGGAAAAAAAAAACACATTTTCTCCACCACAGCTCGGAGAACCACTTGTTCTCTTGGTTTGTGACCTCTAGGTAAATTTAGTTTGAGAGCACTGGTTTACAGTAAGCACTTGCGTGCCCAGGACAGCGGGTGATACTGTAGTACAGCTGAAGGGCAGTGTGTTGCCGTGTGTTGCAACATGTGTGACCCACCTTGTAGCTGAGGTACACCAGCAACATGGTTTCTGAAAAGCTGATGAAGGCCACAAGCACCTGGTGGGAGAGAAACACATACAGAAACAGAAAACAGAGTGAGAGAGAGACAGTGAAAGAGAGAGAGAGGAGAGCGCAGACAGAGAAAGAGTGGGAGGAAGCAGTGGGAGGACTCGGGCATAATGCCGCTTACTCTGAAAAAAATGTCTGGGCCAAGTGGCCAAACAGCAAGAGGACAAAACAAGTACAGACATACACCTCTTATGTGTGTGTATGTGTGTGTGTCTGCCTCTCTGTCTGAGTGGGAATCTGGGTTATGTTGCATTCATTTTGTCTGAACGGTTGTTTTCGCCTCTGCACCTTTCAGTGATGCTGTGTGACATGCTTTGTGTGTGTGTGTGTGTGTGTGGAAAAGGTTAATTGTTCTGACCTGTAGTGCCCAAAGCGGCAGAGGTCTGTTCACCCAGATAATGAGGGACCTGGTGGCACGGGGTCCGTTACAGAGCGGAAACAGAGCGACATACACACAAAGAAAAACAAACATGTCAGAAACGCTCGGATACACACACTGTCACTGTTTCCAAACACCCTCATGGTGACACTCCAGCAAAGAATCCAATTTACACCCTCCTCCCCTACCCTCCACTCCTCACCCTAAATGTAGTCATTCAGCCAAGACCTGTATGAATCCTCCTTTAGACTGGAGCTGTGAGGCTAATGTAGCTAGCAACGGATGGAAGCTTATAGCCCAGCAATTAGCAACTAAATCATCACACGCACCTCAAACCATGTTAAATAAACTCAGACAGACTTTTGGCCCCTGAGACACCAGGCGGGATGTCAGCTGTTGGACGCCATCAGGCTGTCAGTTGGCTCCAGTCCTTCCTCGTCAGCACTGTTTTGGCTGTTGAGTGTGTTGGCTGTTGAGTGATGGCAGTCAGTCGTGAGGGACGGCTGAAAATCACTACATGTCCTAAACTGTAACCGGTGTTGTACCACCTGAAATCAATGTAGTGATACTAGGGCTGTGCGATATGGCATAAAATTCATATTGCGATATAAATTGAACCATAGAAGGTATATATTGCGGTATATAATTTGATCTGTAAATTTAAATCCATAGCAAAGGCATTGCTGAACTTACTTTAATATTTTTTTTATTCCTGAACAAATATAGTCTACACAACCAAATCAGAACAATTTAGGATAAGCTTTTTTTTGCATGGATATGGGAAAGACTGCTTATCAAAATGCTGTGTGTGTGTGTGTGTGTGTGTGTGAGAGAGAGAGAGACTTTGTGTGTGTGTGTAATTTCTCTCTCCCTGGCACCTTAATATGTTTGGCCACTCTAGATAGATTTAATTCACAAAGCCTCTCAATGGACAAACGTATTGGGACGTAATGCCGTTGAACCGTAATGTCACGCGTCCAAATACTTTTGTTCTCCCCTCCCTATCATACAGGAAATAATGTCTCGTCTCATTTTAGTCAATGAAAATAAAGAGACATTTTAGCATAGTTTTTACTTTGTAAACCACATTTAGTCTCGTTCTTATTCGTCAACAATATTACATGATATATTTCGTTATAATTATTGTCACGTGATCAGCATTTACGCTGCGTCTCGTGATAAATGTTCGTTGACGACGATATTTAGTCATAATTTTCACTAGTGGTCACACCAATTCTGAAGAAACCCATGCTGGACTCCTCAGATGTCAACAATTACAGACAAATATCTATTCTCTCCTTCCTCTCCAAAGTCCTGGAACGTGCTGTTTATAACCAACACTTTCTTTCTCAAAACAGGCTTCAGGACCCTCACCAGTCCAGGTTCAAGGTTGCGCACACTACTGAAACTGCCCTACTAGCCATCTCCAAAGAACTTCATGCAGCTAGATCAGCCAACCTGTCTTCCGCTCTGATTCTTCTTGACCTTTCTGCAGTTAACCATCAGATCCTCCTGGCTACTCTCTCTAACCTTGGAATATCAGGCACAGCCTGGCAATGGTTTGTTTCCTACCTTAATGACCGGAGGTACCAGATAGCATGGCATGGCTCCCAGACTGCCCAGCGAAGATTGCCCACTGGTGTTCCGCAGGGCTTGGTCCTTGGACCACTTCTTTTTTCTCTATATACTGGTTCTCTTGGGGATGTAATAGTCTCACATGGCTTTTCATACCACTTTTATGGAGATGACACTCTTTTGTTCCCCTCCAGTGATGATCAGGTATCGACCCTCAACTCAGACTGTCTGGCTGACATCTCCTCTTGGATGGTGGCACACCACCTCAAGCTGAATCCCAGCAAAACTGAGCTTCTTTTCATCAAAGGGAGTCCAGCACCAAGCCACAACCTCACAGTTTATTTTGAGAACTCGGTTATTGTCCCCTCAAAGAAGGTAAGAAATCTTGGTGTCATGCTAGATGAAGAACTGTCATTCCTGTCGCATGTTGACCACCTCTCCAGGACATCCAGATACCTTCTTTGCAACATCAGAGGAATCTGACCCTTTCTCACCACTGAAGCCACGCAATGTCCATGTCCAGTCTTTGGTCAACTCTAAAATAGACTACTGCAGCTCTCTACTGGCTGGACTTCCACTGAAGGTAACGAGACCACTTCAGCTGATTCAGAATGTGGCTGTGAGGTTAGTCAATGTTCCTAAATTCTGTCACACCACGCCTCTACTACGGAAACTTCACTGGCTCCCTGTGGCCACTCGCATTAAGTTCAAAACGTTAACACTTACCTTCAAGGCCAAGAGCGGACTTGCACCTCCTTACTTATCAGCACTGATCAAGCAGCGTGTCACTTCTTGTCCTCTCAGAGCTTCAAGCACTGCTCGTCTGGAACCTCCGTTGATGAAAAGAAGAAGACGACATGTATCAAGACTCTTTTCAGTCTTGGCTCTCCAGTGGTGGACCGAACTCTCTCTTGCAATCAGATCTGCGGAGTCCCCCACTGTCTTCAAGTGGCATCTGAAGACCCACTTCTTCAAGGAGCACCTTAGTGACTAACCAAACCTCATGTTTATCTCTTTTATATCATTTTCTATATATTTAATAAAAACCTTGGGCCCTTAAGCTCTCAACTGTTTTTCGTTATTTGTATATTAACGTCTTAATTTTTCATTGACAAGGTTTGTTAAGGTGTGTAACTTAGCTGGCAGTAACTTGGTTATAAGCAGGTGTTGATCTTAATGTAGCTTTACAGATATAAAGAACAGACGTAGACTACTTAAGCTCTGATGTACGTCGCTCTGAATAAGAGTGTCTGCTAAATGCTAAACATAAACGTAAACATAAACGTAAACGTATTCTTGCCCTAAACATTTTTTGTGTTTTAGTTAGTTAGATTTGCCTATGATGTAATTATTTGGCTACTGCTGGTTTGTCTAGTGTAAGTGGATGAAACTGCCATAAAAATTTAAATTTACAGCAAGCTACTGTAATTCTAATTTACAGTATTATATGGTATTAATCAGTGCATGTTTTGGGGTGTTTAACAGATGTTTAAAGTAACTTTCCAGCATATTACTACTTTTAATGTAGTATTTGGTGGGAAATATTTAAAAATAAAATAACAGCACAAATCTGTAAACTTACGCAAATACTGAATGTACACCAAGCCCAAAATAACAAGTCAAGAGTTCTGAAAGTTAAATCATTTCAAAAATTCAGATGAAGAAAGCTGAATTTCGTTTACGGCATTTAGCAGACGCTCTTTCGTTTACGGCATTACGGTGTTTACGGCATCTCAATTAAAGGTAACTGTAATCTGGTTTAAGCTACCCTTAATTGAGGACTCCCACTTGACAATTTTACCCAGGTCGATCACACACTTACAGAGTGGAGCTGAGTGAGTCCAAAATGAATAGGTTAATTAGGAATTTTTGTGCAAAACTGTAATTTGTAAATGATACACGATGATGCAAATGATACACTAGTTTCTCAGACAGAACAGCGCAAAGTAACTGTCAGCTCCAGTCAGAGGACGTTCTAACAGTGATATTAGAATAATGGCCGTGGACATAAAAAGCCAATCTGATGAGCTCACCAACCAATCAGCACCTAGTAGCCAGAATGCAAGCATCTAGCTGTCCTTAGTTCAGTGTAGAAAAAAGTGAAATGTTATGTTTTTCAATTGTTTAATGCAGTGATTCCTTCTATTTTCCAAAATGAACTTCATGTGTAAAAATGGACATTTTAGCTGGTTTTTAGCATTTCAGCAATTTATATATAAACAAGCATATAAATTAACTCTGCCTATACTTTCTTTGTTTTTCAAAATCTGTGCATATGTGGAAATAAAACCAGGATAAATGAACTTCGTCATTTTTACATTCTGTAACCTTATTAGAAATTTTATTATTATAAATGTATTATAAATTTCCTTTATAAGGTTAAAATGATGGATTGTGGTACTACATTGTTGTATAGACACTGACACTATTATACACTTAATAGCCAGCCTCACCCATTAGACTCTATCAGCACTACTACACACACAGCCTTGACATCAGTTTCTCTAACATTAAAATTTTTAAAAGATCAAAATCATTGGATTTTAATTATCTATATATAAATATGTGCTTTATCCAAATATTTATGTCATAGAGCAGGGGATCTCGGGAATTTAACCTATATACTGGTCCTGTGGAGTGTCCGACTGCAAAATAATGGATCCTATTTTCCACTGATTGTTTCATTGCTTTGTTATCCAGTCTCAACCTGCAGAGGTTTTCTTCCTCTCAAAGCATCTTCCTTATGCTTTGGGGGTAGAGGGTGGGTTAGTGGGGTTCCTGCCACTGTCACACCTAGCTTTCTCACCAGGTGCTTTGCTGTACATCTTACTTATGATAATACCCGCTGTTAAAAAGTGCTTTACAAATCCACTTGAATTAAACAAATAATGAATTACAAAATTAGGTTCACAATCTGGAACTTTAATTTGACCAGGCCCACAATAAAACCACTGTAGCTGTTTAGTCAGCAATGATTGTATATAAAGAGTTAATTCAAGACTAGTGGCTTTACTGTGCAGAGATATTGATGAATTTACCCTCTCTCTTTCTCCTTCTCTCTCTCAGATGCAGCTGTGGCTTGGCAGCTCACACTAAGCATAACAATTCAAGTGGCTCCTCGAGGATCCAATTATGCGCACATATTAAGCCATAAAGCAGTGTGTTTAATAGTATAATGGCAGACTAAGCACATTTTGAAATCCTGTCCAAACCATGTCTGCATACTGCTGTCTCTCCCTGCTGCTGTCACGGCTCCTGGCCAGAACTAAGTTGGATACATGGATGCTTAAGAAGAAAGCGCAGCAAACCCATCAATGCTGAATGAACCGCTATATGATTAAACTGAATCCGATTTAACTATACATGGCAACGTTAAGTACAGCCCATAAGACTCACAACTGAAAACAAAAAAGTGTGTGGCTGGGCATTTGTTTTTGTAGATTTTAAAAAGATACATGCAGTACCCGGCAGAATCATATCAGTCTTCAGACCAGTGTTCTAAGATCTAGGATACAAGCCATTTTAGAGGAGCAGGCACTGTTTCTACAGCAAATGGGGGCAAACTTAGACTGAGTAAGTGTGAAAAATGTGTATGTGTGTGTTCTGCAGGTGAGAAGAATTTCTGTCACAGCAAAGGTTTATTGTAGATATATATATATATATATATATATATATATATATATATATTAGGGGTGTAACAGTACAGAAAAATCGCACATAAACTTGCTCAAAACACAACAAAACTCTTACAACCAAACTCCCCAGCATTTTTATCACAACCAGCCAGCTTATAGACTTTTACTTACATTTGAATAAATTCAGCTCGGACACGTCCGCCTCCCCAGTGCGTCTCTTCAGACAGTCGCTCCTATTCCCCCTTGAAATTCTTATTTGCTGAACAATTATCCCCATCAAAAATATCCTGAATTGGTCTTCTGTGTGTTTTTTCCTTTGTTTGAACCTAAAAAAATCGACCCAGAGACTCAAACGCACATGAGGCGCTCGGCTAACCTGAGAGCAGTCTCGGTTCATTTATAAGACTAAGAGGGGAGGAATCGATTGAATCGTAACAACCTCTACTATTGGTTATTGTCTGAAATTGACGGGAAAATACACCAATCACTGTGTAAAAAAGGTTTTATTAGGAGATGTACCATCCAAGGGTACAGCAGCAGTGAAATGATTTTTTAACAGTTCACAAGTTTTGTTGATATTATATTTGATACAGCACCTTTCGCATATGACCACCCCCTAGGTCTCTTTCTGGAAAACACATGTGGAACACGTTAAAGGTAAAGCACGCTTCACGTAAACAAGATTACAGCAGGCATAGAGGTTTTACACGTGTTACAAGTTACAAGTGTTACAAGTGAATAATTTGTTCACAGCACTACAACTCCTTACCCTAAAGAAGAAGGAGAGAACATAAGGAGTCAAGGAAAGGCCCCAAAGTATGCAGAAAAATAATTCCTTTCATGGTAGACTGCCTCCATCAGCCAAGACAAAAACTAAGATTCCAGGCCTTCCCTTTACCAACACAATATGTTTCTACACAGTTATCACGAGTTCACCACCCAACACGGTCCGTAATCCACCAGGCAGAGGCGTATGGCAAATGTCTGCCAAACTAGTCTGGCCCTTGTCTGTTCTCCCGTCCATTCTCGGACACGCAGATTCTTCGGGAAACAAAAACATGCTCAGACTTCTGCACTTGACCCCAAGGGCAATACTATGTCACCCAGCCAGTCAGCCAGCTTTCCTTTGTTGGGGTTTGAGTGCACTGCCAGTTGAAGCTCTACCCATCCTCAGTTGCCACCAACTGCTGTTGCGCTGTCCTCCACTCGCACCAGACCTCCATTCCCCCAGCATCAGACCTAGAGACAGGGAAGACAAAAACACAGGGCCGACAGCCGTTGGCCCAGTGCTCAACATAAGAGTTTTTGCCCCTACCTGGTAAAAATAGAAGTCCCTAAAAAACATAGAAATCAAACACAATAGCAGGACACTAATGGAGTGAAAGGTTATTGTTGAACATGGATTTATAAAGATTGTAAATCAAATGTAAATGTAAGTCCTTACATAACCTACCATATAATTAATGATGTAATTCTGTAATACATATGTAACTATGAAATATAATTCACTAATTGGTTTGAAAACTTAAAAACTTCTAAAATATATTCAACGCTCAAAGGAATGTGTCCAAAAATGTTTATTGTTCTTTGGGTTCTAACATTTTATCTTAATGCTAAACGTGAGGTGTGAGCATTTACAGATACATATTATATTAACAGTGATGGCATTTGCTGTAGCAGTTTAACAATCCAGTCTGTATCAGTATTGGTAAGTACTGGTCTTACATAAACACACACACACATTTTAGAGCCATTTGTTTGTCAGCTAGGAGTAGAACATTACTTGCTTTCTCAGTATTCTAGAATACTAGTAAAGTGTTTAGAGTGAAGCCAAGAAATGAATTTAGCTTAAATGTTTTCATTTTATGTTCATTCACAATATGTATTTCATGAGTTAGTACTATTCAGTTTATGTAATGCTGTCAGTTGTCACACAATATTTAAGTAGTCACTCATGCAATTTTGAGCTTAATTGTACTCAATTTACTTACACTGATGTGACGGGAATAAATATTTGGAGTGATAAATGAAAATATTTGTGTTACCTTTTTTAAGCACTTAAACTACATGTGTGACTAATTCTAAACTTAAAAGTTCTACAAACTTCTGACTTCAGGTTTCATGAAGAGATTGTGTTAATTATTATATGTTATTTTATCTTAGGCAGGTTTACAGCATATGAAATTCCACCTGGATGGACAAAAAAGTTCAATTTCAGTTTAAAGTTTAAATTTAAAGTGGCCCCTTATAGTCACATGTGAACACACACAGCAAAGCACACATTCTGAACAATGTGAAATTATTCCTCTGCATTTAAACCATTCACCAAGTCAAGCAGTGGGGACAGTACCTTACTCAAGGGTACCACAGTGGTGCCACTGGGATCTGACATAGATACATCCTTGGTGGTGACAAACAGTGGAAGATTTGAGCACTTATTCAGTTGTAACTCCTAAATGTCAACTGTTTCAAGCAAAAACTTTGTACTCCTGATATATCTACAACATCTTTTAGACCGATTATCTAGATTTAAATGTGGTTTAAATATTCAAAATAAGGTTTATTCATCATTTTCATTGCAATAACTATCCATAAGCATTTGGCCTCTTTAAGCATCTAATCTCCTGGCTTGATATCCTATAATAAAGCCTTGGACAACAAGCGTGTTGAAATGCAAGCCTTAGTGAGGTGTATGGTAATGAATAGTGCTGTAGTGGCAGATCCATTCATCAGGACCACTCACCCTGCAGAGCATAGCTCCCATGGAGAGAGATAAAACAACTTGTAAGTAACAGACTAGGTACCAGCGGCAGGCTTGGAAAGTGAAGAAACTGACCGTAGAGTTTCCACATGCAATACAAATGAGGAATGCAGATGAAATTTCTGAATTAATTAGACTGTTTCCATGTGGTAAGAATTGAGCACATCATTTGATCCGGAGACAAAAAAAATGAGCGGACATCTTACAATGGAGGGGGTGCTACCTCCACCTATGACAACTAGTGCATAGGTGTAATTGAAGCCTTTTTTATGTAGCACAATGGTATTAAATGCCTAGGTATGTTAGTATGCAGCATGTAAGTATGGGTTACAACTACATAATGACCTTGTAACTCAGCAGTCTGTTTGACATGTGGTTTCAGGTGGGAATCGGATCCTTTCTGTCTCTGGGCGGCTGCAGAAGAGTGGGTGGCTGACTTCTGACTTCTGAGGCCTGTATATAACTAACACACTTATACACTCACATACGTTCTGGAGCTTTCCCAAGAGCGCACAAATACGTTATTTTGCCAAACAAAAGGAAAGAAGTTAAAACCATTCACCATTTCATATCTATTGGTTATTACCTTAAAAGAACTAAAATTACTACCTTTGTTGTTACAGAATAAAAAAGTGACTTTTAATACATGTCTGTAAAAGGCAATTCATTGAAATTTTCAACATAAAGCTCTGTGTGAATCCCAACTGGCTGTACACTGGCTAAAAATGAACAGGAACAAACTGCCCCGTTAATTTAAGGGAGCCTTTCCTGAGAACATAAAAAGTATTCAGAAAAAGGTATTTTCTGGAAGTCATTAAAGCACATGCCAGTCCTGACCTCTCAACAGTGACCTCTAGAATGGATGTAGTACTAGAATGTAAATGTATTAGATTACATCGATGTAAATGGAAATGTTATTTTAGAATGCTGCTTCACAACTTAGTCCCTAGTGGCATGGTTCACATATTTATCAAGTGATCTGATCACTCTGAAGTGGGTACCGAGATGAACAGTAAGGAAAAATAAGTATTCAAACATTTTTGTTTTTGATATATAATATACTAGCAGAGCATTTATCCTCTAAATCACTTGACAGGTGCAGACACCAAAATAATTTAATCTCACTGGAAAGGAAAGGAAAGGAGGTAAAATTGACTTTTCAACAGGACAAGCCCAGACATAAATAAAAAATAACAAGCTTAATTCCTGAAGAAGGAGAAGATGCTTGCATGGCCTAGTCAATCTCTTCACTTTCACCTGACAATTGCCAACTTTTATGGAGGATTTTGAAACTACGAACTCACAGAGGGACTTTTGTAATTTTAAGGAATTGTGAATTGCTTCTTACCTTATAGTTGTAATTACCAAGAATGATTCTGAAACAATGTTAATAATTTCAGGTGTTCACATTACAAATGTTTTGTGGCTTCCCTGACCAATTCCTATTGTGGTTTGAGTAATCAGATGACAGTGCCTCTCCAGGACCCACTGGACCCTGTATATTTATGTCCAATACCAATGATGAGATGGTGAGTCATGCATAAAACGCATACCCTTTTTGCCTAGAAACCCGTCTTGTGTCTGCCCCTGAAAGGGTCTGAAAATTGCCTTTTACAGAACACCTACCTTTACAAGTAGAACCCCTCCTATGACAGATCCACGGTAACACACCCATGTATGTCTTATATCAAACAAATAATTCTCATTAAAGAAAAGAACACTTCAGTGCAATTCTCACAATTCTCAATAGAAAGAGTACTGAGGTTGTGAGTGGTGTATTGAATCCATGTGTGCATGATTTCTTTTGATCAGTTCTTCCTTTGTGCTGATGATATAAGACCTGGGAAGTAGGTATGTTGGGAGCTATGGTGCGGTTGTGTGTAGCCGTCTCCCCATGAGGAGCTTTGAGTGGAATAGCCTTTCTCTAAAAATGTGGCACAGTATGTCATCAACAACTTTCCACAATCCTTTTACAATAGCCACTGTATGCTCTGACTCTCCTTTTGCCTGCGGATACCCTGAGCCGCTGGTTATTTGAGTGAACCCATAATCCTTGGCAAAGTCTTTAAAGAGTGCACAGCTGTACCACAGCCCATTATCAGACACAAATGTCTCTGGTATTCTGTGGTGGCTAAATGCTTCCTTCATAGCTGCAATGCTAGGTGGGGTAAAAACTTAGCCAGATAAGTGGCCATACCTTTTACTCTCCTCACACTTTCTAACCCAGTCAGTTCTGGCATCTACATGACAGCTCTGATCTTGCCTGGATCTGGTGTCAGACTGTCTGCTAGGGTGCAGTGACCCATGAACATGATACTGTCTTTAGCTAGCTCACAGGTCTTCTTACCTTCTTCAGGACATGTTGCAGTCTCTCATCATGTTGCTGCCTGTCAGCCCCCATTAATAGGTCACTGGCATAGCACACCTCAAATTCCAGAAAACCAAGTGGTAGACAACTGGGTCCAAATGGGGTGATGAATGTTGTCAGAAGTAAACTCTTTTTAGATAATGGGATTTGCCAGAAGCTGGAGATTGCGTCCGGCTTTGTGAACACCTGGCTAATGTGTTACTGACCGTGGGGAGAATAAGACTCTCCCTCAGAACCCACTTGTTCAGATGTGTCAGGTCCATGCACAGCCATATCTTCCCCTGACCTTTGGGCACCATGAACATGCCGGCACGTCAAGGTGTGGATTCGGTCACTTTTTAGATAACCCCCATTTCCTTCAGACATTTGAGTTCTGCTTACACCTTGTCAAGAATTGGCAAGGGCACACAACATGGAGATGACAGAGTGTATGGAACTGCGCCTGGCTCCAACTCAATTTTGTATGGCTCCTTTAATCTCCCTAAGCCTTTGGGGTATTGGGCTATAAGACCTTCCTGATTAGCTTGGACTGTGTAGAGATGCTGTATGAATGTAAGAGCTTCCTTCCCAGAGAGACCTTATATGGGCTTAGAAAGTCCACCAACCACATAAAAGTTTGATGTCATGTCCTTCTTTTTTAAAATATTCATTTTTGTTTTAAACCATCATTTTACCTTCAGTCTGTTATCCCCTGCTCTATACAGCACCTTCTTTGGTGGCTTCAAATCCCCATGATTTTAATTGAGAAAGTACTTCTTGGAATTGCTGTGACCATAGCTCCAGTGTCTAACTTGAAAAAAGTCTTTTCCCCATCACAACATAATAGTTCATTCCAGTCCTCCTCAATTTTACACTATACTGGCGACTCTGCAAAGTGTGCATGTGTGTGTACGTGGGTATGTGTGCATGTGTAGAACATAAGCTTGCAAGCAAATGCACATTCGCCCAGCACATGCTTAGTCACACTTTCATTCATTAAATAACTCAATTGCTTTTCCCCTTAAATACTGTGATATTATTTTTATTGGTTTATTTGTGTTTTGGAAATAGATTGTGTTAATAAATGATTCATTTATTTCACCAAGTTGTCTCAATTTCACTCTAATACAATCTATATCAAAATACACATTTGTTAAACAACCTTCAGAACTCAAATTGTTGATATTACCATCTTTAGTTAGAAATGAAAGATTGTAATATTTAACATTTAATAATTTTAATAAGACTGATAAACTAACGAGACTGTTTTATTTAATTAATGAGGGCAGACCCCACACCAGCCTTCTACACACTTCTGAAACACACTACAACAGTCTTCCCCACACTTCTCCAGTAACCCGCTACATTCCTGGGGCAATGTATTTTCCCTTCCTTTCTTTGCTCCTTTCTTCCCTGCTATTCTCCGTCTAATTAAGCTCACCTGGTCTCCTGGTGTTGCCACTTTCACTCTTCGCTCGTTGCTCAGTCAGAAGTCTACATAGCCTCTCTGTTTCTTCTCTTCTCCTCTTGTTTCCAGTGTTGGAATGGTAATTTTGGGCCGGCGCAGAATCCTGTCAGCCCCCTTGATCTAATGGAATGTTTAAAGGAGCAATGCTCATACATTTCAAAGTTCATTAAATGTTAAATACAAACTAAAGCTGTTGTCTTTGGGTGTAATTACTTATAAGAGGTTATGCATTCTACATAAAGTATAGCATATTTGTAAACTTAGATAAACTTAGATAAACTACAGACCCTTTCCAAAAAAATAGAATTCTAATTTTTTGAATTCCTGTTTTCATGGGTTTTATCGTTTAAGTTGTGGGCCCTGAATCTATAATCTATGAAAGTGTAACGTTTTGAAAGTGAACGTTATGGAAATAAGTAAACTTTTCCATGATATTCTAATTTTTTGGAAAGGGTCTGTATTTATAAATATATAGGTTAACTTGTAGTCCCCCCTTTTTACCCTCACTGTTGATCTGTCTGAGTGCTATTGTTCTGTTGTCCAGAAGCACGATATTTCATCTCACTGTGTACTATATGTATATGGCTGGGATGACAATAAAGCTTTACTTACTTACTTACAGTAGTATATCTTGCTGTTTTCTTATTAAGAAGTCTTTCTTGTTCCACATTTACATCTTGCTTACATCTTTTGCACTTCCTGAATCATGAGTGAATATATACATGTTTTATTAAATAATTTGTGGGGAGTGCTCACATACAGAGTGGTAAATTATTCATAAGTCATCAGGTTTAGTTAATTTCTTTCCAATATGGAAAGAACAAGTGGAATGCTTCAGAACCAGTGTTTCAGAACAGGCTTTAGAATGTTCCAAAACATATTTAGAATTTACCATCATTATCTAGTAGCTCCTCGCTGATGTCATAGTCTAGACTTAGCTTACTCTCTTCCTCGCATGTTCTCTTGTGTCCCTTGTAGCTCATCAATGTTTCTGTAGTTCTCTAGTCTTAGCTTAATCTTTCGCTCTCGTCTATCAAGACTTTTATTTGGTCTCTCTCTAGTTTGTGTTTCTACTTTCCTGTCTTTCTCCCTCAAGCTCCCTAGTTAGCTCTCCTGTTCTGTCTCTAGTTTGTGTAGTTTTCTTCAGTCTGTCTCTCAAGCCCTAGCGTTGCTCTCCTTCTGCTTGTGCCTCTAGTAATAATTAATTGACTCTCTTGTCTTCATTTTTTCTCTCCTCTTCTGATTTCTAGCTTGCATTCCTCTTCAGGTCTCATTTTGTCTTATTTTAGTTTGCGTTACTAATTTGCCTTCCTTCCTTTTCCTCTTTCCACTTTTATTTTATTCTTCTTTAATATAATTTATTTATTTGTCTTTTGCCAGGCATAACACAACCTTCTACACATATCTTCCTAAAACACCCCATACCAACCTTCTACACATTTCTCCACTGAAACACACTATACCAACCCACTACACACTACACTACATCTCTGCTACTACTAGTATTTCACTGGGTCATTACAGAAAAGTCGTTAGTAAACTATTTGGAAACTATTTGGGTATTATTCAACCTGTTTTACTTACCTATAGTATTATGTCTTTCTAGATTATTCCAAATGGCTCAGACTTAGAGGGGGTGCACCCATGTTAGATATTATCGCAATTCAGTGCAAAAGTTTAAACAAGTTATTCCCAGATTCTTGTTATGAGGTCATGACTGGTGCTGCATACTACCTTATCACAGCCTCTATTTTATTCCTTTAATTTCCATTGTACATAAATCTAGTACTAAAAATTATTAGCGAACTTGCTTAATGACAGATACATGGTAAAGTGTTTGCTTTAGTTTGTTATAAAACCACATTACATGACAAGGGAACACATGCTTTAAGTAAATGGTGAACAGTAATGGAGTGGCAGAAAGGAGAGGATGAGAGGAAAGGACAGAAAACTCATTACCTGAGCTATTTTTTCCCTTCTTCTAGTACAGGCTGGAGGGAGAAAATGAGGGTACTCTCTCCATCGTAGTCATTGTCACCACACCTGACAACACCATTTGCCAAAGACGTGATGAATGATATCGTCCATTAAAATGACTTCCTCTGCAAAATCTAGCGTTTTAATATGCACAGTATGTTCCAATAAGGTGAAAGGGCAATTTGGGTAATATGTGTCATTAATTGAGTCGTTTGTGGACCTACATCCTAAAAAAGACGGGAAAAGAAAGTTTGGCACCAATTACTTGCATTAATGTATTATTCACTTGTGTGCAACAATATAATATTTTACCTTCCACTACATTTTAAAACCTTTACTTCATGTTTTTGGAAGAAGGGGAAATAACAGCATGAGGTAAATTTTGTATCCACATAGGGACATGTACTTGAGTTTTGAGGATGTAAACAATGACCTTGCCTGTGTGGTCACTTTAGGAGTATGGAATCACTGACTGTAGCTCATCTATTCCTTTACAGTTTATCAGCCCCTCTCTATTCCATCCAGCAATGCTGTGGTGCCTTTAGTTTTGTATTGGTTGTGGTGTTTTTCCCCTACTGGTTTAGGAGTTTTTTCTTCTTTGACTGAGAACTTCACCATGGTCTGTGAGCTATGGAATTTCATTGGGCCTCTGCACTGCAACTTTACATTGTGACAGTGGTGTTTACCTAGGCCATGGACATTGTACATTGTGGCAGAAGGTGTTTGTCTCCCTATGAGTGGTGAACGTTTAATGTCTGTAAGGTTTGTTTACAGTTGCAGTTTACTGTGAAGCGCCCTTCGTTTTAGGAATGTTGCTATATACATTTAGCATAATATAATTCTTATATCAACACCAGCTCAACACACATTAACATGCCACAACAATGTCACTGCTGTGCTGAAATGTGTCTCATTAAACTGATGAATGGGGTATATGGAGACAAACCAATTGTGCAGCAAGAGATGAGCTACATGAGTGTAGATACAAAGTAGGAGTTCATAACAGAAATTTAAATTGGTTACTCAGTGTATGTAAATAGATTCTTTCTCTATAGATGTATTGTTATTTCATTAAGCATATATCTCACACATCCACATACCAGTTCCTATGCTCCTACAGTCATGTGATAGTTTATCAGAAAAAAAGAGTCTCACAAGGCTGTGATTGAACGCAAATACTCCACTTACAAGTGTATAAGAGGAAAATCAGTGTAGCCTTTATTTGATGCATTGCCACCATACAGGAGTTCCATGCATTACTACATCAATTGCTAGACAAGTTCTGTCCAAGAGGCAGATGTCCATCCATATACTATAATGTACAGGTTGTATAAGTTTGTGGTTGGTCGGAATTCATCAATAAATTTTAACTTTGCTTAAAATGATCTAATCTTGAAGAATATGTGGGTCTTGTTTGCATGGGATTATACTGCAATGGCTACTCAGTTTCTCCGCAAAGACTGTATGGATAAATTTAGGTTTGATCAATTTACGCACAAATCATCACATCAAAGCTAGGGGAACAAGTTATTCTTTTTAAATTGCACTGATTTCTACTAAAAATTGTCAAATGCCTCATAAACTATATATCTTACAGCAACCTTTAACCCTAAGAACATTATTTATTATATTTGTTATTATTTCAGGTGCTGCCCTAATAGAATATATCTAAGTAGCTGACACACATATGCCTAGACAGAAACACCGAGCTCTGAATGGTCAACAGACTCAATCAAGCCAGCATGGGATTGCCAGTGGATGGCCAACAACTATACTACGAACAAAAATTGTTTACAACATGGAGAAATGTATAAATGATTACTTGAAACATTCTGTTGGGTTTTTTCATCATGGATTCGATTTTACAGTCTCCAAAAAACTGTATTACAAAGTTTGGCTTGATTACAAAGCTTCTGAAAGTGATATGGCAAAATACTACCCTCCTGGGCACAACCCTGTGCCTCTAGCATGTAGCATTCCCAAGATATTTACATCCTTTGATGTCGTAGATATAGCACTGTCTACCTGGGCAGGTTAATACAGTCGGGCACAAAAGAGTTTTGCAAAAATTGTCCAGGATCAAGCTTCAGTAACTACTGGACCTCACCAGGTGGAGCTTCACAATTCACCTCGGCATGCAAACAGGATGAGCTAATAAGCTACCCTAAGACAACACTGACTTTATTCAACCTCTAAATGTACAATTTCCCAGAAACAAGGCCTAAAAATGCCTGACATCTGCCTGACTACTCACCTGTCCTAAACACCTTGGAGAGAACCTCCCAGAACTGGCTCTGTCTGCAGTGTGAAATTCTAAATACATTTATTAAATCACAATTACATCACATAGTTCTAATGGCTATAATAGCTAACATTCTGTATCCATACATTTCTGTACTTCTGCCTTTTTCTGTTTGTATCCTCAACAAAATCTCAACAAATGTCAAAAACTAGGATTACTTTTGTTCAAATTCAGACAAATCTTGTATTGGACAAATCTAGTAAAGTTTAGAATTTACACATTCAGTTGCATTTCTCTGCTCATTTCAATGACCTATGAGTGAAAGATGTCCAAAGAATTTAACCTTGTCCTCATGTACACTCCAAATCAATTACAATTTGCACAAAATCTGTTTTTTTTGTAAAAAAATAAATAAAATAAACAAATACATGTGTCATAACATTTGCACAGTCTTTTAGTATGTTACATTAAGCAAATAAACACTAATTGTGCATTAAAATGCACAGAAGTGTGTTCTATGTGTAGGACATTCACTTGTGTTTATGACCTGACAGTTTACTTATCAAATCACACTCTAGTAGAAGTCTATTGACATTCGTAACATCACTATGTAACAAATTCCAGTGTCTCTAAAAAACTAACTTCACGCGGTAAGGAAAAAAATGTTTTAGTATTTGTTAACATACGTTTTAATTAATAATTTTGGACCATTTCCATTGGTACATTTATCAGGATTTTTTGACACAGTGTAAACAGCAACTGGTCAATTATAATTATGTACAAAATAAAAAATGTCAATGATTGAGATAGAAGTATTAAGCAATTTCTCACTTCAGATTTGATGCTTATTTTTTCAAGGATATATGGTCAGCTCCCAACATGTCTCTACAAGGTAGTACCAAATAAGTGGGGAGGTACAAATGATAAATTACTTCACTGAAGCTTATCTTTCCACAGAGAAACAGAAGGAAGAAAAAAATCCAAGCCAATAAAAGACTATTGCTTCTCTTTAGAATGTTGTTATTTGCTAAACTGAGAATCCAGTGAAATGTTTTTAGGGGCATTAATAGTATACTGACCATCTGGAGAATTCCAAGCTGGTCGATGTAAAAGGCAAGGTTGACCAAACAGACAAAAGTTAATTAAATGTGAATTAAATGTGAGAAAGTGGTTGATGCAATACTGCATTTCTCCCTCTGCACTCCTACGCTAAACACACAAATACACACACATGATAATGTTAAGTGAAATGAAGACATAATTTTTGAAGTCTCAGGAGCAAAATGACTGTGCTGCTTTCTAGGATTTACCCTTGAATATTCCTTTATTTCTGGCATAAATGTCTATTTATACAGCAATTAGTTTTGATGGTACATCTGATTGGTTAAGAAGTGATCTGCACAGGAGCACAAATGTGAAGTAACGACTCACTTTAAGCTGCAGCCAATAATTAATTTACTAATTTCCCATTTTAATTGAATACATCGAATGACTTCTATCAGAATCACTATATGACAGTGGCGGTTTCTGTAAGACTATCACTATTTTATTGGTGTGAAACAAAAAATGCTCATAAAAATAAGGTTGCTCTCCTAATTTCAGCTCCTCAAGGCTCTGGTCAAAAACGTGAAACAGCACCACCCCCAGCCGCGGTGAATTTCAGTGAAACATGCTTCAAAGACGCTCCATTCATTTCAATGTATATCTCCTCAGACCCCCGCGGCTTGTGGTTTTTCCAGGTTTGAATGGACTCGAATGGCAAATAAGTCCCACCCATGAAACATTTGACTGCGAACTGTGATAGGGTAGCTCTCCGCTTTAAAATGACTGACATAAGACTGGAGCCAGTCAGCGTCTTTGTTTACATGTTGTTCTATTTTCTGTGCTGAGCACGGACCTTGAGGGTGAGACTGAAGCTTCATACATAACAAAACGTGTAACATATTATTTACTAGTATTTATTAATAAGGTTTCTTTTATTTTATATTTTATTACTCGTCTATGAGTGCACAGAAGGAAGGGCATTAGCTTGTTAGCTTGACTGCTTGCTAGCGATCCACACCAACGAGCCAAGCTGGGCACTAGTGAAATCCTTGGAAAAAAATCCCTGCTGGTATGACATTGATTAACAAGTGATTAACAACTTCACCAAGAAGACCAGGAGGGTAGAATTAATTTATAAGGTGAGAAAAAGGTTAGATATGTTTTCTTAGGATTTAGATAATTTAATTTAGATTGTTATGTACTGTTGAAATAAACATTACTATTACGTGTTTGTAAGATATGTGCAATAAAAACTTTTTATATTTTGTAGTGATTTTACACTGTCTATGAGGTAAGAGCAGGAGAGAGAAGATACATCAGAATGAGAGGCAGCAAAAGCAGAAGATGGAGATGAAGTAGGTACTTAGGGTAAGAAAATCAAGCTGCCCAGGGTTCGGCGAGGTGCTGAGTTTGTTTCGCAGTGTGCCGGGGATGAAGGGTGGTTTGTTTCACCAAATATATTGACCAGGAGCTGCCACTGGTGCTGAACCATAAAGACACACAGCTGACCACCATGAGGCTGGATGGAATCCCCACTTCAGCCATTATTTATTCGTGCAGCACCATCAAGGTGGCACATCCCTTCTCACTTCCCTCAGGGACTCAGTCCTGTGGAATCCTGGTAATGGGGCTTAATGGAAGGTGCCGGGGAGTGGCCTGTAGCCATGGTTCTAGCAGAGGAATTTTCCCCCAGGCCGCCACAGACTATTTCTCCTCTGCTTTCTCTGGACAGGTTCTGAGGGTGGGAAATTTATCTAAAGAGAAACAGTAAAATGAACACCTGAATCATTTCTAGGTGTCATGGCGGTGAGGGAGAAGGACGCACACACAACTGATAGGCTGGGAACACAAGGTTTATTTATAACGCAAAGGTCAGGTCAACGCTGACATCAACTGTATTTTCTGTATTACTCGAAAT
>JBBPCY010000142.1:2333426-2352627 GCA_037974405.1 Brachyalestes nurse | reverse complement strand
AAGAACCCCAAAGAGGTCTTGAGGGAGAGCTAAGAGTCTTCTCTGATATTCCTTTCGCTTTTGGGTTGTCTGTTGACGCATCTCGTATCACACAGCGTCGAGTTTGAGGTCCAGCGCAAGCTGCAAACTGGAATATAGAGATTGGGGCTGTCCGACCGATATCCGATCTCAGATTTACAGCTGTATACCGTATCATATCGATACCGATATCATATCGAATCGGGCCCATCTCTACAAAATACACTATGCTATATACACAAAATGCCATGTTCAGTAAGTGTGTATAAATACCATTTAAAGATAGATAAATAAAATTACTGCTGAAGCAGTTTACTAGTTAACACTAATAGTGGTTTGGAGTCTTTTATTGCATGTAATAGTGATGACACTGCACGTGAAACTACTATTGCACATCAGCTATTGGGCATAAATACAGGGGGTCCTCGGGTTACAACTCAGTTCCGTTTCTATGACAGTGACGTAACCCGAACTTTGGGGTAGTAACACAGCTAAGCCACAGAAAAAGGACATAAATATACTGTACTTGTACACTGTACTGTACTGGGGGACGGCAACTCCCTCACTCATACGGCAGTATCCTTCCGCCACGCGCAACCAAACTAGTTCGTCCACGTAGTCTGTAAGTGCGACGTAGACAGCATAAGCCAAAACACCCACGTCTCAATTTTTGCATTTTATTGGAAGTGAGTGTCGCAAACAGATAAAAGATATTGTTATTATATAATTATATATATTATATAATTATAAAGATATTGTGTGTAATGATAATGATTTAGCACTGTAAGAAATTGCACATCTTCCTATGGCAGACGTACACAGACAAACAATTAAAGTCTCGCTAGCCAGTTGGTATGATGGTGAACAGACATCAAATTCTAGACAGACGTGTAATGGGTGACAATAACTGATCACTGGCCAAACCAAAAGGATAGGGGCAGAGTGGGGTGTCAAACAAAAGTCACATAAATTCAAAGCAAAATAAAGACAGTGTTACAGTCTCTGAAGACATAAGAGCCACAGTCATTGGCCATGTTGTGAACCATGTTCTGTCTTTAAAAGGCCGTGTCCAGGGTTGCAGTGTTCAATGGTCGCATCAATAGTAGGAACTGTCTGGCAAAAAAAAATCAGCAAACAGTGACAACTGAACTACATGTAACATTACAACGCATGTTCACATTTTACATGCACTACCAGGCTTTTTCCAAGATTGGACTACCATCCAATAAAACTATGGGAAATTCAAGACAAAAAGACAACAGGCTGAATACAGTGTTTAAAAAACGCAGCAGATACAGCTAAAAGACCTGAGAATATTATCCCTACTCTATCAAGACCACACTGCTTACCTGTCTCTCTAAGAATTGATTTCAACTGCTTTTATGAGCATTTAGAGCTTTAAATGGACAAACACGTCCATATATTTCAAAGTGTTTGACAGAATATGTTCCAGTTGGGTCCTTTAGATCATCCAGAGCTGGAGTGTTTAACATCCCAAAAGTAAAATGCAGGAAAGATGGGAAAGCAGCTTCTGCTTTTATGCACCAAAGATGTGGATTCCTCTCGGCTCCATCTCTCAGTGTTTTCAGCAAGCAGCTGAAAACATACCTTTTATCCGAGCTTTTAGTTCCTTTTTTATTTCCTCATCTTTTATCTGTGTTTTATTTTTTCTTTGTACGATTTGCTTTCATTTTGCTTTTCATTTGTACTCTCTCTAAAGCACCTTGTCCTGGATTCAGATGTATTATTCATAAACAAAGTTTACTATCATTATTGCTAATTTAGGAAATGTGTTTTTTAATTTAAAAGGACATTGAGGCAAACTGCTGCTTTTTTGATTCAGTTTTCATTCACTGGCTTTACTACAGTCAATAAAGTGAAAAGCTCTTATTCCTTTTCTATAATGAAATCACCCAAACTTCAAGGATTAGGTCCTCATTTATGTAATGTTCCTTGTTGCCAGGGAGTCTTAGAGCAGTGTCTTAGGAGAGAGAACTGTTGTAGTCAGTGCTGTGGTTGAACAAGTTAATTTTAAAACATGCATGAAGTGGTTTGATGGTTTGATGGATATCTGAAGGTGAAATGAACAGTTTGGAGAAGAAACTATTTAAAGAATTTTGAAACACAGACACACACACACACACACACACACACACACACACACATTACACATCTTTATATATTAGGGCTGTTGATTAAATAAAGCTCTCTGATGAATTAATCTAAATAAATTGCACACATTTTTGCTGTAAAAGTATTTAAAGGCTTATATGAATTTTGGCAAATGAGTGAATGGATAATCAACATTACAGACTTACAGACAGCGTCTCTCATTTAATAACTGTTTCTGCGTTGCTCATGTGCAGTAATGATCACAGCAATCAAAAATATGACCTAATATACTGAGGGAAAAAAAAATGCTTCAGAAATAACAATGATAGAACTAAGTCCATCTATTTGGTGCAGTTTAATGTACATACAAGACGGGCGTTCTGATGACTTATGCTACCTTGTCGAAAAATGCTACCATACACAGTTCATACACTTTATAACACTGATAATGATGAGAAGTAGGCAAATAATATGCACAACCGGAGAAAATCATTCACTGATTTTTACAACAACTAATAACTGTTCGACGAAACAATATATAGCAATTTTTCAGCATTTTAGTGCGGAATTATTAATAAAAATATAATTTACTAATGTTTGGCTAATTAAAATAGCTGCTAGATTAATGATTACTAATATGATCACAAGGGATGGCCCTAGTACTGAACATATGCAGGTTTTGCGCTACAATTTCTCTTCGGGTTAAATGTGATTTTACCAGCCCTCTGTAAAACTTGTCCAACCTAGCAACAGTTGCCAAGAACAAACACTTTTGTAGGCGAAGCCTGGATTAGGCAAGTCGGGATCAATTATGCAGGTGAAGTCGTGTAATGTGTCGAGCCGCGGCTGCAGCTTGTCTCTCTCTCGGGGCGTGTGAAGACCCCCTCAGCATGAGCGATGGCGGTGTTTGTCCCACTCCTCTGCCCCCTCACTCGCTCTGCTCCGACTGAAATGAAAGCCATCATTTAGCGGCGCCACATGAGGCTCTCTGACAGTAAGTAAATGCTCTCAATAGCCTTTTACTCAAACCTCCTTCCCATGACTGAGGTAAGATGTTTTCCAGATGAAAACCCGCTGTAAACTTCCCCCATCACTATCCCCACTGCTGTCATCTCTCCCCTGTCCACCCATCCCTCACGCCCTCCAGCCATAAGCCTGCCCTCATTCTCATTTCCTCCTAAGCAGCACAGGTCTTCATTGCGTGGCCTGCGACCCCTCATCAGCCTTGAGATGGTCCTGAGAGGCCGTTTGACAGCGTGGCAGGCCCCAGCAGGAGTCAGGGGCCTTTCTAAACTGGGGTCAGCGGATCTGATGCCACTTCTGTTTGGAGTGACTATTTTTTCTAAGTGGGTTCATCACAAGTTTGAAGAAGGGCATGACCATTATGTTGTTTAGCAGACTGAATCCCCTGCTTGCTTTCTGATCATATAACAACAAAGTTTATCAGTTATCTGAATTTTTGGCCTTCTTAATATTGGTTTTGGTGAAAAAACAAATTACCAATTGGTTCGATGTCCAATCTAGTCATCTCCCATTCCACCCACTATCTCGGACTCACCCAGTCACAAAATTCCACAAACACTGGAAGGGTGAAGGCAAGCATGGACTTCCTCCAAGTCATGTGAAACACCACCATATCTTTTCCATATCTAAAACTGCAACATCATTGGACAGTTCAACGTGCTTGGAGGAGAACTCTGAACCACCAACTCTGTTACATTAACAGAACATGACAAATATGGCAGTCAAGGGGGAGAGGGAGGGCCATCCTACGTATTCGGAGACAACGAAGCCACATTTTTTCTCTTGAACTCCCAGCCACCAATGGTTACGTCATCACCTAGGATCAAACTCCCTTGGACCTCTTGGGAGTGAACATCATAATTAACCTCTGGAAGCACTGCCCCTTCCTATACTTCACGCTCTGGCCTGTCTCTCTTCACTAGCTACGGTCACCATAGACATCTCTCTCCATCTCTTTAATACTGTTTATTAACCACAGCTTATGGGATAGATTTTTGTCAGATGGAAAAAAAATGCCGCTCCGTTACATAGTATGATGTGAAATACCCCTGCAACAACGTCGGCAAAAGGGAAAACTGATCAAACTGGATGAGTGTTTTCTTTATTCCAGCGGCCTGCTCAGAGCAAAATGACATTCTGAGAGTGTGTGGATCTAACACGATTTGGGATCAGGGGAGATCCAGGTGCCGGAGCGCGTTGACAAGATCCGCTGCTCCAGCCACGAGTTCCTTGTGTTCACTACAGACCCTCTGCACCCACCTCAGGTCCTCCTTACAACAGCGCTGAATGACAATAAGGTAAAACTCTTGCATGTGAGGGCAACGCTGCTGAAAGAGGAGGATAAGGGATTACAAAAAGGAAAATTAGAAGAAAGTAATACCTTGCTTTTAATATGCAGCTGCAGCTCAGTCCAATAATCCAGTTCCAACTCATGCTAATCCAGTTCATTTGCACAGAGCATTTGTCCTCACATAATCAGTTCATGTGGAGCAATAAAAGTGGGTTATTTCTGTGCTGCGAGTGTAATTCACCTTTTTAAGTGAAATAATAATGTCACTAAAACAGTGCCATAGTCAACTTGCCAGTGCCATTTCCCTTTAGGGGAATCCCTGAAACCACCTTAAGGGCTTTTCTGTTTATATTTCAGCTTAGGGTGTGGGAGGACTACTTGGTGGGGCAAGAAACCAAGTCAATATGAATGTGGACCCGACAGCAGCAGAACCTGCCCAGAAATAACTGTGACTTGTTGGAATTTCTCTTTTAAAGCTGAATAAATAGCAGATGAAGTTCATAAGTAAAACATAATATTTAATATGTTCAAATTTGAATAATTTTGACCCATTTTGCAATGCTCAAACTGGTCTTTAAGCAGCAAACTGTGCCATCTCTTCTGCAATAAAGGGAAACATTCAGACGTCTACTCCAAAAAAGCTCTTTCGGCTTTGTACTTGTAAATACCTATGTGTGTTCATAGGCGTAAATAAATATTATGTGCAAACATAAACATGCAAATGTTTTCATGCAAATTGCACCTGGGAAATGGGAAAATGGGGTAGAGCTGGACAGATAGATTAGGGTGGCATCTGCAGTTCTGCAGTCGCTGAACCGGTCTGTTGTGGTGAAGAGAAGCCGACCCAAAAGGCAAAGCCTCGATTTACTGGTCCATCTACGTCCCCATCCTCACTTACGGTCACGCGCTGTGGGTAGTGATCAAAAGAATGAGATCGCAGTTTCCCAAATGTGTTTTCTCTGCAGGGTGGCCTGGCTCTCCCTTGGTGAGAAGCGTGGACATTCGGGTGGAACTCAGAGTAGAGAAGCTTCTCCGCCACGTCGAAAGGAGCCAGCTGAGGTGGCTCGGGCATCTTGTGAGGATGCCCCCTGGACGCCTCCTGGGGGAGGTTTTTTGGGCACGCATATATTACTCTTGCTGGCCTGGGAACGCCTCGGTGTTCCCCCGGAAGAGCTGGTGGAGATGGCTGGGGACAGGGAGCTCTGGGCATTTCTGCGGAGGTTACTACACCCGCAACCTGTCAGATGATGGATGGATGGATGGAAATGGGAAAAGCCATAGGGTCCTTGCAAACACATGAAATACCCGTCAGTACAACTGGTTTAGTCATATATAAGTGGTACAACTGTTTCCGCTGGTAACACTTCTCCATGCAGGCCCACCATGCCTAAGTACTTGCAAATTTGAAAACGCAAATCGAACGCACATCGAAATTCCTCGCCATACGACAACACACACATGCTTTACCCCATCACACCAAACCTCTCGATAGGAAACACTGGGTACGCCATGCAAGACTTGCCTCAATCCAGTGATAAGGAAGGCAAGAGAGAAGCCAGCAGTCATTTGAAAAGAGCTGCAGGAAGTCTTGAAAGCAGCAAGATTAGTAGGATAATAAGAAGTAGCTCGCACTGCAATCATCTCCATTACTGCACTTCACTCAGAACTCTGGAAGACCAAAGAAGTACAAAAAAACCTCGACTGATCTGACAAAATTTGTTATCTGTTGGGAAGCATCAAGGCATCCATGCTTGGTTTGATGGAAATTTTAAAAAGACAAAAAAGAAATAGAAACAAATAATTTGACCTCCCAAGATAATGTTAATGCAAAGTGTGAAGAGGGCCACACTGTTGACCACCACACTATATGTCACCACTGTACACATCGCGCATATTTCTTTTCCTCTTCACAAGCAGATTTCAGAACATCTTGACATGCCTACAGAAATTCTCAACAGGCACAGCAGCACATAACAGCTAGGCCTGCATGGCTGATGCTTGTGTCCTCCTACTTCTTTATTTATTTACTGAGCAAGCACCCTACTTATAGGGCTGCGCGAGAAGAAGCTGTGAGAGAAGAAGCTGCGGCGTCAGGCGTTCGGCTACGGTTGAAAAGCGGCAGATGTTGCTGGCTGCCATGCGGAGGCTGGTGTTTGAATTCCCTGTCTTTGTGTGCCATTTGGTAACACCATCAGTGAACGAAGTAAACAGGTCCCGGGCATTTGACGAGAAGATGGGAAAAACAAGCTTGCGTGACATTCAGATACAGATGCAGCGGAGAGGAATTCAGAAATGAGACATCTGAGGCATGCAAATACAGCTACATACGCCCCATTTGGAGGATGCAAATATTTTTTATTATTATCAAAGCCGCTATAAACACAGTTTTTCATACGGCTTAATTAGCATGTGCTCATAATTAGCCTCAGCCGCAATAAACCTTTAACCCGGCGGAGCGCTTCAGGAGGCAACTGCGACATGGTGCTGGTGGGCCCCAGCGAATTAAACACGGCTTTGTGACCCCGACTTTTAATTAAGAAAAGCAGCCGGTAACAAGCTGATTAGGATAACACGGCCGTGGAGAACGAGGAGAATGCCGTGAGGGCTGGGAGGACGAAGAGGGTCCCCCAGGGGCACATTAGAACACTAAGAGAGAGGAAGACCGACTAAATGGTGGGTGGGATGCGTGAGAGATCTGGAGAAGACCCAGACCTCAAACGGGAACAGGCTTTTAAGCGGGGTTGCATGAGGAGTTGCAGAACATCAGGGAGCGACATCGTTTTCGTTTTCAGTGACATTGTTATTGTATTCAGTCATTCATTCATCCATTATCTGATCTGTATATTGTAACCAGGGTCCCAGTGCTCACAGGGCGAAAGGCTAAACACCCTGGACAGGCTGCCTCTCCTGCTACGAAAGATATCAGCACAGAGCACAATGCCATACCTCTATTTGTGTAAACTAGTAAATTTCAGCAGTCATTTTATTTATTAATCTGTAATATTCGTATCCGCCTGCCTTACTGAACATGGCATTATGTGCATATAACAAATGGAAAAGGGTTATAGTTTGACTTTATATTTTATTTTATAGTGTTCTAGTTTTTGTGTCTCTGCGTGTCTGTGCAGTCTCCTCCAGGATCTGTAAAGTTTTCGGATTCTGATTCTGAATGCAAAATGCTTCTTATATGTACAGACTAAGGGTGTTTACATAATAAATGAACAGTGTTTACATAATACATCAGAAGCAAAGAGAATCCGTTCATGACAGGGGTATGGAACTATGGAATGGGGTGAGTGTTACTGGACCTGTGCTGTCCAAGGGAGCTAAAGCTATTTTTTGTTTTTGCAGATCCTTCTAGGACTAAAGTAAGGGGCTCAGTGAGTGAGGGACAGAAGGAGAGAGAGAGAGGGAGACAGAGAAGAAGAAGATGAGAGGGAGAGAGACAGAGAAGAAGGGAGAGAGAGAGAGAGAGAGAGAGAGAGAGGCACAAAAGGAGAGAGAGAGAAAGAGAAGAAGAAGATGAGAGAGGGAGAGAGAGAAGAAAAAGATGAGAGAGAGAGAAAAGAAGAAGATGAGAGAGATAAGGAGAGAGGCACAGAAGGAGAGAGAGAGAGAGAAAGAGAAGAAGAAGATGAGAGAGGGAGAGAGACAGAGAAGAAGGGAGAGAGGGAGAGAGGCACAGAAGGAGAGAGAGAGAGAAAGAGAAGAAGAAGATGAGAGAGAGAGGGGACAGAGAAGGAGGGAGAGAGAGAAGATGAGAGAGAGAGAGAGAAGCAGAGAGAGGGAAAGAGGGAGAGAGAGAAGGAGATGAGAGGGAGAGAGAAGGAGAAGATGACAGAGAGAGAGGGAGAAGATGGGAGGGAGAAGATGGGAGGCAGAGAGAGAGGCAGAGAGAGAGAGAGGCAGAGAGAGAGAGAGGGAGGGAGAGAGAGAGAGAGAGAGAGGCAGAGAGAGAGAGAGAGAGAGAGAGAGGGTGAAGATGGGAGAGAGAGTGCAAACCAGCTTGCGTGTGTGCGGGAGGAGATTGAAAAGCTGGAGATGCAGTGGTGACAGTCAATAAAAGATGTGGTGTGTAAGACTAAAGGCTCTTATCTGTATGATAATCCTGGGCTGTGCTCCAATGCCCCACTGAGAGCTCGGCGTCAGCCCATTTTAAGCAAACAGCGCCACCAGCGGGACACACGAGCACCACAATAAGGGCCATGAATGTTTCTGCAACAGGTGTGGGAACCCTGAGTGTGATGAATTTTGAGTGTGTGTGTGTGTGTGTGTGTGCGCGTGTGTGTGTGTGCATGTCCCCACAACTTAGAGTCATACGGTTGCCAGGGTCTCAGTTGGGTTGGTAATGTCAGTGTTATCAGACACCATCTGACCAGCAGGAACGTGACTACATACACGCAGGCTGGTCCTAGAGCTTTGGTTCCCCTCAGAAGGTCAGGAGGACCTTTTCCAAGCAGGATTTAAAGGCCTTGTAAAAGCTTATCATCTTCCTGCAGAGGCTGGGATACCTTTCAGTCATCTTTTAGTCATCAGCCGTTCTCAGATTACTGCATATGTCTGATTCATGGATGGCGAGAAGACGGGGGCTTTCAAAGCCTTCGCGGAAGGATGAATGATTTCTGTGAACTCAAATTCTGTGACTAAATAATGTCTTTAATATTCCGTTAGTTTTAAGTCAATCAAATAATTTTGTATTTAAGCTATGTCAATTTTTCTAAACGGTGTTGTAGTACTACTAGTGACCTCTAGGATGGAAATGATTCGGATCAATGCTTAAAACACCACTTTTTTCTTCATAGTATCTGCGTAGACTGAGTTTTGCAAGGTCTTCCATTGGTTAGGCCTTCAAGAACTGGACGGGTTCTGTACTGCATTTAAACACATATTGCATGAGAACATATTAACACCACCACCATGTTGTAATTACTAGTGGGAAACTGATTACAATGAACCACCAATTTCAGAGTTGGTAGCTGTTTGTTGGTGGTTGTGTATTTCTGTTGTTTACTACAGGCTAAAATAAATTCTAATGTTTTTGAGGTCTGTGGTGCTTGTAACTACATGAAAACATCACTCACGGCGCACCCAATGACCACTCTCTGCTCTTTTGTCATAGTTACTACACTATTTCTGTACTAAAAGTTCTATATTCTATTCTATAAGTTCTAAAAAGGAATCAACCAATCATGTTATAGCTTACATTGTGTGGGGTTGATTTTGTGAGAAAAAGGGCTCAAAACAAAAAAATGAAAGTGCCTGTCAGGTAAAAACAACAATTAAAAGAAGAGGCAGAAGATAAGATAAATAATAGAATAAAAAGAATATAAAATATAATATAAAAAAAGAAAAATAATATACTAATATGGAATAATATTGTAGTGGTCGTGAGACAATAATAATTAAAAATGCTAAATATGAAACCACAACAGGTAAAATAATAAGATAAAGCAGCATGGCATTGATCAAAAAGTGACTAAAAAGTGAACCTCAGTCATTAAACATGTCTTTGCTGAATTACTGCATTGGGGAAAAAGGGGAAAATGACGAAGATGGTGATGACAGGCACTGAAAATAGCTGAGGCTCCCAACCAAAAGCTCACTGAATAAGTGCCAGGAGACCATAGAGCTGTTCATTCTTCACAAATGTTGTTAGATCCGACCACAGTCGTCATTAAAGAGTCTGGGCCAGCCTCGCGGGTGGCTGGTTTGATCTAAGTGTGGTCGCTGAGGGACTGAGCCTGGCTCCAGCATCTGCTGCACAGAACCAGCCCAGCTAGTGGAACAGCTGGCAAACTGGTCCACAAGGACAGGAAGCACTCGGGACAAAAGCTGTTTAGAGGTTAGCAGTCCAAATAAAAGGACTACATCTCAGTAACTGGCCTGGCCGGCAGTCGCCATCATCAGTTATGTGGCTGAGGAGTATTGGATGATTGGAACTGGGCACATTATGTATTTATGCCAAGTACATACCTGCTTCATTTAAATGCTGATAGATCTAACCCACTAATCTTCATGCTTCAAATCAGGGCATTGTTTTATCCCACAAAATGTGATCAAAATGTGATGTATATTGTTTGTGTATACACATATTAAAGGGGCTTGGTGCTATAGTGGAGCTTTAGGGGGTGCCATGACCAATGATACAGAATCAAACATACATTAATATTACAGTTATGTCATTTGTTGTTTATGACTGGAAAAATGGGCTGTTTTGCAGGTTTCAGTCCATTTATGTCCATATATGTATGAGGAGTGAATGTACACAGAATGTACACAGAATATGTATGTACTTCAAGCCTATTTAATTATAGAAAAGGAATAATATGGGCACTTTAATATCTTGAAAGTCATCACAACATCTATCAATCGGTTTTCGAAACCTGGAGTCTATACCATAGGGCAGAAGGAGAAGAAACATCCTGGACAGGTCATCAGACCATCACAGGGCAGACACACATATAAACACATTTACACGAGGGAAAACACATTTCACACAAAATTTCGCATTGCCAATCCAACGTGCAGGCTGAACATGAACATGACTATGGGAGGAAACCGGAGTACCCGGCAGAAACCCACACACACACAGGAGGACATGCAAACTCTACACAGAAAGGACCGTCAGCTGCCCCATATAGAAATCAAACCCAGGACTTGTTGTGAGACGACACCACTTCACACTACACCTTTGTGTCGTGTGCATCACAATACGTAGCAGTATAAATACACTTCATATCTCCAAAAAGCTACCTTTACAGGAGACAAAAACTTCTTTCAATGGAAGTTAATAATAACAATTAATTTATATAGTGCCTTTCTCAAACCCAAGAACCGTTTGAAGTTAAGTCAAGTGGTCCTTACTGTCTGGCGTGAACACACCACAGCACACAGTGTAAAATTCTTTCAAGTGAAACAGTGTGTGCCAGGGGGCAGTAACTAACTCAAGAGTACCACAGTGGTGCCACTAGCAGACCTAGAATTCAAACCCAAGACCTTCTGATCCAGTGTTGCTCCAGTGTGATAAGAAAACAAGAAAACAAATAAACTCAGTAGATCAGACAGACTCAGGGTCATAACACAAAGAGAAGAGGTGTGACCTTAGGCGACTCTTGGAAGAAGCATCTTTAAGGAAGAAGTAATGGAAGAAGTATCTCTAAGGATTTGTGCAGTGAATTCCATTATTTGTGTGCAGCAACACTGAAGGTTCTACCTCCTACAGAGGACAGACTGTATTTGTATTTCTGGCCATCTTCCATGTTCTTTGACAGAAGAACATGTTTTATTCCTCATTCCACAGCTCCAGGTAGGTTGAAGGGTTAATTTCCACTATATCATGCAGCCCCTTTTCAAACCGCAATCAAAGTGCCAGTAACAACCATATCCTGATTACACTAAACCTACAATGAGCAGGCACTTCACTTCAAGTACAGCAGGAGAGCTGCTGGTTTAGGGCTGGACAGTGGCCAAATATTCATGACCAAAGAAATGGAATCAGATTTATTCAGATTTATTGACTACTTTTAGGAAACCTCCAACAAGAACAGACAATTCCTCTTTCATTGGGAATTCCCACTTGGGAATGTTGGGAAGGTGCCCTCAACCATGATTTCAGGATATAAGGTCATATCAGCGAGGGAGTTCACACTGTCAACAGTAGTAAAGCACTTCTTTACCTTAAAAAAAAGTTATTACTCATATCGCCAACCATACCTGGTTAACTTGTTGCTAATAATATCACTTTCACTGAGGTTTACATGTTTTGCAACCCACTCTGCAAAGATGCAGAGTTGTTACAAGCTTTGCTTAAAGTTGAACTGCATTATTCAACTTGAATTACGCATTATTATTATTATTATTATCATCATTATGAAGGGACTGGTGGCCCATACAAGAGTGATAGCGTGGGTAAGTGGCAGGTTAAAATGCCCTAGACAACTCAACAGATGGGCCCCCACACTTTGGAGCTGGAAATTAGATGAATGGAATCTGGTAAAGGGTACAAGCTACCGCTTGTCTACAAATCATCCCTCTCCATGAAAATACTCTTCTTCTACAGGGGAAAAAATATTACTGCAAGATAGCTCATCTTTTTAGTGGTCATTTAATGAAAATCATGTAGGGAAATTTCCATGAATTCTGTGTTTACATGTCTGTAGTTTGTCACACCAAACCACATGAAACTTGGTGTGCTCATAGTACCACATGGCTGATATTTAATGAGGGATTTGGGTTCCTAGGTGGGTGCATCCCTTCACGCTAGTGTCCACTGGAGTACTTTTTTTGGCAAAAGCTTGACAACCGCCAAAAATGACTAAATGGTCTCTAGGAGGGGCATGAACCTGCCTCATCACAATTCTAGCGACTAACCTCAATGCAAAAACCTCACACTTCACTAGACAATATCTTGTTCAAACTTCCCAAAATCTGACATGCAGCATTACTACCACATTCTTTGGAAGCGCAACAAATCTCGCAAAGTTTTGACATTAAAAAAAAAATTACAATGGATTACAATCTCCCAAAGTTCCATTCCGCTCGCTCAACAAAACAGCTGTCATCACATTCCAGTCTGCACGTCCTGCTTGGACCCCGCTAATTATTCTCTCAACTTCTCCAGCAGTTGAAATGTACAATGCAGTTACTCTTGGAAATTACTGTTAAACTTGGTGATTAAGGGAAAAATTGCATTGCAGGTGGACAAAGTTTGGGCTGGGTTTTAAAAAGTATAAAAAATGAATAAACACATCAGATACTTTGAAACAATCTATCTACTTGTGTTGAGAGGAGTCCGCTGCCACACCCAACAGCAGCAGTGGTCATCTCAAAAGCAAGACATGGATTATCCAATTGAACATTGCAGACTGGAGATAGTTCTAGGCCTGAGATTCGTTCAGCATGGGCTTTAAAATGCATATCAGCAGTAGCTATAGAGTCTCTTTTGTTGTTTGCAGTATCATTGTAAATTATTTCTGGTTGCGTGGGATCATGGGGTCCTATCACATGCAATCCACTTAAATAAAAATACATTATTTACTAAACCCAGCAGTTTTTAATACTACAGTTGAAACTGACCTTTGATTATGATATTTGTACTTTTTTGGGCAGTTTTTTGGGTATCAGTGTAGACTCCAGAATTAATTAACACTGAGAAGACTGGCTCTGTCCCTGGTCTATGGTCTGCTGCTTTTGAGAAAGTAAAGAAATTGCAATTGGACATAAAAATTGATCCGTGCATCCCTAATAGCATTCAGAGACGGGTTTTGAACGAGCTAGGGACAGAACGAGCGAGGAAACGGTCAGGAAATCTTTTCTACAACAACGCCTCCATAACGGTCCATCGATTCTGTGTCACTTCTGTGTAGCTATGGGACAAATACATATTTATGTAATTTGTGCCCTGAATCTATTTAAGGTCAATTAAGTCAGCCTCTTCTGAGTCATTTCAAGCAAAAATAAGTGATTGTGTTCCACTGTCAAGCTTACAGCGAGGAAATTGCTTTGTACGGTGGTGGGGGGCCGGGCGGGCAGGGGGACAATTTCTCGCACTGTTGAGGGTTTTTCGGAACTCGGAGGATGAAAAGCTCTCGAGCGGCAGCCAGGGAGAGGGGGCTGAGTACACTGTGTAGAGTGAAGAGGCACTTGAGCTCACCGCAGTCGGTCGCAGTGGATGGAGAGGAGGAAACGGAGGGATGAGGGTAAGGCCCGAAAGACAACGTGGAATTGGAGATGACATGTGGAACACACTTTGGGAGTGATAAGAGGAATGACAAACGTGAGCAAGTGCCCCCGAAATGTGCTGATGGCGTAGGCGAGTTTATGAACGTGTGTGTGTGTGTGTGGGAGTGTGTCGGGGGGGGATGGGGTGAGCGTGGGATGAAGGAATGAAGCGTTCACCGGAGATTAACAGAGTGGCGAAAAGGACGGGCTATCGAATAAACCTGTCCGTCATGATTAAACCAGCACATCAGCCAGTCTGGCACTTCATCCAGGAGCAGTTAACTATGTCCAGCAGGGCCTCAGGAGATCTCTGGGTTCATGTGTCCATCTGTAGAAGTAGTGCCTGAATAAGAACCTCAGCAGTATACTACCAATACTTCAACTTTGCTGAGGTCTCCAGTCTAATCATAGCACTTTAATGCCCAGAAGTGTAGCTTGCATATAACACAGGGCTCCAGACAAAATAAAAAGCTTAGAAGCCATTGGCTCCTAAACACAAAATATTTGGACGCCAAATATTTTTTTAGGAGCCATAATCTGTCAAATGTGATATAAATAAAAAATACATATTGTCATGGCACATTTTGTGTCCCGTCTTACCCCATGTAAAGAGCGTTAAAACGAAACACGAAATCATGACATGGAATAAATTGCTGCCAAAGTGAAACACCATTTCTCGTATAGTTAATGTTTATTTTTCCTATATTCTAGAATGCGCTCTGCAACAGGTTGCCAGGTCGTGCAAAATGTTTCAAACGAAACCCAATCTGTCAACACTGCTCTCAATAGAGTTGTGTTAGTCGCGAACGAGTCGGTTCTTTGACTAAATTTTGGAAAACAAAGAGCCATTTGGGGATAGGCACAGAATATTACTAGACTGACCACAGACTTAGAATATTACTAGACTAACCACACAAAATGCCTCACACATGTTCTGAATGGGGCTGAACGCTTCAAACCAAATCCCGAGGGATTACATTTTATAGGTAAGGCTGAATAATTGCTTTGAATATATCTGGCCATTTTAAAATCCCGTTTTATAAACCACAACGTTAGCTAAGCCAGGCTAAGCTATCAAAGCTGTGCATTCCTGTGCTCAAGTCAGCCTCCAAACAATGTTTTGGCTAAACATAGGCACTAACCATTAAGATTGTTGTTAGCTCTTTAGTTAACGTTTCTCAAACTCTGGAGGTTTCCTGCAGAAATCCACCTCAGTTTATAAATCTTAATCTTAGCTAAGATAGCAAAGCTATGCATCCCCGTGTTCAAGGCAGCCTCGAAACAACGTTATGACTAAACGTAAGCACTATAATACGGGATTTTAAAATGGCCAAATATAATCAAAACAATTGTTTTACCAGGGTTTGTCATTTGACACACTTTGAGAAAGCTGTCCTGTGATGTGTGCCGTGCTAGTTTGGTAACAGATGCAGAACCGGCATCATTATTGTGTTTTCATCAGAAAATCACGCCTACCTGTATTACTTGATGCTTTCGCCACTCGCAGTATGTCGGAAGCGCTGACGTACCGTGTGAACTGGGAACACCGGGAATGCAGCGTCTACCCTGTCTGTCTATGCATTTGGGTACCAAAAGAGCCGGAACTTCTTAGTGATCTGTTCCAAATGATCCGACTCATTAAAAAGAGCCAAAATTCCCTGTGACAGTGTAGTAGGAACGGCAGACGGGTTGAGCGTATCTGCGCATTTTGAGATGTCACTGTTCTTGTACTTTTATTTTCATTTCTCTTGGTTTTGAGAAATGATCGCCATTGGCGACTGGAATGAAAAAACTAGTCGCAAAATAAAACATCTAGTCGCATTGGCGACCATTTTAGTCGCCATCTGGAGCCCTGTAACACATAACCATTTCTCTATTCTGGATGGTTTATTTTAGAGGGCTACATATAATTCACTGTGTATATATAGAGCTTCATCTCTGGACTGTCTCAGCTGTGGAGGGCATTCTGGGACCCAGGACGTACAGCCATTAATACTCTACTATTCTTTCAGATCCTTTGATCGTTCAGTCTACTGCTAGTGTTCGATTGTTCAGTGTTTCCTCTCCCTCTGTCATTCAGTGGTCTGCTCTCCAGGTATTTCATTTACATTTACAGAATTTGGCACACACTGTTATCCAGATCATGAGTGCTTTGTAGTACACAAGAAAACGCGCCTCTCATGCTAGTGAGCCTAAAGTTAAGAGCTGCTAGAAGACTAAGATTCAACCAAAGTTAGTTAAGAGATTGCCGAAGCTGAGAACAGGTAAGACGGAGCAGGATCACTTTTGACTTTTAAATCTAAAGCGAGCACCACAGGAAGCCAGTGAAGTGTGGAGGTCTAGTGATCTTCAGAGGAAGGCCTGTTACAAAGAAGGCATCTGCAAGAGATTGTTAATGTGAGATGAAAATGAGAGCTCTTTATCTAAGAGAAAAACGAGATTTCGTGCTTGTGCATGTCCTCTCCCTCTGTTGTTTAGTGGTTCCCTCTCTAGGTGATTCCTCTCTTCCGTTGTTCATATGCTGCTCTCTTGGTGTTTCCTTTCCCTCTATCATTCAGTGTCCAATCTATTGGTGTTTCCGCTCCTTCTTTTGTTCAGAGTGCTGCTCTCTGGGTGTTTTTTCTCCCTCTCTCGTTCAATGGTCCACTCTCTTGGTGGTTCCCCTCTCTCTATAATTTAGTGGTCCACTCTCTGTGTTTTCCATCTCTCTATAATTAAGTGGTCCACTTTCTTGGTGTTTCCTCTCCTTCCTCTGTTCAGAGAGCCACTCTCTTGGTGTTTTCTCTCCTCGTATTGCCCAGGGTGCTGCTCCCCATGTATGGCCTTGTTTCTTTCTACTTCCACTGTCCAATGCTTGCCAATCACAGCTAGATCCTGTAACAGAACTGGGCGGGTAGCACTCTCCTCCAAGCACATGCAGCCATCTGGCGAGTGGCAGCTCCAAAAAATGTGGTGGATGTCTTAGAGCAGGGGTGTAAAACTCCAGTCCTGGAGGGCCGTGGTCCGGCACGTTTTGGGGATTTCCCTGCTCAGAAACAGCTGGTTCACCTCGCCAGTTAATTGTCAGGATTAGTGAATGTGTTTGAGTAGGAGAACCATCAAACTGTGCTGCAGACTGGCCCTCCAGGACCGGAGTTTGACATCCCTGTCTTAGAGAAAGCATGTCATCACACTGGTGGTGCTCTCATGCAATAGGGGGAATAGGTTTCAATTTCAGAATTCGAATCTGTATACTATTATAGACTGCACAAACACAAAGACTAGAACAATATAAAATACAGTACACATTTAAAGTAAAACTCTCTGTACCGTATACACAGAACGCCATGTTCAGTAAGAGAAGTGGATATAAATACAGTGAATAAACAAATACAATTACAGCTGAAGTTTACTAGTTAACCCAAATAATGGTTTGGAGTTCTCTATGCTGAGTCCATCGTTGCACATTATAGTGACCTAAGTAATGATATTGCACATAATAATAAAGATGTTGCATGTAATGATGATTTAGCACATTTCCTTCTTTAGGAACGCCGCAGGAGACCATGAACAACCTGGTGTCCCTTTGGATCTTCTACAGAACTGCCTCTAGTGAGAGATGCCTTCTCTCTTTCTCTCTCTCTCTCTCTCTCTCTACCAGCAAGGTCGGAGCTCTCCAGGGCAGATCAGACAAGTTCAGCAGAGGTTTGCTGTGCAACAAACAGAGCCAGGGAAGCAGAGAAGTAGCGGGAGGGTATTGTGTGGCTGATTTGTGCTCTGATGGGAGGCAGTGTCAGTGTCAGCTTGCGGGAGGAGCGTAGTGCCTCCGTAAACAGAGCTGCTGGAGTTCTGAGAGGGCCGTCTGCCACTGAGCCTCTCCAGGGACAAGGCAGTACACACCATTTCACACATGCGCTCGCTCTGACGGGAAGACGCGATGCCTAGGCACCGAGCACCTTCCAGCACGTCTTCTGGCTCCTGTGAGCCTGTCCTTGATCTACATTTTCCTCGCAGTGACCCTGAATGGTCTGGTCAGTCCCTTTGGTTGCTATCCTTGGTGCTGATTTGAATCAGGCAAGCACCAGAAAGCTGTCCTCCACTACTATTCACATGTTTTTTTCCTATATCTTGCCAGGACACACAGCACTGTACAGTAGTCTTATACTTACACAAAATTATACTTAAAAGCTGTTTACAGCCGGGCAGTAGTATTAGTTAGTGTTAAAACACTAATATTACAATAAATACAAATAACATGAATACAGTAAATGGTATTTTACTGTATGTCAAAGTGTTCACTTAACCAAACCTCTTCCCTCATGGAAGCCTAGTATTATTTGTAGTTTTTGTCAAATACCTGTGTTGGCTCTTTTAGATTAACCAGCTCAAGAAATACATACTATATTTTTAAAACAAAATTTGATACTGTTTACTGCTTTCTTGTTTTTTGCATTTATTCTAATGTTCACTTGTGTTTTGCTGGCAGAAAGAAACCCTGTTGATATAAAGAGCACCTGACATAGGTGTCTTTTGCACAGTTCAGTACATGTCTCATATGTATTTTATACACACTATGGGTCAAAATGTGTTTAGATTCCTGCACATTTACTGTTTTTTTTTTATTAATACACTGCTGCAGTAACAGCCTCACCTGTCTAGGCTTTACACTTGATGTTGGAACATTGCTGTGAGGATTTGATTGCACTGAACATTAGTGAGGTCAGGTACTGATGTTGGAGTCCTAGACACCAGTTCATCCCAAATGTACTGAATCAAACTCCAGCGCTCCAGAGAATGCCCATGGCTCAGTGCTGGAGGGCTTTAGACCCCTCTAGCCGACACTTGGCATTGGGCATGGTGATCTTAGGCCAGTGCTTCCCAAACTTCCTCTGCGGGGCCCCTCTTTTCTACATAGGAACATTAATGAGCCCCCCCACCCCCATTCAAACTACACAGGTTCAGATTCAAATTTTATTTGAAGTACAACCCCCTTTTCTAATTGAGCGAAACAAATGCAATAACAAATGGTGCAATTTCACCACTGTGGGAGAAATAAAG
>JBBPCY010000142.1:2304050-2319993 GCA_037974405.1 Brachyalestes nurse | reverse complement strand
CTGAAATTTGAGATTCATCAAACTTGTCATACCAATCTCATATTGTAAATTTTGCACTGCGCATTTTTCATACAGTGCAATATTTTTAGAGATCCTACATGTACAATTCCTCTCTTCTATTCCTACCAATAGGAAGCCTTTTTAAAAGGCCCTTGTTGATGAAATGTGTAATAGTTTATGATACAAATGTCATCCTAAAAGGAAAAAAGGAAAATGACAAAGGCTTGAAAGCTAGAATAGATGGAATCTTAGATATAGAAAAAAATAACAGCACAACCAACAGAAGTATTTAAATTATTCAGCCAGCACAATACAAATGCACTGACGAACAATTTAGTCTAAAGTTAACTGGTAAAACAATTGAAAGTTAATATTAAAAAAACGTGCAAATATTATGCTAATTGGCAGCTGTACATTATTGTTTGTGGTCAAACAATATCACTAAGATGACTGATGGCTATCAGGTCCTGTCAGTTCTTCACAATGTTTTATGGTGACTTGAGGTTTCCCATGGTGACGAGTATTTTGCCCAAAGCAAAGCCCTTAACCCCATCGCCCTGCAGGACCTGTCTGACCTCATATCAGCTGCTTTTGTCAGATGAATAAATGAGAACACAGGTTTTACCCAACTCCCATGAGGTAGCGGGGCTTTTCCCGAGGCAGGTGGTCCGTGCTGAGTGTCACCATCTTCCAGAAATCGTCCTTTTCTTCTCCCCCACTCAGACCACCAATGGCAAAACCAGGGACGTCTCGCTTTGTCATTTCTGCACCACAAACAGCAGCAACATCGTGCATGTAGGTCCAGATCAACAAAAACCTCCAGCAGTAGAAGAAAACGGTCAAGAGCATTTGAAAAGTGGTCTTTATTGAAGTGATGCACAATAAAGGGCTCTTTGCCAGATGCAGTAGGTCTCTTCTCATTTACTGAGGCGCAGTGAGGGAGAGAGTCAGGTGAGGCGCAGTGAGGGAGAGAGTCAGGTGAGGCGCAGTGAGGGAGAGAGTCAGGTGAGGCACAGTGAGGGAGAGAGTCAGGTGAGGCACAGTGAGGGAGAGAGTCAGGTGAGGCGCAGTGAGGTATAGAGTCAGGTGAGGGAGAGAGTCAGGTGAGGCACAGTGAGGGAGAGAGGTACAGTGAGGTATAGAGTCAGGTGAGGTACTGTGATGTAGAGAGTCAGGTGTGGCACAGTGAGGGAGAGAGTCAGGTGAGGTACACTGAGGTGGAAACTTAGGCGAGACTGTGAGGTAGACAGGCAGATGAGGTAGAGAGGCAGGCGTTATAATGAACAATTAAAGTTGTGTGTCCTGGTTAGGAATCTGATATTCTGAGGATAGATGTTCTGATCCTGGTTGTAGAATGCAGATAGCGGATGGATGTCGAGCAAAAAGGCAATATGGGAGTGAAGCAGCTCTTACCATCTAAGCAGGCCTTGCGCAGCTGTGCGTTAAGCCCACCCTGAATAATGGCGAACAGGTTCTGCCGGTGGGGGTTCTTATTGGCTGAGATGCAGCGGTCCAGCCAGCGAATAGAGCGATGCATGGCCTCCTCCACCCTCGGTCCCGTGACCGTACTACTGACCACATCATCCAGCTGCATCATAATATCTGAACCTGGACACACAACAGTAACAAGCAAAAATAGACAGACAGATGGGTCATGTTTGATGTGATTCCTTCATGGACAAGTGTGAACAAAATTCAAGATACATTTATAGACACAGAATGTACTTTTGCCCAGATGTGTTGTGGTGGCTTAAAGGATACTCATTACTGAAATCTGAATTCCTCACTTTTTTGAATATAACTTTACTATAGCATGTAAATAATGTGACTGGTATAAATGTAGCCCATTTCGAATTCTGTCTCACAACATTCAACATATGCATAGTGTATTTCATATAGAATGTTTTCTACAGAGTTTTTTAAAAGTTTATTTAGACTTTAGATTTTATACTGTTCTAGTCTCTTAGTCTCCCTCATAACATAAACAATTTCCTCCTGGATTAATAAAGTTTTCTGGTTCTGATATTTACACATAACCACTTCTTAACATTAGCTAAGCTTCACCCACTCATGAGTTTTTTAGGAATCCCCTCCTCCATCCGCCACCCCCCACAAATAAGGCACCAAACTGGACAGCCAGTCAGAACAGAGCTCATTTATGTATAGGTCTTAAAGAGTAGCAACAGAAACAACAAAAACAAATAGAAAGCTCATAAAATTATAGTGGTTTTTGGTACATCAGCCCATACAAGTGGATCTCTGAGGTGTGGTTATAAAATAGGAACATTTTTAAATAATGGTCTCTAACCTGATATGATCTGATGCTCTAGGCATGCAGTGTTTAAAATGCAAATAGGTGACTATGCATTTCTGTAACTAGTCAGTTACACTAGCCTTGTACGTTTAGGGTAATGGGGAAAACTGTATATTACTTATTTGCATTTTACTTTTTTGCATTTAATTCAAAATTAATTTTTGCATTCAAAATTCCCTACAAGATAAAAACTGAAATGGCGTAACAGGCTCACATCACAAAAAAGTAAATTCAAAGAAAAATTAAATTATGAAAAGTATTTAATACAAAAAAGTTTAAAACCAATCCATGCCGTTAACACACCAGTCTACATAAGCTGTGAAAACCAACCAAGGCACTGACTAACCAATGTACTGACCAACTAACGCACTTAAGGAGACCTGTATTAAATGCATTCATACCCAGACTGTTCTGTATGCTGATGGATTGCTCGGGAGTGAGCAGGATTTCCTTGCCGTCATAAGGAGAGCGGAACATGACCCCCTCTTCAGTCACCTCGGACAGCTCCACCAAGGACACCATCTGAAATCCTCCGCTGTCCTGCACAGAGAGGAGCATGAAAGAAACCAGACTAGTTTAACCCTCTGTTCTACTGACAAAAACAACTTCAAACACTTTACAGTAGGGTTCACCTTCCAAGACAGGAGTGAAGCCTAGTCCTGGATCACCCTGCATTCTGAAGGAGGGTTCTCCTGAAAATTTAGGTTCAGGACTAGGCTTAACCTTGTTCTGGGAAACAACTCTAGATGTCACAGCTCAGATCTAGATCCAGTCAGTCATGGAAGTGACATACGGAACGGAAAAAACATACGGAACGTTCAAAATGTACCACTCAGTTTCAAGTCCATATATCGAACCTAAGATCTAAAAACAGCTGGTTTGAAGTCACTGTTTTTGTGATGTAACAAAAACCAAACCAACACCGACGCCTTTTCAGCCTATAGCTCTTTAGCCACACCAATTCAAAGATGTGTGTTTCAGCTCATACGGCTTGAGTGAGGTTCAATAAAAGGCATGCAATCAGAAACAACTACATTACACATACTGGTCCTAAACACAGCCTGTAAAAATGGGACAATGGTCAAGCAAACATAAAAAGCAGGATATGGGACCTTTAATACCAGTCTACTATGGAGCATGCCAGTATAAGGGCTAGTATGAGGCAAGCTTTTACACTTCACAACCTGATTTATCTCTTATTCCACACCCATAGCAGAACAGTGTTCCTACCGTGAGAAGGTTTCTTCTCCAGTTCATGAACCCATGCAGACCACTGGCTTTCTCAATGAGCTCAGGACCCTGCAAGACATTGAGATCATCTAAACAGAACTGTAAGATCATGGTCATAGGTTGGTGTCAGCACTGGTATTTGTCTCACATACCGGTCTCATGCCCAGGTGATAGGTGTTACCCAGACATATCTGACAGCCCAGGTCCTCCAGCTGGTCCACGGTGATGCCTTTCAGGGTGCCCTGTGTGCCCACAGGCATGAAGACCGGGGTGCTGACGGGACCGTGAGGCAGAGTGAGGACACAGGCCCTCGCCTTGCTCACAGGACACTCAGCCACGATGCGGAGAGCCAGAGGAGCCACAGAGGAAAAGCACTTGCCAGCTGCCATGTCAGCCTCACTCTCACATGCTCCTCTCTCCTCTGCGGCCATTTCGGGAGGCTGGTTGACGATCAGGCCACGTGGATCTCATCAGGAAGTGCTTTCTGTACCGAGAACGGCATTTACGGTACTCCTATAATCTCAGAGGGACTTTATAACCCAACCAAACACCAACAACATTAAACAAAAAATACTTGAATAAAAAATTATATCGTTTTATAAACGAACTGTATGGAATGCAATTTATTAGCTCCGTCTAAAATAATAATTTATAAAATATTTTAAATGGTTAGAACACAATTCAGGTTGTTTCCTATTTTATCGTCTTTATTATTATTATTATTATTATTATTATTATTATTACGAAGAAATATCAAATGCAACCCTCAAGTGGGTGGGGCTAATACAAGATTGAAGCTTCAGCTAACCAATCGTATGACAGAGGCCGATTTCAGGTTGATGGGATGACCCAATCAAACGAGGAGAAGGATTCGGACGGACCAATTAGTTTGAGATATGCCGAATGACAGGAGGCGGGTCTGAAGGCACCGGTCGGATGTCGTCTGACCGGATGGTGGCTGAAGTTTTGTTTTGTGAGTTTGAGCTTGGGTGAAATCGGCTCGTTTAAATGTACGCGGTGTGATGTTTGTGGCCAGCTGACGGCTCGACACGGTCCCTGGGGTGTTGAAGTCGTGCGTTTCAGTGACAGATCGATGAGAGAAGGTGTGTGAAGGGTGAAAACTCGGCTCTTTTGAAGTAACCCGAGCAGCAGCTCCCCCCTGCAGCCGTTTCAGTGTCAGGGAAGAGAGACGAGACGAGGCGAGCCCCTGTCCCAGTGAAGCCATGGGGAACCGGGGGATGGAGGAGTTGATCCCCCTGATCAACAAGCTTCAGGACGCCTTCAGTTCCATCGGACAAAGCTGCAACTTGGACCTTCCGCAGATCGCCGTGGTCGGAGGGCAGAGCGCCGGAAAGAGCTCCGTCTTGGAAAATTTCGTCGGCAGGTTGGTTTTCTACTGGTCTCACACTTTTTTAACTACTTATATCGGTGCTAGCGTCCGTTTTCAACTTTCCGAGCCGATAAACACATCGACTGTTTCACCCGTGCTCAGGAGTTTTCTGTTCTTTCGGTTAATGGGCTTTCGGGGATGTTTTGGGGTCGTATGCGCAGACGGGAGTTACGCAGTTTCCGTAAGTCGAGACAGCTCCGGCTCATTGAAACGGGACCGGTGGACGGAAAAAACGTTGAGCAGTCTGTGGTCACTGTGCTAGCTAGCTGGTTAGCAAAAGCCAAATGTATGCGTGAAGGCGGCCCAGGCATTGACAGGGCTGGCTCAGCAACTAAACACGGAAATAAAAGCGGTTATCCGTCCGTTTATTGCTGCTTTCTTTCTGTTTGATGACTGGAAAGTGTCACGCACACATTCGCCTGGAGCTAACTTGCCGTGGCTAATTTACCGCAGCTAACGTTAACTCTCCATGTTCTCATTCTCTTTAAGTCTATAAACATACACACTTCTGACAGGATCATGCATATTGAACGTGCCGCCTTTACTTTTTGTGAAGTACAGGCTGTGCTTATAGAGGCCCTGTAAATACAGAAGAACTGAGCCAGTGTTTTTTTAGACAACACTCAAAAACACTTTTGTGAGCAGTTTCCAGAGGAAAGTGTATGTTGTGTTGTGAGCAGTTTCCAGAGGAACTTGTGTGTTATGTTGTGCTGTATTGTGATCAGTAAAGTGTGTGTTATGATGTGTTGTGAGCAGGAAAGTGTTGTGTCGTGTTGTGAGCAGTTTCCAGATGAAAGTGTGTTGTGAGCAGGACAGTGTTGTGTTGTGAGCAGTTTCCAGAATAAAGTGTGTATTGTGTTGTGAGCAGGACAGTGTTGTGAGCAGGACAGTGTTGTGTTGTGAGCAGTTTCCAGAATAAAGTGTGTATTGTGTTGTGAGCAGTTTCCAAATGAGTGTGTTCTGTTGTGAGCAGTTTCCAGATGAAAGTGTGTTGTGCTGTGTTATGTTGTGTTGTGAACAGGATAGTGTGTGTTATGCTGTCAACACAGTGCCAGCTGCCACTTTCAGTAAAAGCAGGAGTGGACAGTGGTTGCTTGTGCATGTACCCTTTTTTGGGGCAGACTTGTAGTTCTCAGACAAATACCCCACATATTTATTATTTAGGCCAATTTATCTCTCATGCCACTGTTTTTGCAGAATTATTTCTGTCTTTCTAACTCTGTTCTGTGTTTTCGCACACTTCAACACTCCACTGCTAGAATACAGTGTCTGTCAATACTCTGTTCATTCTAACTGTACTGTAGCTGCTTTTGAAGACCAGACTTTTTTGTTGCTCTTGTGTTTTTCTTGCTCTTTTTGCATTCTGTATATTCCTGTCCTGTCTGCACTTGTGTAGTCTTGTGATGTTTTTGTTCCTTGTGTTGCTCCTGGAGGAACATTGTTTCTGTTTCACTGTATACTGTGTATGTAGGGAAGAAATGAAAATAAACCTGCTTGACTTGACCTGTCTTGCATAAGTCTTGTCAGTCATTTAGAGATATGAAATACAGCCATGAAGAGAAACTTACTTTTTCTTTGCAGTGATGGTGAATGGAACCAGGGGTCAAAACAAACATAGCATTTTATTTACCACCCAAAATAACCCGTGAACCTACCTGTCCTGAGTTTCTGTATCAGAATAAGAAACTCACATCCTGAAGGAAATTGTAAAGCTGAGGGCGGAAAATAGTGGTAAATGAAAAACAATGTTTGCATGTACCTCTCTGCTATGAATGGATTTGAAAAGACGTTTTAGGCCAAGATCTCATCTCGGAATCTGACATCAGGTTGTGTGATCATAGCTGTCTCTTAATGCAGTAACTATCTGTAAGGGGACTTTTACAGGCTCTGATGTCTGATTCTGTTTACCGCCACAGTTCTGACTCGGATGAACAAGGATGTATGTTAACCTCATCTCTCAATAAATATAAGAAAAGATTTTTCTTTCTACTCGGTTCCATTTTAGTCCTTCCCATTTTCTAATGAATTCCTTATTTGAGGTTAACCTTGTTCTTCTCTGTAGACCTGCACTGCTTCACTGTTGCTCACAGCACCCATTTTTTTAGCTTCAGTGTTTTATTTTGGCCCTAAATGAGACAACACGTCCTGTGCTGATAGATAGTGAATGTGCTGTACTGAAACATTCCTCTGCAGTTTTGTAGGGAATCCAGAACGTGAGAAGGTTTTAGTGCTGATACATTTTAAAGAGTCCATATCATGGAAAACAAATGTAGCTTAACAAAAAGAGTTTGCTAAAAGATGTAAACTCTATGATAGTTTTAAATCCATCCACCCCATAAATGAAAGCTAAGCTTCAAAAACAACCACTCTTGAAATCATTGTTTTCATGTGGTCACAAAAACCGACCCCTTTACCTCAGCCTGCTTAACCTGCAGAAGTTTAGCTCCACTCATCAACACTTAACTCGAGGCTTTGCGTGAAGCATCTTTTTGGGCTGTTAGAACACAGGTCATTTCGTGTATCTGTCTTAAAGGCACAGTTAATTATAAGGCCTGTTTAATTATAAGGGATAAAGAGAGGTTGGACAATGGCCATCCTGAAATGGATAATGACTGGTTTTGTTACTTAGTCACGGAAATGTTAGAAGTGTAACATAAATATGAATACATTTAAAAAAGGACATGATTGTATATGGGCACTTAAGCATTTCTTTTACTAGATTCTTTTGTTATTATTGAATTGAAATAACATGAATTCACCTTGGGTGTCAGTTTTAAACTGCTGAAGTAAGAAATACTCCAAGTTACATTTTGGCACACAGTACAGATCTTGTTTCTAATTGTAATCTTTGTTTATTTGGAATATAGTTCTTTTTAGTTGATTTATTTTATTTAATAACACTTATTGCACGGTCTCATGGGTCGACTCTGGGACTCATTTCACTATGTGTTGTGCTTATATAACTATGTTTGTGATTGATTGAATCTTGGGATGAATTTGAGAGCACTGTGGACGCAGTACTCCACCTGACAGTTGACCTATAACAGGTAAATAATGTGGGTTTCATGGTTCACTTTGCCACAGCCACACCCAAGTGAATGAGCAGCCCTTGTAAAAGATAGCACAGCCTCAGTTGAGCTCTGCTGAATCACCCCTGGCCTGTTATGTTTGATATTGCCTCTGAGTGGATGCATCAGGTCAGACTGAAGCAGAAATGGAGACTAACAGTCAATATGCAGTCATGTCTCCAGGGCAGTGTGGGCTCCTGGTCTTCCTGCAATCATTTCCTTCCCTTTTCTCATGAGTCTGACTGTACCGTCTACTGCTTAGTCAGATCGCACTGAATTTGCCACGTTGTCTGATAGTCATCCACTTCTGGCTCACGTTTTGTTGATGTTTTTTGCAGCCTGAATAGAAAGTCCTTTGTCTTGAACCTGGCCAATAGGGTAATGTTAAATAAACAAGGACAAAGTATATGTCTGATGTACAGTGTAAAGGACAGCGCTGCATTTCTGACTCTGAAACGCTGAACCAGAATCGAAACCTTATTGATCCCGGAGGAAACAGCCTAATTTACAATGTTGACTTACAATGGAATAAAACTAGATTGTTCCTAATTTGACTGTATATTGGAGGCAAGTCATGGTGAAGTCAGTATTGAGAAAATATGCTTGGACATGTTTGTCATATTAACAATGTTTACTTGAGCTGCCCAAAGTTTATTGATCATATAGATCATAATAGTTTTCTTTGGCAACTGATCAACCAATCAGAAGACCCAGTAACTCACCTGGAGCTGTGATTGGTCACCCTGTCAAAAAAACCCCACTGTGATCGGTTGCAGGCTCATTTGCTTATTGCAGAGCCCAATGTTGAGATAATGATTAACAGAAATATATTATAGTCATTTTTCACTGTCTGTTCACAATGGGAAGACTGGGAGGAGTTGCTATACTTGCTTTCAACCGTGTGTAAATGTGTGTAAATGTGTGTGTGAGCAATCTTCAATGCAATGCACCCGTAATACCAACAGAACCAGTGGAAGCAGCGTGCTGCGGTGCGATGTGATGTCAGGAGCTGACTAAACAATTCATCTGTTTTCTCACACAGCCTCATCATCGGTTGCCATTTGCTGCCCTTTTGACCTTTTTGCTGAATCAGAAGAAGTAATCAGATATTGTCATAATCTGGACCACTGATTGGCTGTCAAATTACATTCTCCAAGCATGGTTTCAGCATCAGTGCTTCTTGATTAGTCTGTAGTCCAGTGGGTTTTGTCAGTACTAGGGCTGCATGATATATACCAAATAGGAGTATTGCAAAACTAGACATATTGCAATTTCAGTATCTTTCAACGTGTTAAAGGGTCCATTTCAGTAAAATAGCTGAAGCATTAATTCAGAGGGATAAACATAGGTTGAAAAATGGTCATATAAGAATTATGATCACTCAGTAACACACCTGGAGCTGTGATTGGCCACACTGTCAGAACCACGGATTGGTTAGAGGCTCATTTGCAGGTTGAAACCTTCTGCAATTTCTTTATTGCAGAGACCAATATTGTGATAAAGATTTACACATGATATATTGTGCAACCCTGGACAATACACCCACTTCCAGCACCTCACACTCATACATTCCAGGTGTAAGCCACACCCACCCTTGGTTTGTAGTTTTAAAGAAGGTATCGAAGTTAAGGTATTGATATCAGTGTAGGTACCTATGAAAAAATGAACCTGTGCCCTTCTTTAAAATATGATAGTTTGTCATGCCTCCTTAGTTCAGAAGCTCTAATTGTGTGCCATTAAAGCATGCTGTTAACTAATGTACACAATAGCCACGAGCTGTAAGCTGTGGGGTCCCTCTTCAGTTTAGAAGCCTGTCGTTGATAAGTCTGAGAAAGTGCACTGTGCCAGTTTTAAATGAGCTGTGCTGTGTGTTGTCCAAGCCTGTATGACCTCCATTTCAGGCCTTTGTCCCTGTCCAGGTTGGGAGAGAGAATGACTTTGTAATGCAGCCAGCGGCTTCAAAACAAGCCTGTTAAGCAGGTTTTTGTATCTGAGGGACAACACGCCCATTTACGCTAGGAACCGCATAGACACATTTAAGCGACATGCCTTTCACACAGAAAGAGCAAAGCAGCCGACTGCTTAATGCACATTCCTTCACACACACGAACTTGGGCCGACGCTCGAGTGTGGGTCTGTACTGTGGCACCATGTCCCAGGACTTCTATGAGGAAACCTGTCTGCAGTGTCATTGTACAGATGACCTTCACTGTTCTAGGAATCCACAAAGCTCTAGAGGAACGCCTTTCCAAAGGACCGCACAGATTGAAGTTGATCATTACTTCTTAATTGCGGAAGCAGTCACAAGCAGTTCTTTTTTGAAATTAATATTCTTTTTAAACTTGCCGCCACTTCTCTTACAAGTCCATATTGAATTTTGGCAAAATTCTAATGCTAAAATGTTCTTTAATATCCAATGTATTCCTCCTGTATTCATGTTTTTGATTGGTTGATCAAGGGCAAAATTTCAATTAGTGTGATCAAGACGCCTCCGTAATGTATGGAGGGAAAGAGTGGATGGACTGGTCGCCTTAAAAGTGTGTAGGTGAGAGAGTTTTGGAGTGAGTGCTATGAGGTCACGGCTATGGTGACCAGACACAGCAGACTCATAAACACACTTCAGTTCCTCAGAACTTCAGTTCCTCAGAACCGTGTTTAGGTCCAAGGAGGAACTGCAGAGCTTTGGTCCTGAGAACCTCTCCAGTTTGGAGATACTCACTGTGCTTAAACACAGTTCCAAACACAATTCTGCTCCACAGAATAGCTTTGAGAAGCATTCGGTTCAGCCTTCAGAAAAACTAGACGCTTCTCATTTACTTTAGATGTTTTACAGAAGCAAAAACTTCTCAGATCATGCTTTCTGTAGTTCTGTTGACCATTTTCCGTTTCACTTGGTTGTATGGATACACTGAAATTGCAGCCCCCAAAACATTTAGACTGCAAATGGCACTATTTTAGAAAAGAAAAGTGTCAAACTCCAGCACTTAATAGGTGAAAATGAGAATGATGATTAAAAATGCTGTTTGTTTCCTTTGCTTTTCAGACAGACTTTGCTACAGTATGTAGAAAAAGGGCTAATGGTGTGAAACTATTTCACCGTTTCTTTGAAGGGCGTTAGACTGCTGATGTTGAGTATCGAGAGGGTGAGTTTTAGTTTGATTTTCAGCAGGGGGTGTGTCCTGAATTTCAGTTTTCATTTTGGTGTCCTACCTTTTTTTTTTTTGACCTGCATGGTAACTGGTTTGCGGGTTTCATGCTGTGTGAGGATCAGTTCTTGATATTATTGTGGTGTAAACAATCAGTTTTAAGTGCCCCTGCACAAAGTAAGTGTTCACAAACCCTTAATAACTTGTCAACTGTGTCTTTTTCAGCGGACTATGTACAGTATTTGTGACTACTGTTTTTTGTTCTTTTGTTTTTTTCTCTTCACTGATCACCCTGTGTGTAGGGATGGGTATCGTTTGAATGTTTTCGATTCCAATTGCAGTTCCTGTTCCGCTTAATCGATTACGGTTTTTATTGATTCCCTATTTCAATTCCACAAAGGTAAAAACAAAAAAACAAAAAAAGAGGACAACTGTTTAAAGACTTTATTCAGAATGACTCAAACCAAACAGTCAACTGATTTGTTAACAATAAAAGTGTGTGCAATTTTACATTAAATAAATAACCGAAGAAAGTAACACCACGTGAAATAAATGTGTATTTGGGCTTAACTTTTTTTTTTTTCTTAAGCAAACCTAGTGAATCTCAACTACAGCAGGTCCTGGCAGAAACCACACACGTCCTAGCAGAGTGTTTAACACTAGAACTGCTGACAGCGTCAACTGACGTAATTTCATCAGGCTCAGAGTCAGAATCAGAATCGTATCTGTTGGCCTATTGGAGCAGCAGCATGCTCTGTAAGAGGCATATGGGAGAGGTGTAGGCAGATGTACACACACATCTTTACGTATCTTTGTTGTTGTTTTATACTGCTGTGCTTGAGAGACACCATCGACCGGAATCAAATTATTTGTACGTGTCACTCACATACTCGGCCAATAAATGCAATTCTGATTCTGATATGGCAACAGGCTCTGGGTCCAAAGTCCACTGGACACTTGCTGTGTCTGCTGGCTGCAGCGTGGATGTCTGCCAGCGGCTGCAGGACTAAACGCCGGAACATACTTCAGCAGCGTCGCATCAGGAAGCATCTTGTGCGAAGCTGAGCATGCAGCCGTTATAGGTATAGCCAGTTAGCCGCCCTTCTAGTGTTAAGAACCGATTTACAGAACCGAAATAAAAAAAAAAACGAGTGGGTACCCGGTAGCGGGTATTTTCGAATCGGTTCTTATTTGGAACCTAATTTCGGTTCCCATCCTTACCTGTGTGACATGGATCTAATAAACTTGGGTACGACGTGTGTAGATGTACAGTGGTGCCCTATGAAGGTGTGTAGATGTACGATGGCGTGCGTGGAAGTGTGTAGATGTGCGATATGGTACATCTTCGTTTCACCTTCATGCTGTTTGGATTTTGCGTGCTTGGTAAATACATCATTGGATTGCATTTTTATTAGGGATGCACCGAAATGATTTTTTGGACCAAAACCGACAATGAGAAAACACTTGGCTGAAAACCGAAAACGAAAGAAATTATTATTATTAAATTATTAAAAGAATAACAAACGATGCTATAAGCGGCTTTTCGTGTGTCTTTCTTAGATATATCGGAATGCGCCCACACAGAAGACATGCTGACTCTAATCCAATCTGGTGCGTGCCAGAGATGTTCACAAGTCATTTTTACCAAGCCCAAGTCAAGTCTCAAGTTTTTGAGTGGCAATGTTTACAAATGGTGACTCTAAATGTGGGATTGTAGAGCTGTAAATGTTTAGAAGATATGCTAATTGGCCACGTCCCGCGATTACAATTGGCTGTTACTTAGCAGGGGGCTGGACTGCGTGCTGTGATATGCCCTCACTAACATGGAGGATTTGATCTAAATGATCTTAAATCTAAATGCTAAATATGAAAAATATATCTCGCACTCTAAATGTGAAACTTCACAGTTAGGTAGGGCTCAGTGACACCTTTCCAACGACCCCCTCGAAAACCGTTATTAGCTGATAACCGTTCACCTCGGACAAAAGTAACGGGACACAGGGGCGAGGTGAACTGTTTTCAGGGTTATTATGGGAAACGAGGGGTCATGGGAAAGAGTGCGAGATATAAATAAATAATTTCAAGTCCAAGGCAGGCAAGTCTAAAGTCAAGTCACAAGTTTGTGTGACTCAAGTCCGAGTCTCAGACTCGAGTGCTCATCTCTGGCGCGTGCAGGTTGCAATTGCGCCATAACTTTTATGGTGGCATAAAATTTTTTTTCCGATGGCCGAATATTCAGGGCAGCCCTAATTTTTATTAGCTCGCCTGTAGCCATAGTTTGTAGCAACACGCACTGTAAAATGATCATCCTAAATGTCTGAAAATAGTTGCGGGGTGTTTCGATCACTGACAAATCTCTCTCACAGTACGTCTTCGGACCACCGTTTAGGAGACAATCAAAGAAAGCAACATGATTGTTTAACGATTACCATCTTTAGTCAATTCTGCCCAGAATTGTACAGTGGATACTGGGCATTGTTAGAGTTGCTGGCTTTATTTGAAACTGTTTTTTATTAATTTTATTAACATCAGTCTTTCACAGGATCCTCCCTTTAACTGTAATCATCCAGTTAGAAGATATGGTGGAAACGGTCTCATGTAGGATGCATCCATCCCTGGTTCACGGCTAGAAATTGCTGGGAAGAAGAACTGTGTTGGCGTCATTTAGAGTTTTGGCATCCATGTGGATCTGGTGGACCCAGATGACTAGGGTGTGAATCACTGGACTTGTGGCACTTGAAAATAGAGTTTTTTGCAACGATTTGGAACACAAATTTTGCGGTAGTAGATTTTAATCAAGTAATTGTGACAGCTCTGCTTGAGTGCTGAAGGCTTTACGAAACAAAATATAACATGAAAGATGGGAAAGCAACTATTTTTATGAACACTGCATTTCTGTCCTAGGCTTTTAGAGACATGATTGTGTTTTCCTTTGCTGTTTTTCCAAACAGCTCACTGTCATTTCTCTGATTTGGTTCGCTATTGAGGTAATTTACTGTAAGAAACGCTCTCCTCATTAAGCTGCTATAGATATTGACTGGACAATATTCTGTGCGATTCTTGTTTTAGCTGACATAAATTACCTCAGTGCAGACTCACCGATCAAAACAAACATCCGAGACCAACAGTGACATGCCAACGGTGCAATAAATAATGATTTCATTCAGACCTCCTGTGAAAAAGGGGGGGTTTGATGGTCATTAGGCAGTTTCAGAATCCTGCCTGGACTGTCAGCTTCCATTATGCTTCAGATGTCGTCCACACAGCCTTGAGTTTGCATACAAATTCGCTTCCAAAGAACTTCCAATAAATGCTTAAAGGACTTTAAAACCCCAGGGAGGTTCTGAGCAGCTGGTGGCTGGGAACAGAAGAAAAAAAGAACCTCTGCCTGCCGAATTATTTTAATTGTCATGTGACTTGCCGTTCCAATTATGAGCTGAAATGTATCAGCTTACGGCATCTCCACTTTACTGCCCAGCGGAAAGAAACATCCTGCAGGCATCCAGGCTTTTCCAGATTGAATTTCAGAACAGACACAAGCAGATAGGAAAAAAGGTCTTTTTAGTAATAAATGAATTATGTTTTAACATGCAGGTGCTGCGGTTTTGTTCTTGCTCAGCAGCACCTCTTCTTTCATTTTTCACCCTGAAGATTATTGACTGGAAAGCAGTGGAGGCACTGATGAGTCTGAATGCTGTGGCTGAATGGTGGGCCTGTAGTTCATTATTTTGGTTTTGTAGGCGGCTTTTGTGGGGTTTTTTTTCTTCTTTGAAGTTGCTGCTCCTGCACTGGTAGTCATTCTTCACGATTCATCCTCAGTCTGCCGCCCTGATTCTTCTCTCTGTCCCCAGTGATCCTGACAACACTCTAAAAAATACCAACAGAGGTTGTGCTTTCTTCTCAAAGCTTGTGGGCTTTACTCTGAGTAAGCGGTGATGTCTGAATGAAGCTTGATCGTCATCATTATGAGCATCTGACCGGAACTGCATTTGTATTTGTAGTGCAAGTAGTGCAAGTTAGCTTGGGTCTGACTGATAGTGATAGGTATGGAAAAGCAGGTATTAAACTTTTACCGGTTCCTAACTGGTCAGTCCTGAAATATGGATGAGCTCCTGGACAATTGGTATTCTGAGCTACCATTGGTATTAATGCAGCTTTAATGCATTCTAACCCAGCTGCATTTTCAAATGGCTGATGCTAGATTGGATCTTTGTGAGGGATGGGAGTGACTTCTGACAAACAGTAGCACCTCTAGTAGTTGCTTCTCCCTAATTATATATTCAGGAAACAATTTAGATTCTCATTTCTCCACAGTATCAATATTGATACAGTATCAGTATTCAAATTGGTATCAGTACTGTCCTAATGATGCCCATCTCTACTGGCCAGTTTAAAAAAAATATGGTCACTGATGGTGATTTTAAGGACACTGTGGTTAAACAGAGCTTTTGGTTGAGATGAATGTCAGTTGTCAACAATCTCTCACACATGTATGGCAAACCTGAACACTTCTAGACATTAGAAATGAGCTGTAAGTGTGAATGCAACTGCCTAGAACAGTTGACCGGACATTATACAGACATCACCCTTCCAGCCCCAGTACAAAGTCTGGTTGGCATCTAGTGATGAACCGGCAGCTGGACACACCTTCTCTTTCAACGATTTCCTTTGGTTTTGTTATTGACTACATTGTAGATTCATATTGAAAATATCACCAGTTGCTCTGATGACAGCTTTGCACACTCTTGGCATTTTTTCACTCAGATTCATGAGGAATGGACCTGGAATGGTGTTT
>JBBPCY010000142.1:2261362-2292098 GCA_037974405.1 Brachyalestes nurse | reverse complement strand
GGGATCAACATTCGAACAGGATTTAGGTACTTATCTATGATTGTTAAGCGAATGCTACTCCGAGTTTCCTGTGCGTCGAGAGGTTTGAAAGATCTGAAATGCTTGAGAATTCGCTCTTTAAATTATCGCATGGTAAAAATAAAAGCCCAGTGCATTAAGTCGTGCAGGCCAGCAGGAAGCACATAAAGCAGTAGGGGAAAACAAAAGTAAATACTTGGTTTTATTATCATGAGAGCAAGAGGCGTCAGAGTGGGGATTTATATGGTCCGAATTAGAAACAGCGCAGGCCGTTATAAAAGCATCGAGGGCCTGAAGCAGCCTTGCGTATTGTTTCCTCCGTGGGGTAAATGTACTTCAGAGCATTTCTTTCCTTTCTTTTTTTATTATCATTATTATATATATTTATACTTTGAACAAAAAGACCAATGACTAATGACAACAGCATGAGCTAAAAGTAGGAATCGTCCCGTATCAAAACACCAGCTTGAGACGAATTAAGGACATAATGTTTCGAAACGCTTCCAGTCCTGCAGGCTCTTAAAAGAGGGGAATAAAAGAGAAGGGGTCGTAAAAATAAAGAGCCGCAGCTTTGTTACAGCCGCTCTGTCAGTTGGGCCTGCACGCGAGTAAAGGCACGTCTGAAGCCTAATCCTACAACACACGAGTCTGACACACGTCACATGACGTTCTTTTAAAAGCACGCCGTCTTAAACGCCTGGAGCAGTTGTCAGGACATCAGAATTAAAGCAACAGGTCGCCGAAAAATCTCATTTACACTCTTCCCCTCAACTCAAAATGGAGTCAGCTAGAGCATGTGACGTTTTTCTTTAGGTTTTGCACCAGAGCTGCGAGGCTAATAGCAAACAATTAATTAGCATTGGGCAAATCGTCACACACTCTTCTCAAAGTGGGTTGAGATGTCAATGAGGAATTCCTCCATTGTTTTTCTACATAATTCAATAAATATGATGTAAATAACAAACATCAGGTCAGAATTGTTCATAGTGGTGGTGAATGGAACCAAATGTCTGCCTCTTTTTACAAGAAATGTATATTTATGCACTCCATGACATCATTTTGTGGTAGATTTTGACATAAAACATATTTGAAACCCATTAATGGTTTAGGGGAAACATACAGGGCGTTGTGAGGCAAAATAGTCCCCCAAGAAAGGGTATTTGTTTTTTACATTTTCCACTATTTTTCCCTCATCAACATTCCATATAAATAGAAGATATGTGTAGGTTCACTAGAGGGTTTGGATGGTAAATGTACAATGGCTATATTTGGCTATATTTGTTTTGTAGACACCCACCCCTGGTTCCATTCACCACCACTGTAAAGAACTATGTAAAGATTTAAATTTCTCTAGAATGGAGCATTTCACACCCAACTCACTCTAAATGACTTTTAGAGCCACTGAATTATGGGGCCATTCTGAAACATAAGTGAAATTCCCGGTTAAGTAATGTAAACTAGATTTGCTTATGTGCTTAGCCACGCTGTATGATACACTGGTATCTATAAAAATGGACAAGTGGGTTACAGCTGTGTTTAGCTATTCAATAGATTATTTCCCAATCGATAAGTCATGTAATGTCAGAAACCACAGAGTAAACCGGAAACGAAAAATTGGGCATGATGTTAATTAGTGGTTAATTAGTGGAGCAGAAGCTTTGTTAGCTTTGTAGCTTCAGCACTGAAGTTTTTCTATGAAAAACTGTAAATAACTGTTTTCTGGTCAAGGTATCATTTCAAAGTACTATCTGCACTTCATTCCATTTCCCACTATTCTTCAAAAGAGTTCTGTATCTCCTTCGTCAAGCACTAGAAGAAGAAAATAAGCAAATAAATGAATGAATTCAAAATCCCCTTCTAAAAAACTGCTCCGTGTCGCAAGCTAGTAAACAGAAACATTGACGTTGGAGGAGCGCCATTTGGATTAAGGCTTGTGTGGCTTATTAAGAGGGAGTTGGATTGTTATGGGGGGGGATTTTGACACCATGCCCCATTGCTTGAGCCAGCATGGGCTTTTCTTTTACAACTCTGTCTTTTTTTTCGTTTTTCCCGCCGAGCAGTAATGTGGAAAATGTCCACGCGGCTTAGTGGCGCAGTAAATCTGTATGTTGATGGCATGCTTCTCTCGGGATGAGTGCACTAAACCCTTGTGATCCTCTCACCTCAGAGGAGAACGCTGAAAAACAGGTCATTGCTGACCGACCGAAATACACAGAGCACGGTCGAACACACACTTCGGAGTGTCTGACCACACTTGAAAAGTTGTTTTGAACTGGAACCGCACTGGCCGCGAGTGCGAGCTACATCAGGCAAGGCCTCGGGGTTGTTCTGGGTAATTGTGTGTTTGAACCAAGGCAGACACCCTGCGGTCTAGTGGTGTGTGTAATGACAGACCACAGAGCAACGTGGCTAACATGGCTAGCACATCAGTTAAAAGTAATGGAGAGCAGCATGATCTCAGTCTTGTATTGCAATCAGGCCCAAATAAGCTTCTGGGTGATCCTCACCCAAATTAGCCAGTATGGCTCAGATGCATTAGCAAATAGCTTTCGTGTAAAGCTTAAAAGTTACAATGTTTTGAGTGAATATTCAACCCAAACTTGCTTACATAGCAAGCACTGAGTGAGACAGAGTAGCTGGAACCAATGCACATGATCTCATTGATGTACTGTAAGAATTTGACAGCTGTGGCTAGCAACTGGCATTTTCCGGTCATGGTGTTCCTTCAAGACTGTCCTGCTCTTTGACTTTTGGCTATGAAAGCTTCTAATCCAGTCCCACCCAAACCGACTGCCTTCCCAGCCATCCTCTGTCCACCCAGAATTAAACATGACTTTCTTGGACAGACAGTGACACTGTAATGGAATTTGCTGAAGTATGTTATGTTTCCAATATATATAAATCACTTTTTTTGTGTTTTTGGCACATTGTCTTTGCAGTCATACTCAGTTTCTTAGTCTAACTGTACCAAATCCAGATGTTCGTGTGAATGTCATGACACACGGCGGGCCACAGCTATGGGTGTGGGCAGCACCCAGTCATAACAGTTGTCTGCCCACCCAAAGAAAAGTGGGAAATTTTCACTTTCTACACTGGATGACTACAAGGTACAAAACAAATAGCCTTTAGGACTTACAGGTGTTTCAACAGGTAGTTAAGTGGATATTTTAGAAGTATGAAATTTAAAACTAAATTTTGAGTTTTGATACTCTTATTTTACCCTCTTCCAGCATTAAATCTTAGTTTTTTAGGGATTTTTAAAGGATTTAGTAGTTAGTAAATGAGATATCCTCATATCTTAGCCAACAAAACACACAACTTTGTTCCACGCAAGTCTGTGCTTGTCATGGTCCCATTCGGAGAATTGCAAAATTTTCAAAATTCAGGCTCTTTGACAATTGTCTGTCTTGTAAAATGAGTTGAATTTGCCATATTATCACTGTTAGTTAACTATTGGCTTCTTACATTCTCTTCTCTCTACTTGCTGAATGCATAGACACCTTATTCAAAACAGTACAGGGAATATGCTCACGACTTCCAAAACTGTTGTGCTAACTTGTGTACCACCTCCTGGGATGCGCGCGCACACACACACACACACACACACACACACACACACACACACACACACACACTACATCCTGTGCTAAGATATAGCTCGGCGCTCAACTCCCTCAATGACTTTGAAGCACTGGAGGCTTAGCGTAAGTGTGTGTGCGTGTGTATGTATGTCTGTGTGTGTGTGTGTGTGTGTGTTTGAGTGAGAGAGATTTGCCCTGAAGCAGTCTCTGTCTCTTCGTTCAGATGTGCCTATCATCCTAAAAAGCTTTTAAAGCTCCTGGCCCTCCAGGTTGTGTTGAGAGAAGAAAAATGACGTCTGTGGGGACAAAAGATGGCACCTTAATAATTAATACACCTCCACCCCGCTGTCTAAATCTTCTCATCCGAACCTAATCCTTCCCGGTGTCTTTTCACACCCTCATACACACACACACACACACACACACCAGTCACTTGAACATGTCTAAACCAGACCAGTGCATGTAAAGTAAAGAACTCAGCATCAGGCCTTGATGGGAGATCCCATAATATAAAGTGCTCCTCCGCATCCAAAAAAACGCTTGAAATAGTCTCTGTTACGTCTGAAGTGCTTCCCATTAAAAGGCCTACCAAATGAAGTCTTGGAGTGTTTTCATCCAATAAAAGCATTCCTGTGAGAGGTCATGCTTATTATCAGTGACTCATGTTGCACAGCTATTCTGCACCATCTCAAGTGAGTGGACTGCCTGAAAATGTCCACTTTCTTCTCTTATTTTCTGTTATAACTTATTCAAAGACCCTCGTTAAAGTCGTGTTGCATCCAGGTGAAGTAAAGTAGCTTTAGTATATTGATTCTCATACGCAAAAATGCATTATAAACATGAAAACGCAAGTCAAAAAAATCAATGCAAGTCTACAAAAAAGAAGATAAGAAAGAACTTTGTGTGTGTGTGTGTGTGTGTGTGTGTGTAAAATGAATAGTAGTCTATGGGCAAAAAACATACTCTTAAAAAAATAACAATAAAAATGCAGTGGTTTTCTGAGCTTTCCTGCAACAATATCCAATTTATGGGCTGTGCTGAGACACTTCATGTGGAAACTGTACTGTAGGTTTTAGTTTATTAATAATAAATTCTAATGTACGCGACTTGATGCATTATTTCAGGGGAATGGATGCAGCAAAGTTATAGTTTTGGACAGAGTCGGAATGCATGAAGTGAAATGTCTGTGCTAAACATCCCCCGTGTAAGAAGGACTATTTTAACTACATCTTGGCTGAGCAGCTTGGCAGAAATCTCACATAGCTAAAAGTCTACAAGATTAAGTTTCAGTCCCATTTTCTGAAGAATTCAAAGAAAAACTAGAGAATAAATAAAGAATACGGTGCATGTGTGACTATTTACAATCATTAGCAATATAAATAAACGAATGTAAAAATAACTATAGTATCCTATATTACTATATACTATTACTACTATTTACTATATGTTACTGCCATTTTTGAAGGTATAAACAATAGAATCATATTATATACTAAACACAATGCATTCATTTGATGTCTTTAGTCACAACAATGTTTTTGTGTTTGCTATCGGAATCAATGGGAAAATATGTATATGTGTCTCTACAGATTTGCTTTTCTGTAAATTAATCTACAGAGTATTAACGAGGGTTAAACCTGATATACTTGATAAACCTCCTCTGATCTGACAGTTCTCACATCTTGTGCACATATCTTTTTCAAATGAATATACAGACCTTTATTATGTGTTCTGGCAGTTTATAATCTGCTCTTGCATCTGAAATTTGCATCTTTGTAATCTAAAAATGTAAATAAACGTATACATTACTGCTGTCAAGACAGCCAGTCATTTGAATGCATGGTGAGAATGTGTTGTTTCGGCTGCTGGTTGCATTGAAAGGCACGTTCACACCATGCGTTTGTGCACAGCGACATCCCGAGTGCACAGCGGCCATTCGTGTCCAGCTGGACGTGCACAAGCGCAGTAGGTGGGATCCAGCTCAGTAATGCGAGCCGAACCACAGCCAGCGCTCCTGCACTATTACCATCCACCACAAAACCACATCCAGCCTGCAGCCCCTGATTGCCAATCACAGCCGGCCTATTCACGCTCGTGTTTTCAAACCTGCCTGTCAGTTCCAGGCTTGACTCATTCTTGCACAATCCGGCAAGCATTTCCCACCCTGAGGGTATACAGTGCAGGAGAATTCATGGAGCCTGCAGCAAAACTTTTGTTTTGACCTACAACAGAGCCATGGAAACCACGGAGTTCGAGGAACGCCTGGGTCTTACTGTACGAACTCGCAAAATTCATGGAACCGATGCCATTCAAGTGCTACCTAATATGCAATTGTGTATGCAAAGATGTAGCTTCACCACCCAATTTACTTGCTACTAACTCTGTAATTAGACTAATTCACTATTTCATTCTCTGGTTAATCGTGTTACACTGTATGGACAAAATATTGGGACACACCGTTTTTTTCAGGGTTTGGGCTAGGCCCCTTACTTCCAGTGAAAGGTAATCTTAATGCTTCAGCAGACCAAGACATTTTAAACAATGCCACTTTGTGGACCCAGTTTGGGGAAGAACCTTTTCTATTGCAGCATGACTGTGTCCCAGTACACAAAGCAGCTCCATAAAGACGTGGCTGGAGGAGTTCAGTGTGGAAGAACTTGAAGAACACCTTTGGGATGAACTGGAATGGAGATTGTGATCCAGACCTTCTCGTCCAACATCAGTGTCTGACCTCATAAATGCTCCACAGAATGAATGGACACAAATTCCAACAGAAACTCCAAAATCTTGTGGAAATCCTTCCAAAAAGAGTGAAAGCTTTTATAGCAGCATAGGGGACCAACTCCATATTAAAGTGTATGTATTTGAATGCAATGTCATTAAAGTCTTTTGTCCATATATTGTGTATTTACACAAAACTGTGTGTGTGTGTGTGTGTGTGTGTGTGTGTGTGTGTGTGTGTGTGTGTGTGTGTGTGTGTGTGTTTTCCACCACCACGTGCACCACCCAAACAAAGTCCAGTAAAGTCCATACCAAAGGAGATAAAACTTCCATGATTCATTAACAGTGATAAAGATCTGTATCTAGATGCAATAATGCTATAGACTTTTAAAGTGAAAATGTTGGTAAGATGTTGAAATGGGACGTGACGAAAGAATGGAAGGACACAGCTGGTATGCAAAGCAGAGAGCAAATAAGAGCCTGTATCTCTGAAAGTTATGCAGTCAGGTTGTATATTCAAAATTGTGTCACTGACACAAGGCTGTATGCCTTCAGTATCCTTTACAGATTCCAGTGTGGTTTCAGATGTACTTACACCTAGAGCATACTTTCCCCATTTTTATTTAATTTACATAAAAAAGAGTCACAATCTAACTTACCACTTGTCACTAACAATGGTTCAGGCTGCGGTTCAGTCCGACAACCTGCTGCTGACACTAAAGCATTATGATATAAATAAATAAATAAGTAAATAAATAAATAAATAAATAAGAAGGTTATTGCTGATTACAACAGTAAACAGCAATAAAACATTTAGTAAACATTAAATAAAAAGTATTTATGGTTTAATATATTTGTGCAATATAAGTCAACTGTTTAATCTGTCAATCGACTGAATGTTACTGAATGTTAATCTCATTACCTTATTATCTGCAGCTGTTTTACTGCATTTATTTTTATTGCACTTTCATAAACCATTCAGATACTCTGGTACAGCTGACTAAATCTTTTCACCCAACAGTGTCCGTGTTACACTGTATTTTGTTATAATGTTCTTGTCATTGTGCTCTATTGTCTTATTATCTTCATGTTGACTTCATGTTGGGTAGCACTGTTGCCTCACACTTTCAGGGTTGGGGGTTTGAATCTGGGTTCTGGTCTGGGTTCTGGTGTGTGAGCCCTGTGGTGGGCCGGTGCCCGGCTCAAGGTGAGAAAAATGATTAGATTAATTCTGTCAATGTAGGAAAAGAGTTATTTAGTTATTATGCTCCAAAACTTTGCAATACATTGCCTGTAGCATCTAAAATGATTTAAAACACCTTTTTAAAAGGCTTTTTAGATCTATTTCTGTTTATTCTTATCATTTCACTTTTTTATTTTTTATTATTATTTTTTACTACTTTGCATTATCATTTTATTTTAAAGCATTTTGAGTTGCATCTCATGTATGAAAGGTGCAATATAAATAAAGCTTATTACTATTATTTTTATTGGACAATCCTCAGACTTCGGGCTTAAGTTATCCGGCTAAATAAGAACCCTGGCTTTATAGCCTCAGGCCCTTTAAGAGTAGCCTCACGTCGTCAGGAAGCTACAAAAAGGCAACTGTGGGTAATTATTGTGTAACCCACCTGTATTCCGACATATCCCCGCCCTCTTGCTCTGGGATTGGCTGGAGCACTGCTAATGAATATTAACTCCCCACCAATTGTAGAGGGGTGGGCGGGTCTTGAAGGAAAACGGGTGTGGAAAAAAAGAAATAACGCCTGAGAGTAAGTTAGAGACTCGAACGTGAGTGACAGACTGGTCCTCGCAGCTTGGTTCCGTGCAACAGGCAGCAAATGTTCCAGTTTTTAACTCCTGGAGAACATTTGGAGCTTTTTTCAGCGACCTGCCCCCCGTGGCACTCCTCCTGTGAGAGTGAACTGGTGTGTGTTTAGGAAAGAAGGAGACACCAGTGTTTGACTGTTGCCATCCAAACTCCAGGGCTGCCTGGAGGAGCTTCAGTTTGTCAGCCCTTATTCATGCAGTCCCGAGAACCTCTGTGAAGTAAGTCGTCTGTTTTTCCCCTCTGCTTTTATACGCAAAAAAATCAGGGTGCGATTTTTTATGAGCAGTATGTGCTTAAAATGAAATTCAAATTAAATTTACAGCAACCAGTCTGTTCATCACTCTGTCCTGATGAGAACATCAGGAGCTTCTAATTCAGACCATGCAGTTTAGAGAGTGGCTCATTTGTCTTACCAATCGTTTACACTCTTAACCTCGTGGTCATTTAAACATTTGAACAAAGTGTGGAATCGTTTTGAGTTTAGTTTTGTATTTTTATGTGTGAGGACTAATAAATTGCGCTGTATGATTGCGCATGCGCATTCCGCAAAATGATTAAAGGCATTATGCTAGGTCCTTTTACATCCGTTTGGCGTTTCACATGCATTTTAATTTGATGGCTGGCCTATGGCACAACTATGTGTTTGTGGTCCCATGTCTTCTGTTTAATCCTAAATGTCTTATCATATTTTGCTTGTTTTGCAATGTGAGGCCTACAAGAGGTTGAGTTCCACTTTGGTGTATAATGAAGTTCCTCCAGCCAGTTTTGCCACAGTTGGGTCCGTTTTTTGTCAGTCTGCTTTGGATGTATAAAGGATGAAGCTGAATGTAACGGTCAATTTACTGTTTGTACATTCAGTGTGTCTGTTTTTTTCACGTTTAACACATGGAAAGTAGGTAATTGCTAAGTATTGTAGAATACTCGTTTCATGTTATGGTTTTAATGGGCTACGGCATAATTTCAGCAATAAAAACATCAACCTTGGACTTCACTGGCCGTTGTGTGTTAATTGTATTTTTATCTATCCATCATCCATCCATCCATCCATCCATCCATCCATCCGTACATAATATTTACATGCATCCCTCCTACTCACCACAGCATTCTCCGTGTGGATTGTAGTCTCTATGGTACAGAGTATTTTCTGGAGAGTTTTATTTTGACATTTCTTTGTGTCTCTGTACAGTCTAGCATGAGCAGTTTCCTCTGGGATCAATACTTGTTTCTGATTCTGATTAATCTAAGCTACTACTGCCATGTAAAGCTCATCTTATTGTGCACTGCTGATTGTTTACCTGGCTTGTACCATGATTACCTTTTCATCCTGCCTCAGGATTTGCCATTGTTCTGCTCTGATTTACAGATGAATTAGCACAAGTTGGCATGGCAGAGATAGGTGTGCTCCGTTTTTGGCATTAATATTGTTGCTGCAGGAAAATGTGAAAGGAAAAGTCTGGAAGGAAATAATTACTGCTGGTTCTAAATATGCTTCAGGTAGCAAGTGAAAATATTGTGATATAAAGGCACATGCACAAACAGTCATTAGAGCCAGGCCGTGCCAGTGTTTGTCTTAGACACTCTTAAGTATATTTACACTTTCGGAGAGCTTTTAGCAAATGCTTATTTAATAACTGTGGCAGACCTGTTAGTGGGTTGATGCCCAAACAATATTTTACGAAGAGCATTGGGTGTATTTATTAATATTCTCTTAAAAGGTGTTAAGTAAAAGATGCGGTCTCATGATCATTAAAACTCTTTGTCCCCCTCTCATGTACATGTACATGCTTTCACAGAAGCTTTAATGGTCCATATGATGACCCTGGGTTGTCTGCCATTTAAACCAGTGAGACCTGTGTGCTAAGTGTGGCGACATTGCACTGTAGTGATGTGTGGGTCAGGGTTTATATCCTTCACTCAGTTGACCTGCTGTTATGAGAGCCAACTTGCACAAATATTCATTAATTGATGACCTGAACCCAACCTCACCTGCCGTGACCTGTATTTATAACGTTGTTGAAATGATGCCCTGTCATGTTTTGACCTGTCAGCAAACTTTTCTAATACTTGAACCTGTCTGACCCACCCTGCATCACTACAGCATGACTACTGAACCAGTAATGGGCTGATTAGACCACAGCCCTGCTAAAGAGTGCCATTTAGTTAGCGTTTCTAATAGCAGCCGAGTCCAGCTTCTGTTTGCCCAAGTTTCACACCTCACTTATGCTGCTTTCAGATGGATGAGCTGAACTGAAATGAAGCTTGAACACAGTGATAACATTCAGTTTTAAGCTGCATGTGAAATATTGTCCGTAGGTTAATGGCCATTTGATTAAAACACTGAAGACTCTTTCTAACAAACTGCAATTTACAGCACTGATATTCCCATTCTGATACATTTTGCGCACACTATAGATCTTTGTTTAGTTGGAATATATATATATATATTTTTCTGTATGTTTTTACTACCTTAGTTTACTCTTCAATTTAAATTATTTGATAACTTTATTGCACAGTTTTAAGGGTTGACTCAGGGTCACATTTCATTACATGTTGTTTTTGTGTAACTAAAAGGAAAGAATCTTGAATCTCCTAAAGGTGCTATCTGATTTGATGTCTAACATTACAGTGTGAGATTGTTAAAGAAGAGAAATGCTGATCTTGTTTTGTGACTAAGTATGTAAACCTGGCTCTGGTGGCTTATTTTCGTACTGTTAAAATTACCATGAGTTGAGAGTGATGATAAATGCTGTTGATATTCCGGTTTGGAACACTGAAAGGAAGGATATGACCTAGTGCAGGTCTCATGGTTTTAAAAGACCTTGTTTCTGGAGCAGTTTAAAAAGCTTAAGTAGTGAAACTCTGTCCAAGCTCTAACACTTACTCTGTACTTTTTTTTTTTCCTGATTTTGACTGAGAGTGAAAGAGAATGTCTTTTTGTGCAAGGCGGCAAACAAAAACAATAAGAAGCGCATTACAAACAAAGTGAGAGAACAGACGATCCATCAAGATAGTTGGGTGGTTTCTTCATGTTATGCAGTACATTCTGCACTACTTGACACTTGAGGAGAGAAAGGGTTTTGATGCATAGTGCTGCTGAACTTCCTCTGACACCGCCCATTATTATCCTAGAACAGAACACAGTTCCAGGATCCCCTCTACCCGCACCCCCTATTCTGAATTACAGCTGACCCTGTTGCGCAAGTGCTGGAGATTACATCATCGATAGAGGCCAGGAGTGGGTGGTGAAAGGCGTTGGAGGCCCGAGGGAGTGGGGCCTCAGCTTACCCCAGAAAACGCACCCCCACTGGTGGATAAGAGGTGGTTTGAGGCTCCTGGGACCTCACTGTGAAGGGTTGTAAAGATGGCCTTTCCAGTGTGTGCGGTGGGAGGCAGATTCTCCTGGTTTTTGCATTTTGCTGCATTCTAAAGACAGGCTTTCCCTGTTCTGTCTGTCGATGTCTTTAAAATTGGTTTCTATCATATAGAATGTATTTACAAATTAGAACACAACATCCATGTCACTTAAGAATTATCAATAACCAATAACTTTTAGGGCTGGTTTCTGAGTCATGAGTTAAACCTAATCTTTGCCTAAGTTGCAATTCTAGTGGTGCTTAAAGGGTCTTCCAACAAATAAATATCAGTGACAAATATAAATTGATGGGTTGGGGGGAAACTATACTAAACTAACTATACTACACAAATAAATCATGTGGCATTCATAGCTAGAAAGCTTTGCAGGACTGTATATTTGTTTTGTACTGCATGGTGATTGACCGTAGGATAATTACAGCAACGTGAACAACCAGCAGCAGATACTTTGTTTTTAAAGATCTAATTTTCTGGCAGATTTCAGGCATTGTATCTGAAAATTCTGGAAGTTGTGTCCATCTGGAAAGGATTTAGTAAGTGATTGTCTGGAAAGGACTTTAGTAAGTGATCGTGGCTAATGCAAATAGGAATGAGGCCAACATATTATGTCAGCACTGTTTGCATTGATTGAACTAAAGTACTGGAGCTAGGTGACTGTGGTAGATGACAAATCATCCAAGAAACGTTAAAATTAATTGGCAAAACTAGACTAGGAAACAAATGATGCATTAAAAAAAAAAAACCTTCGTTCAGCGCTCATTAACCCTGGTCCTGGGGCTCTACCTTCCTGACGTCTTTTTCCAGAGACTGCAACACCTGCTGTAGTTAATAAACTGTTTCAGAAGGTCCTGATTGGCTGGAGAGGGATAGGGCCGCATGCTGGAAGCAGGTTGGAGCCAGAAGCAGGAAAGTGGATCTCCAGGAGGAGAGAGAGAGAGAGAGAGAAGGAGGAAGGCTGGAGACCGCTTATTTGGATTTCCTCTACAACATCCGGTGACAGTAGCAGGGAATGAACATCTCTATCAGTAAACTGTTTTCCAAGTGTGTAATAGCGTGACAGATTTTTTTTAAACACATAGACATAGATATTGGTATTTTGTCATGAAAGCCGTGTTTTACAGTAATTTTACAGAGAGTAGGAAACTTTTAAAGACAGTTCAAAGTACTTGCTAGCTTGATCACTTGAAGTTCATTGGGCGCATCCAAAGACTTCTGTTTGTGCTTCAGGCTGAAAAGCTGACAGGCCATTTAACTTTTTTTTTTTTTTTTTAACAAAAAACCTATTTTGGCTTGAGATTAAGTAGTTGAAGGACTTGTGGCTTCTACCTTACAGACTGCTGTGGCCAGACTCAGAAAGTCGCAGACCTTTAGAGGCCTTTCTCAGCAGCTGGTTTTCAGGATGTGACCCATTGTCGGAGAAGGATGTGTCAGATATGAGAGAGGAGTTTTCTGACCTTCTGCACACATTACATTTACACACATACATTAGCATTAGAGCAAGACTGAGGCTTTCACAGCGTGAGACATGAGCCTTTCACCACATATGCAACACACACACTCACTCACTGAACAAACATAAGGTGCACAGATGTGCTGATCACTCATGATCCTCTCTGGCTGCAGTCCATTGAATACCAGAGGAAACTGGAAGGTAGGTGCGTGCGTGTGCGCGTGCGTGGGTTGAGTCGGGTGTGAGTGGGTTGAGTGTGTGTATGGGTTTGGCGTCCCTTTAGAGTGATTATTTGTTTCAGCCGTGTGTGTGTGTGTGTGTGTGTATAACTATGTCAGAGTGGTTATTTGTTTCAGCCGTGTGTGTGTGTGTGTATAACTATGTCACAGCAAGGAGACTGTTTACCAGTATATGGGAACTGAAACATCTGCATGTTTCCGTGAATACAATGTGACACTTCTAAAGTCGGACTGTTTTTAATCTCTTGTCTGCTAATATACTACGTAGTCTATGCTAGGACTCTACAACATATTGTTTATTAACTGCTTTCGTTATGTTAGTCTCACCAGAGGCTGCAGTATGCAAATGAGCGTCTTGCCAAGTACACTGTTATTGACACCATTGACCAGTGTTTTGATGAATGAAGATGCTCATAAAATCCAACAAAAGTCAAATTATTGTGCAGAGACATTAACCATTAAAGGTTCATTAAGGCACACATTCCACATTTTTATTCTACTACAATTTTCCTAGAATTTTTACCAAAATGTATATTTCATAATTCAGCACAGTTCATTCTTACATGTCCATCCCCCAACCCTTATTTACCTCTTACTAGACTTTTAAGACTATGTAAATGATCTCTTTCTGAGTGGCTACTCTGTCTCACAGAGTGGCTACGGTCATTCTTAAGGCAACATGGGGCTGAAACATCCCTTAGAACTTCAGTATGAATGGGTTGGGCTGGACTGTGCTAGGCTGAAGAAGTCTTATGGGTGCGAGATGAATGTAAATTTTGAAACATACATACATCAAGCCAGAAATCCAAGAAAGTGATGAAACGGGCCTTTTATTATATTGAAAGGGATTGTATTTGCAAAATGTAGCAGTATAATTGCAATATTTTGTCCATATCATGCAGCGCTGCTCTAGGCCTTACTGCGTAAGTGATCTATTAGTATTGCTTTGAAGTCTTGGTGAATTTAATCCAGTTTGGTGCCAAACAGTCAGTTATCCTTTTTGATGCGTATTCCTATCAGGTTTTCCTGAATGTACACACACAGGTCCCCCAGCAATGCCTTTATCATTCTGCTGAGCACCGGTTGCCAAGTAACAACAATGGTCATTAAATCTAGACTACACTGACGCAACCAAGAACCACATGATTGATTTGTGTCCACTGTCCATTGGTCAAACGGAACAGAGTGATGTCACTGATGAATTCTGAGATGTGGCTGGGCCTTCCCGTCGACATCGAACCGTTTCCAGGACGACTGTGCTAAACTTTGGGAGGGTGCCATGGTAACAGTGGGATGTCCCAGAGAGAGAGGGCAGGGCTGCCTCTGGGCCACTGTGTTCAGGGAGCAGCAGAGGATTCAGCCTGTTCTGCACACAGAGAGGAATAAAAGAACATGACTTTTCAATTAAGTCTTCCCTCAGTTTTCCCTCCGTCAGAGTGCAAACAGCCACATCTGGGGCACGACCAAACCCCCACCCAAGGCTACACACACAAGAAAAATGACCATGTTTTTCTCTCTCTCTCTCTCCCTCTCTGTCTATGTCTCTATCAGATGCTTAATGCATATCGTTCATGCTGTGAATACTTTCACTGAAATCTGTTCTGCTGTGAGGTCAGAGCCTCTAGTATTTAGTCTCTTGTGAAGTTCACCCTCTTTCTCTTCTGACAGTGGGAGTGGGTGTGATATTTTGATGATGTGTGTGAGAGTTAACACGTTCTGCTCAGTAATATGGTGTGTATTCATATCTGCACATGCAAACAGAGAGGAAGATCATAGGGCTGTGGGTGTTGGTGAGAGATGGGTGGTTTAGGAGACCTCTTGCTTAATGAGGGATTTAAAACACCCCAGAGCAGCAACAGAAACACTAAAACTGAAAATTCAGGACCACTCCCAGAGCCACCCAGACAAGTATTTGCCCACTCTAATTTGTGGGGGAAAAACAAGATGCATATTTTGCCAGACTCAACAACACATGCTGAGCAGTTGCCAGCTGCACTTCCTTTCTGGCTGGAATAATTGAGAAATTTGATCTGTCCCAACATTAACACAATTTCTGGTTTTCTGAAGAGGGTGTGGTCACTGTAAACTACAGATCTTGTTTCGTTTGCTTTATCAATCTGACTTGTACCGTCTCCTCATTGGGGATTTTACCAGGAAATTTCTCCAGAATCATGCACAGAGTAATGGGCAGGTGCAGTTACTTTGAGTCGGATACATGAAGCTTAGTGAGAATGTGGGCTTAATTATGGTCTATGGTGTTGTGCAGCAAATATAACCATGTTGGTTTGATGTTTTGACTGATGCCATGATGATCTCATATTGATTTTCCTTCAGTTCATGTTTGATGTTGTCCTCACAATTTTTCACTCTTTTAAATACATGAAAAATTATAGTGAGGCTTAGACCAATAACATTAAAAAGCCTTTGTAGTGAAAAACCATATATGTGATCTCATTTGAAAAATAAGAAATTGTTTTATGCCCTCTCTTTCAACCAAAGTGACCGTCACAGAGATTTCTCTGTTTTTTTTTTCAATGTTTTTAAATTTAAGCTCATGTGGAAATCACATTTTTCATCAAAACACACAGATAATTCAGGCAAAAATAAAGTTTGTTCAGGTGAGATTTGTTGGTCCGATCTGGTCAGCTGAGTTGTGTCAATGTTCTCTCATAGTGAAATGTTCGTTAAAAGTGGAACTAAAGCTCTGATTTCAACAGTTTTTTATGAAATAAACTCATTATGCTTTTATATCGACTCTAGTGAAATATAGACTTTCCATACAAATCATTGATCCCGAAGAGCATCAGAGTTTCTTATATTACACCTGGCAAGCAGAACAGAGATGGCAAGAGTCTGCAAAACAACATTCATGTCCATGTTCCAGCTGACAAACAGCCACTTATGGGCCTGCTAGACTGTACAATTACAGTGGTGACGTTTTAATGCTGCTATTAATAACAGAATAGAAACATGTGTAGTTTAGTGTTTTCCAGTTCTGGTTCTGGAGTCCTGCTGCTCTGCACATGCTCCCAACACACCTGATCCAAGTAATCTCAGCTCATTAACAGCCACTTATTGGATCGTAGGGGCTGTGTTACAGCAGGGAAATCACAAAAATGTGATTCATCATGACCAGGACTGGGAAACTGATCTAGTTTTTGTATTCATGTGCTGTTGTTTATACAGGCTATTCAGGAAAAGTTGTGCAAATGTTCTTCCAAAAGTGTTCATCCAAAATGAGGGTCTAGTGTCAGACCAAGGTTTAGAGGCTCTGTTCCCTGTAGAAGATGGGCAAGGCACGTGTGACTGATAGCAAAGGGGCTATAGTACAGTATACATAACTAAATGGGAAAATAAACATTTAACTCAAAATAGTGTATATTGTTTCTATTAGAACAAAACCTCATATCTCCAGAATAGGAACTTTTCAGAAGGCAGATAAACAATTCTTAACTTGTAGAGGTGCATGCGAAAAGATTTTATTTGTGGTCATTTTGGACCGTTTCTGTATTGCTGTTTGTCTTTAGGTTTTAGCGCAATGTAAATGGCAGATGACATTATTATGTCAAAAAATAAAATGAAAAGTGCTGAAAGATTTTGTTCTGAAAACGTGATGTGAGTTTAATAGGTAGGTCCACAAATGGTGTCACTTTATCAGATGCTTGGTAATGTATAGTATGAGATTGCACCCATATATTGAAACATCCTCAGTTGTTGTGTTAGTCATCCTAGTTTCTGACCACAAAGCAACTACAATCAGTATGTGGGAGGATGTGGACGTACGCAAATTTGAAGTGAGGAGCTACACCTCAAGCATCAGAGTTTGCCAAACACAGAAGTTTGTGGGGTAGAATCCCAGGACTGCTAGTGGCACCACTGAGGTACCCTTGATCAAGGTACCGTCCCCACACACTGTTCCCCGGGTGCCGGGTTCCTGGCTGCTTCACTTGGTGAATGGGAAGGAAGACCTTCACACTGTTCACAATGAGTGCTGTGGTGTGTTCACATATGACAAATGGACACTTACATCTAACTAAATTCTACACTTAACTGATGAGTTGAATTAGGAAAATCTTCAACCTGCGCTGGACTTGGGCCCCAGAGGACTGATCATCTCTGGTGTATGACTTTAATTTACACTGATCTCTCTTCCCGTCATCCTTTTAGTTCTCTAAAAGGTTTTTGGAAATATTAGAGTGTGCAGAACTATCACACAATGTAAGCGTTCTGCCAAACACCTCTACTTTATGTGGAGGTTGATTTAACTTTCAAAAGTTATTTACTTCATTTACAAAAATATTATTTTAAAGAACCAATTTAAAAAATGGTATATACGGAATGGAATGAAATAGTTCTGTGGTCATTATACAAAGAACCCGTTCTGGCTGTACCTGGGACATTATGAATGCCAGGTCGAGGGCAGAATTAATGGAAGATTTAAGTGGTCTCTCAGACCAGTCGGAGGATGTGTGGGCGTACGTGTTGAGTTCCTGTTGTCTTTATAATGATCCTGCTTTAGAAGTGTTTTACTTCAGTGGTCTGTCAGCAGGCCTGTGACCTGCAGGTTGATTTGGGTTCTGCAGAAACACTTGGCTTTTAGTTTCAACAAGAGTTTTGTTATGATAGCTTATATTTTAGAGTGTTTGTTTGATTGATTGATTCATTGATTTCATCCCTTACCAGTGAACTGATCACAGGTCCCATAAGGAATTAGCTGCTCTTTCCAAGCCTTTCTTGACTTGGGTTCACATTTCACTGGGAATACAGGTGAAAAGTCTTCATTACTGAACGTGTATTTGAACTCTGCAGTTATATATAGAAACTGCTCAATAGCACTTTTATCCTAATTCCCAGCAGATCTGCCTGCAATTTTCTAATTACTGTGGCTTATTTTGGTGTTTAAGTTTGTTGTCCCTGTTGTCCTGTGGTATTTGGGAAGCCTGAGGCCTCCTTTAGCCGTTGACCCAGGCAGATGTACCGGAGGCCAAAGGACTTGCACTGATTAAATGTTTATAGGAAACTTTGCCAGATGGACGTACTGGCACAGATCCATATTGCTTTTATAAAAAGTGTTGTTTTTTTCCCCCACTGTGACCCGGTTGCCAGTCCTCATCATGTTCATGTGTGTTTGCAGCAAGTTGCTTTACGTTTGTGCTTTGTGTAAACGATATACTATATATATACTATGTAGAAGTATTGGGACATCTGAACATTACACCAACAGAGACTTTAATGACATTGGATTCAGATACATCGAGTTTAATATGGAGTTGATCCCCCTTTGCAGCTATAACAGCTTCCACTCTTCTTGGAAGGCTTTCCACAAGATTTTGGAGTTTCTGTGAGGAATTTGTGTCCATTCATTCTGTGGAGCATTTATGAGGTCAGACACTGATGTTGGACGAGAAGGTCTGTCTCGCAATCTCCGTTCCAGTTCATCTCAACTACAAGCAGTATGGATGCTGCTGAGGTCAGGGCTCTGTGGGGCACAGTCATGCTGGAATAGAAAAGGTTCTTCTGCAAAATCTGTCCACAAATTTGGAATCTTGCTATTGTCCAAAATGTCTTGGTCTGCTGAAGCATTAAGATTGAATTAAATAATTAAGAGGTGTGTCCCAATACTTTTGTCCTTGGTGGTAAAGGGACAAAAAGTTCTTTTTTTCTTGTGTTGTCCACCAGAAAGTAATCCAATCAGGGCAGTCTCGGTGGTGCTGTTGCCTTGACAACAGACTAACTGTCCTGGGTCTGGCCAGATAGTGCGACAGTCAGCCAATGTTTTAAACGGTAACAAAACCACCCTGTTGTGGTAGGGCCACACTGGTTTGAAGGCATATTATGGTTTTGGGCAAGGACCACTTGTCTCTTGTGATTGGCAGTGTGAATGTCTTCATGTGGTCCCTCCCAGTCTGTTCATTTCCCATCCAGTGTTTTCCATGAGGAGGACAGTTTGTGTGTGAAGGATAAGTCTGCATCTCTAATGCTGTGGAGTTGCATCGCAGGACTTTTCCTGAACACTTAGGGAAGCTGCAGAAAGAGAAGAGCAGGATGAGAGGTAAAGCTTCACATGCTACTCTGGTCAAACTCTCAGGCTCGTGCCCTTTGTGTTGCTTGGGTTCTTTCTTTTTGTCTGCTTATTTTTTCTCATGACCACTGAACATTTCTTTAATGCATGTTTGAGGTCTCATACCCTCTCAAAAATGCTAGTAATTGCTATCATATGCTTTAAAGTGTGTGTGTGTGTGTGTGTGTGTGTGTGTGTGTGTGTATATATGAGTTCCTGCATGATTGTATGGAAATGAGATGCGGCTTCTCTGATGTGTGTGTGTGTGCCTGTGTGTTGTGTGTTGTGTGTGATGCCATAATGAGGCTGTGGCTCCTGTTGGTTGCTCATGTGGGTCATTTGGGGTTGCTGGGATTTTGCATATGTCTCATTACAGAGACATGGTAAGACATGGAGGCCTTTTTTTCTTCTCTCTAAAGCACAAACAAGGTCAACTTTATGCCTTTGCTTGTTTACGGGTTGTCAGTAACTGATGAACTGCTGTCCTGCATGAAAGAGACGAGTGTAGAGATGTAATGCTTGCACATCATTGTGACGATCATTAAGGGGCTTTTTTTTCCCCTCATTATATTGAATCCATCTGTTCCCGTTTACTCCAGAAGAGTGAGTTTGTTTTTGCACCAAGAACCCACAGGGTGATTGTGTAATACCCAAGTAAAGTCCTCGTACCCTTGTAAATCCTTCCTCTCTCCCACAGAAATGATGCATAAGCCTCGTTTGCCAAAAGTGAAGTTTATAAAGGTTTCGTTTGCTGCTTTTCGAGGCGGGATAGTTAAGTGTGCAGGCTCCGAGTTCATGAAGACTTGGCGCTCTTATCCTGTTATTCCCTTTATCTAAGGGATTAAATCGTTAGCTTGCTTCTCTTTGATTCGGCGGCTTCATTTGCTTGTGTTCTCACGTTTTTTTGGTTCTTTTCAGAGCTTGCCTTTGCTGTATTTGTAGCCTCTGTGTTGTTTGGTTCAAAGGAACACAGCTCTCTCTGCCCATACTAAATGTCATCAAGCCTTGTTCTTTGTGTCACTTTAACAGTGTGCTGTTTGTCCATTAGCCTGCAATTAAATAGCCAGTCACCGATTTTTTTTTTTTTTTTTTTTAACATGTAAATTTGATGCGTTCCTAGATAAGTGGATCCGTTTGAACCCAGTTTCATCAAGGCTGTGTGTTTTTTCAGAAAAGGATGACAAGACAAGCATGTCTAAACACTAAAAATCAGGTTTTAAAATATGGGCATGGAGAGACTAATGGGATCACAGGCTGCGGGATAAATATAACCCCTAGCAGGGTACAGGCCAGTTTGGCAGACCCAGATTAAGCCGAAGGCCAGGTTTAACAATTTGTAATGGTAAAACTTCCTTGGTGCTGCAATTTAGCCCAAGAAAAGGCTTAAAATGTAACAATCCAGCCCTGAGGTTTGGTTTCTAGAACTGGGATTAATCCTAGTCTTGGGCTATGCAACATACTTTTACGCGGATGATACCCAGCTCTATCTGGCTAGTAAACCTAATTCCACTCTCCCACCTTCTTCCTTTTCTGATTGCATTAATGAATTACAATCTTGGTTTTCCTCAAATTTTCCACGAATCTCGAATCTCGTCATTCCACGAATTGACTACTGTAACTCTCCATAAACTTCAGCTTGTTCAAAATCCTGCTGCTCGTATAATCACTAAAACCCTTTTACTATCTAATCTCCACTGTTCTGCAGCAGCTACACTCGCTTCCGGTAAAATTACGAATTGGTTATAAAATTCTTCTCTACATTTAAGGCCATCCATAAGCTTGCTTCTCCATACCTGTCTGACCTTATTCACCTGTCTGACCTTATTCACACTTATTATTCTGAATGGAGATTCTGCCCAGGGAGGAAACTGTGCTCCAGGACCAGGAGACCAACCTTTTTTATGATCACGTTGGCTTGATCACCCAGAAATATGAATGAATATATTGTTTCATATATTACAAAATGTTACATCTCTCGAATGGAATCTTTATAGAAGGAGGAGAGTATGTACATTTATGTAGCAGCATTGGGTTCCATGGAGTTTTGCTAGATTTCATACATCATGAAATGTGACACAATGTAAAAGACAGTAAGGGTTTTAAAGTGTATATTGAACACAACTACTGAAATCATCACAATTTTCTCAGTATAGTGTTCTGATACTAAAATCGTGACAGCATTGATAAAGAATAGAATAATAGCGTTATTGCAGCCTTATGTCAGATGTTTACTCTGTGTGTGGGTTTGGCTGCACTAACCTACTCTCAGTGCAGGTATTTGCTTCTGGTCAGTGGTTGAGTGTTCGCTCCTAAGCCAAGTCATTATGAAAAAACAAAACTCTGCAATTGTCTTAATTATACCCTCGCAGTGTTAATTACAGCCCTGTGCAGCATGTCTCAGAGCACAGCTTTTCTCCAGGGTGGCTGCAGGAGAAGGGGTTAATGGTGAGTAAGCAAAAGTTTAATGATTTAAATGAAGGAGCGAGACGATGGTCCTGTGGCAGACAGGAGGGTCTCGTTCAGCTCATATTTCAACTTTTAGGGGTTTGGTTGACCAGGAGTGTGTGTGGGTTCATGTTTGTTGATGGGAAAATGGATGATTACAGATTGTCTGTAAGTGATACTTGTGTGGTCATTTGGAATAAACATGGCCCACATAACTGTTACACTACATGGAAATATACAGAACAGATCAAGTGACTTTCTACACCTCCCTCTCTCTCTGTCTGTCTCTCTGTCTGTCTCTCTCTCTCTTTCTGTCTCTCTCTCTTTCTGTCTCTCTCTCTTTCTGTCTCTCTCTCTTTCTGTCTCTCTCTCTCTTTCTGTCTATGTATCTCTTGTATCTCTCTTGTATCTACTCTCTCACTCTCCCTCTCTCTCTCTGTTTGTCCCTCACATCTCCCATCTCTCTCTTTCACCTTTTATCTCTCCCTGTCCTCCCCCTTTCTCTCGGTCTCTCTCTACTCTGTCTCTCGCTTTCTCTCTCCTGTGTATCTCTTGTATCTCTCTTGTATCTACTCTCTCTCTCACTCACACTCTCTCTTTCTCTCTCTTTCTCTCTCACCCCCCCCCCTTCACTCTCTCCAGTGCTCAACAGAGAAACACACATGTGAACAAGAAAAGGGCTATTCCAAACCAGGTACGGAATTCTTTCATCTGCTCCGCTCCATCTGTCCCTGTGTTGTTGGTGTTTTTCCCCCCAGACCCCAGACCCCCTCTGAATCCCTTTAGAATAAAAGTGGATCCTATATTGTGCACTTTCTTGTTCCTCAACTGCTAGACATCTGTGACTTTTATTTAGAAAATCCCCCTTATACTAATGAACATCTTGCCCCTCAGTCTGTATGGACTTTGTTGGTTAAGCGTGTTATACTGTTTGAAAACTCATAGGATCTAATGAACATTCTGTCACTGTCAGCTTTTATAGGCCTTTTCAGCCTCAGAGTACCAGCCAGAATAATGTAGAGGGAAGTAATGATAAATAAATAATGGAGTGAACTATTGGACCAAGTTCCCACCTTGCCCCCCACCCCTTTGCCCTCCTCACCTTGACAAAACTGCTTCCACTACCCCTGCATTACTACGTGCACGCAATGCTGGACAGGCATGAGTATCAGCCCAGCAATCAACCAAACCAGTAATCAGTGTTAATTCTGTTTGCATCCTGTTATGCCTCAATTAACTTCAGCTGCTTCTTCTTCTTCTTTTTATAGACGTTAATTTAAAATGCGCATGGATTCCGACTGTGACAATGAAGCAGCCATTATGATAAATCTGATTTGTCGAACTGCAAGTTAATCTAATTGCATGTAACTGTGTTCTGTTGCTCTCTCTCTCTCTCTCTCTGTCTCTTTTCTCTCTTTCTCATACTCTCTCTTACTCTGTTTATCTGTATCTCCGTTTTCTATCTCATTTCATCCCTTTTTCTTTCCTTCTTCTCTTCTCTTAACTTATTCCAACCACATCTTTTCTCTTTCCTATTCATGGAATGTCATGTTTCTCTTTTCTGTTCCTTTCTATGTTCATCCCCTCCCCTTTCCTGCTTTGCACGTTCTCCCATCCCCAAACTTATCCCTACTGACCCCCACTCCACCCCTCCCCCCTTTTACCTGTCACTGCAGGGCGAAATACTGGTAAGTACCCCACATAAACAAGCCCCATCCAATCAGGGCTCGCCAGGACTCAGCCAATCAGGAGAACTGAGGCTATGACTTTATTATAGGCTGCTTATGGGAAACACTCCCCTCATCATGCGATGGTTGGTGGGCTGTTAAAAGCTGACGGTTTTTCTTCTACCCCGCAGCTAGGTGGACTGAGGGAATGCGAGCTGGATCAGGTATCATCCTCAGACACTATAAACGCTGAAACCTGGGAGGAATCGTAATTGGCTGCATCCCTCTTTACTGTTACCCGTAATCGGTAACAGTCCTAGTTTTTCGGAACCATATGCCCTACGAGTGGCATCAACTAACCCATACGTAATTCACCTAATTTGAACACGTTTTATCAACAGCCAACAATGCAGTTTCTTTTATTTTGTATATGTATATTTATTCGTTTAACATTCACATGCAAACAGTAGAGGATACCAGATGTCACCTGGTATTCATTTGTGGGATTTTATTTCTGCAAATAAGTCTAAAGGTCTGATGAAGTTCAGTCAGGGTTAAAAGGGGAGCCTCGGTTGTCCTGCTGTCTGGCTGAGTGCTGGCAGCTCCTCCAGGGGGCGCCGAGTTTGCCTTGTGGAGGATTTGGCCGTGGCATCACCGTGGGAGGTGAGAGGCTCAGGGGAAAGCTGAACCAATCAGGACCCAGAGCCTAACTTTACTTTCCAATCGTGTGTGTATGTTTTAAGCTGATCCTTCTGTGTGGAGTTTACTGTCCTAAAAACCAGTGAGGAACCAATCAAGACACAATTATTCACCAGTGCAACCAATCAATTTAGGGTGATTTTTAACCTTTATAATATAAAGGGGAAATTCCTTTCTGCCTGCTTTAGTATGGGTTGTGGTGTGGTGGTGTTAACTGAAGGACCTTTATACATGATGATCAACTCTAATAAATAACTATACATTGCATAATCATAACGTCAGTTCGTCTAAATCTCTCAGTAAACCTGTGAAATTCTTCTTTTAATTGGAGAAACTTCTGGGGTATTTGATGATCATGTTATTGATCAAGCCGAGGCCATTTTTCTGTCCTGATGTATTAATCATTATATCTGGCCCATGTGTTAATGTTAAGTCTGTGCTTTTTGTGACCTTGTACTGTGTGTAAAGCTTCCAGGTTTACTTTGCCCTGCTGTCGATGTACTTGAATTATCATAAATTGATGTTAAGTAATGAAGCAGAGGAGACGTTTTCAACGGAGAGCTCTGGGAGGTCCTGTAGGCCCCAGACTCTGCTCATTTCCGATTTTTTCTTTTCAAACATGCCCATTGCAGTTATCATTAATTAGCTATTATTATTAATTAGCTGATTGGCTGAATCAAATGTGTTAGAGCATGGATAGCACAACAGTATATTAGACCAATGTGTTAGACTTTGTCAGGAACCGCAATGTTGAACCTGAAAGAAGACGACAGTTGTCTCTTGCGTTGGCATGGCAACAAATAAGATACCAATTGGCAGCATTTTAACAACCCCATCCCAACAATCTCTGACAGAGATCCAAAGCATTAATGTGTCTTCTGCTTCATCTTGCGTGGTGCTAGCAAACCCTAAAGCAGCTCAGACTGGTTGTTTGGCAGAAACCATGTTCTGGATGTCAGCCTGAACGTTAAGGTCTGTCTTAATTCAGCAGGTTTAGATGCAAACTTGCTATATTTAGTCGCCATGAAACCTCTTGCTTACAGCAAAGAGCACTAGATGCTCGTTTTCAGTTCCCACGCATTTGAAGCCCAGCGCTTTGTACCACACTGTAGTTTCTTTGTTTCAGTTTATACTTCTCTGTGTTTTGAGACGTCGCTTGTTGACGGCCCAGGCCTGAGAGCTTTTCTTTAGAAAGATAAATTCTGTACAAACATAATAAATTCTGTACAATTGAAAAGAGAAACATATGTTGACTTGCACTGACAAAAATGGCATGTGGCCTGACTTTTTTTATTTTACTGTTAGTGTCACAACAATAATATTTGTCATTTTAAAATGATCTTTGGTTTAATGTCTGTGTTGGAAACCCCCCCCCCGGGCAGTGCCAACACGGCCCACTAGTCGCTACATTGTATTTCTTTTTTACGCAAATGTAACACACCTGTTTGAGTCTTCAGCATGTGAATAGATGGAACTGTTTAGAGCTCCAGTAAAACTCTGAAGGAGAGTCCACCGGAGCTAAATACGACAGTAATACTCAACACAATCAATCGAACCCTTTGTCTTTAAAATGTTCTGCCGGTTATGTCTTATAAAATATAGTTTTACAAATGCTTTTAGTGTGTGTCCGGACCTGTCCATGTGAGAACATATAAGAGAGTCGTTGTCTTGTCTGTCTCCTGTCCCAACATAAAGTATATTTCTGACTTCTACAGGCATTTCCCCACCAAGGCAAACCATAGCCAGAGCTTTCTTTCTTCTGATTCTCTCTTCTGTTCCTCGTTTGTGTTGGCACGCTCTGACCACTTATTTCTTTCTCTGACTCATTCTCTACTCTTTCTGGAGAACACAGCGAAAAGAGAGAAGGGGGGCGGGGGGCGAGGTGGTGGTCTACTTCAGTTGCAGCCTACTTTCATATAGCCACGGTACACTTTAGCAGAGTAAACCTCAAGCTTCAGTTAGATTCTTGAGAAGCTAACAGTCTTGTCCATTTGACAGCAATTCAGGTTGATTCTATAGAGAGTGATGCAGCTAATTTCTCAGTGTTTTAATTCTTTAGGAAATGATTCACTGCATTGATTCAGTCTGGTTTCATTCTTTAGGAAGTGATTCAGGCCATTTCACCTGCTTAGACTCTTAAGGGAACAATTCGCCACATTTCTCCATGATCGGATCTAATTCAGTTCTTTAGAGAGCCATTCCATGCATCAGTACATAAAACTGATGTGTAGTTAGATGGTAAAACTGCTCTCAGTATTCACTGTCAGTTCTAAGATTCCTAAATCGGACAACCTTCAGGAGCATTTTTACACCTCTAGGAAATAGGCTGGCATCAGAACTGGAGATTAGATGTATGACAGATTTTGCATTAGCTGGTGTTGTGACCAGTGCGTGTCCTATTAACAAATCTATCCCATATGGGTGCACTATGGAGGATGTGACTTTCTCGATCTTTCCACAGCTTGTAGTTTCTTTAGTCACTTCAGTAAAGTGGCCTTTCTGCTGAAGACCCTCCTCGCTACACTGGATTAAGTCACATTAATTAATAATGAGCCTTTCCTCCACCTCCCTCTCTAGCTCCTTCTTTCTTTTCACTCCCGTAACTCTTGTCTCTCACACCCTCCGCGATCTATAATCTCCTCCATATGTTTGCTTTAGGCCTCCTAACCTGTGGCAGAGTGTGCACCCGTTGTCAGTTAACCCCACTAACCCCCAGTCTCCAGTTTAGCTAACAGCGTGCAGCCTAGCTGTTACTGACCACTGACCTTCTCTGACCCTAACATACCACCGCCGACCTTTGCTCCTCCAGAGTACCGTATAGTGTGAACGGGATTGTCCTGCTCTTCAGGACAGAAGAACAGTTCACTGTTGCATGTTGACTCTTTTGCATGGTTTTTAATTAATTTACTTCAGGATTAAAACGTCACACTGATTCCTTTAGGTAGGGAGTATGTTTATTAATAGGATAGCTTTTAAAGGGCTCATATCACGGAAAGCTGAATTGTCCTTGCTTTTGTGAGGTAAGAGGTTATAGTATGCAACTGCAGTATGTCATTCACTCAGTCCATGTATGGACACTGAGCTGTGGCCTGTTTTTAATCTAATTTTTTTGGAGATGACATGAAAACCAGCTCGTTTACATGCATCCTCATATATCAGCCTATAGCAGTTAAGCTCCTCCCATTCACGCTGAGGTTATAAGCAGTGTTCCAGTCCAGGCTGTGTTTATAGTATAGCCAGGTCTCATTAGCATATATCAGTTTTAAAGGCACTGTAAGAAAAAACACCCTGGATAATTCTAAAGAACAGAGACTGTAAAATTGTCGTGTGAAAATGAGCTATAACTCCTTTTGGTTCACAAAAGAATACCCAAGCATTGGTGGACCACAGGGTAATAATATAGCACGTAATAATGCAAGATATGGGCCCTTTAACCGCTTTCACGGATGTACTGCTTGTTTAAAGCAATGCTTTGGCCAAAAATCAGATTTTTTTTTCTTAGCTCATACAGATTAGTGTCAATGTTCAATGTAAAACACAGTTCAGCCTGACTTTCTTGAGTAGGTAAGTATGTGTAGGTTTTTGTTTTTTTTTGATAATTTTACGTTAAAAAAGCTACACACAGGCACAGAGAAGACTGAAAGGTCCATCGCTGTTCGTGGTTTTCTGACGTGTGTGCTGCCCTCGCCCTCCCTACCCCACTCTCCTCTTTGCAGGTGATCCGCAAGGGCTGGCTGACCATTAACATCAGCATCATGAAGGGAGGATCAAAGGAGTACTGGTTTGTCCTGACGGCTGAATCACTGTCTTGGTACAAGGATGAAGAGGTGAGAGAACCCTAAACGTCCATGTTGCATAGATTTGACCTCACGAACGTCTGATTCTTTAGGAAACAATTCAGTGCATCATCATTTTTCACCACGGTCCAGTTTCACAATTAGCACAGAGATGAATTTCACCAATTTCACAATTAAAACATTACACCAAGCTTTTCTAACATTTGAATTTTATTTTGGCCAAAGACTATATATACATTTTACTCGTCATAGTTCAATTCAAGCAGTTCTAGCCATTTCGAGCCCCCAGGTAAAGGAGAATTGCATCAGATTTTCAAAACCACTGCATAATTGAATAAAAGAGACGTTAACAATAGAATTCAGGGTGGTTTGATGTGAAATAGTTCATTGTAGAGAAACCTTTTTACACAGTTGTAGTGAATGAAACGAGGGGTCACGATGTCAAACACAAATATATAGACGTTTTATTTTCTATCCAACCCCGACAGTGAACCAAAAAAGTGAATTTTGCATGTGGCTCTCCAAAGTGCCTGGTCAAAATCCACTTTTAAACCTATAGTAAAACAGTGTTTCAGGCTTCTGGCAGTGTATTCACACACATTTGATGTAATAAATGTCCATGAAAGGGCTTTCAGGGGTATTAAACTCTTTAGACGTCTGGTTCCATTCACCACAGCTGTGTAAAAAAAGTTTCTCAACAATTTCACATCAGTTTTGATTCTGGAATGGAGTAAATGCAGTTCCACATGGAAATACGGATATATTTAAAGACACTGTTACCAAATGCTCAAAACGGTTCAGACTTGAGAGTGCAGGCAGTGGAGCTCTAAACCTTTTGAAGAAGTTCGATCTCCACTCTTCCAGGCATTAAAAAGCCCTTGTAGCACCACTGCTGCAGTCCTCCTAACTTACAGCCTATACCTGTTTACCTGCATACGTTTGAAGCTGGAGAGAACCTCCCATCACTGATGTTGGTCACAAGCGTCTGTGTCTGTATGTCCCGGCCCAGCCTAACCAATGTGCGGACTACTGTTCAGCCACAGCATGATGAACAGGTAGTCTGAACACTGGGCAGGCGAGGGGGAGGGGTTTGGAGAATGTTCGGCCGGACCACAGGTCACTGCCCTGGACACAGAGAGGAAAGAGCAAACATTCGGCTCCACCGCACTGATAAAGCTGCCCTTCACCACACACACACACACACATGCACACACACATGCACACATGCACAAGTTGTATGCAAACTTTGGATATCTCTCATCGAGTAAGGTTTTTTTCTGGTACATTGTAATGCATAATTTCAGTGTGTGTGTCACATGCATACGACTGTACATTCATGCACACCTTCATGCACATTATCACATTCGCTTGGATAAATCCACAGCTCTAAAAAAGGCTACAGAATTGCATTCAAACTTGCAACAGAACAATTTGCTATAAACAAATTTTGTTTTACAAGGTACTTGACAACAGACTTGTCTTTTTTTTTTTGGTTTTGTTTTGGGTGTTTCACAAAAGAGTTAGCCAGATAATTAGAGCCACGCCTGCCCAGCAGGAGGAGAAATGAGAGATTTCTGATGTAAAATATAATAAAAAGAGCTGCAAATAATTCTAAAAACTGCAGAACATCAATAACGCAGTTGCAATAACCGAAAAAGTCCTGTTTGAGAACTTCCTAGCGAATAATCTACACTTTAGGCATAACGTATCCAGCTTCTCAGAGAATTCTCTTTTCGTAAAATTAATCCCTGTTTGGGGGATTAATTTTGTATGTGGCATACAAAATTATGTAGCAGGACCCCCCAACCCCCAAAAAAAAAAAAAAAAAAAATCAGCTTCATCCTCAGACTGGTCGGATGAACTCCAAGTGCAGCACTAAAGCGCAGCATGCTGTAACCTCACCATTTTGGTTCCGAATAGTTTGTGTGTGTGAGCTTCCCTTGGGCCTTCATTCAGACACACGAAAGCGTCCTTTCTGTCCCGTCCAGCGAAGATGTGCACATCTTTTGCCCTCTGCTGCAGTTTTCCTAAAACAACGCAAAGTACCGCGTCCCACCCAGCGCTTTGCAGTGGCAAAGAAAGAGAAAGAAGTGGAGAGAACTGGAGAGAAAGTGAGAGAACGAGTCTTGCTGTGGTGGATGGTGGAAGCAGAGTGACGTGGCAGGCTAAAATGTTCCAGCCAGGATCCGACTTTGGAATTTGCAGGAAATCGTACTGGGTTACTGGGGGGGCTGAGGGGGGAGGGAGGGGTGTTGGGGTGTGTGTGTGTGTGTGTCTGCGTGCGTATGTATGTTGGGGGCAGGGAAGCTGTGTGTTCTTGTGAGTGATGTAACTGTTGGGACCGCAACTTTTGGGCACTCTCTTTTTTTGCACACTCTCATTTTAGTTCTCTTTTTTCCTTATTCTCACTCTGTCTCTCTCGTTCCCTCTGTTAGTCCATACATAAATGTTTCCAGATGCTTCTCTTCAACAGAGAACTGGCAACCCCCACCGCTGTGGTGCGCGCACACACACACACACACACACACACACACAAACCCTCTCCCTCTGCCCAGCACACCAGACTGGTGGTCTGTTATTAAAAGAGTTCTGTGGAGGTGGAGAGAAGACCCAACTGACTCGGAGAAAACAGCTTACTGTCTCTACAGTACAGCAACACTCAGTCAGAGAGAACACCCAACTGACTCAGAGAGAACAACTTACTGACTCTACAGTACAGTAACACTGTCCATCAGAGAGAGCATGCAACTGATTAGATTGGGGATACAGTCTAATAACCATTCTCTCTCTCTCTCTCTCTCTCTCTCTCTCTCTCTCTCTCTCTCTCTCTCTCTCTCTCTCTCTCTCTCTCTCTC
>JBBPCY010000142.1:2235918-2255980 GCA_037974405.1 Brachyalestes nurse | reverse complement strand
GTGTGTGTGTGTGTGTGTGTGTGTGTGTGTGTGTGTGTGTGTGTGTGTGTGTGTGTGTGTGTGTGTATTTTTATATACACAATGTGTATATATGTGTGTGTGTGTGTGTGTGTGTATATGTGTGTGTGTATGAGAGTTATCTTTGTTTAGTTGTGTGCGTGTGAGAAATAAGATTACATGTCGTTGGTTTCTCAAACCTGATGTTGTCAACTTGCTGTAAATGTCTGGGTTTTGATTTGACTGAGTGGGCTTTCAATATGACACCAGCATGGAAGAATGCAAGCTTGCTCATTTCCAGATCAGCCACCAAACATTTACGTTCATCTGGTTCTTCTGTTCTTATTGTCATGTTTCTGAGAGAGGTCAGTGAGTTGCGTTTCCCAAAAGCTCTGCACCACCTCAGATTGATCTTAGCCCGGAGAGAAACCGAAACTCATTCTAGTAGACCTATCGTCTTGATTCTTAACTACTCTATTGGTATTGCTGATTCATGTATCGGCACATTGATTTCATCATGAAAAACAGCACAGAAGCTCTAAATGGAAAATCATCTCTGCATTCAGGATAATGTGCGACAATGTTCCGTGAATAAAACAGAAAGACTTTGTGGTCAGTAACCGCTATGAATAGATATTTATTTGTCTCCTTTCTTTCTCTTTCTCTGTTGCTCCTCCCACTCTTTTGCTCTCTGTTTAGTCTAAGGACTTCATCCACTCGGAGCTTTTGGCCTACTTGTACTCGTCAGGTGACCAGAACAGCCTGATGGAGGAGTCGGCTGACCAGGCCCAGAGGAGGGATGAGATGCTGCGTATGTACCATGCCCTCAAAGAGGCGCTCAGCATCATCGGGGACATCAGCACCTCCACCATCTCTGTGCCCGTCCCGCCACCCGTCAACGACAGCTGGATTCCAGAGGCCAGGTCAGATACTGGGGCAGCTTATTTTTCCTGACCACTTTTAAGCAATGTTGTGGCCAGATGACCAAACTGTGCTTTCCTCTCTGTTTTACAGCCCCACTCCTCAGCGCAGACCGGCTGCTGCAGCCCCGCCCCCGAGCCGGCCCCCAGCCGTTAGAGGCCCCACCCCAGGACCGCCTCCTCTCAACCCCTCCCCTGCATTTGGGGCCCCACCCATCCCCTCACGCCCCGGCCAGCCCGTCAACGCCTTTGGTAACAACACCCAGGACCCTTTTAGCGCGCCCCCTCAGATCCCCTCTCGCCCAGCCCGCGTGCCCCCAGGAGTGCCCAGGTAAGGACTCTCATATCTGCTCAGCTTCTGCCTTCACAAAGCACCTCAAAGAACTTTTATCTAGGTTTTGAGTTCACACATCAGCAGTAGAAATATTAAAATATGCCTTAAAGCTGTAGTAAAAGAGGTCATTTTTTTTTTGTACACAAAGTCCTTGAGGGTGGTTTACTGTGAATTTTGTCTTCCTAGGAAACATCAGAATTATTGACAGTGGTGGTGAAAGGAACCAGACATGTGAGGTGTCTCTAAATTCCCACAAATTATTACATGGGATAGTGATGATATCTGAGACCATTTTTATGATTGTTTTAAAGTAAAACATTGGTCTTAAATATAAATGTTAGAGGTGTTCAGGCCGTTGTAAAGGAAAATTTAAATAATTTACAGAGTTCATCTGGTCTCACACTGTCTTGGTAGAGTTCATTTGGCCTGTGAGTCTGGAGGAGTTCATTTAACTGCTCTGACAGTCGAGACTGATGCAGAATCACTTCCTGAGTGAGGTGCTTTGTGAAGGTTTGAAGGTTTGCACCCTCTGACCTCACTGCGGGCTTTACGAATGTTCCTGTTACAATCTCACTGCTCATCATGTGCAGTGGGTGCTCTGGTGCGCGTGTGCGCGCGCGTGTGCGCACGCGTGTGTGTGCGCGTGTGTGCGCACATGTGGTGCCACTTTAAACTAAAAACGCTCTAAACACTCTTCAGTTTCAGTTTTCTCGCCGCACATTTTCAGTATCGTCATGACTGCGTCATCTCTCTCTCTCTCTCTCTCTCTCTCTCTCTCTCTCTCGCTCTAATCTGCTATCACTTTTGCGATCTCTCTCCTTTATCGTTCACTTTCTCTCCAGCCTTTATCTCCTCAACCTGTTTTTGTCTTATGGTCTTTCTCTGCAACCTTCTCTACAACCTTTATTACTCCCTTTCTCTCTCATACTCTCTCGCTCCCTCTCTTTCACCTCAACTTCGTTCTTTTTCTCTCTCTCACTCTCTCCCCTCTGTACCTCATTCATTTTTCTGCCTCATCTCTCACTCCCTTTCTGTGAAAATGTATGATCTGAGTGGATCATTCCTAAATATGATCTCTCATTCACTCTTTCTGTCTTTCTTTCGTTCACCCACTCAGTTTCTCTCTCGTGTTCTCACGCTCGTTCTGTTCCCCTGTTCCCCTCGCTCTTATTTCTCCTTCCTCCCTCACCCCTCTCTGTGTCTCACCCATCTCTTGCTCTTCTCTCCCTGCAGCCGAAGACCCCCCGGCGCCCCCCACCGGCCCACCATAATCCGCCCTGCCGAGCCTTCCCTTCTAGATTAGGAGACTAGGCCCACTCTCGATACAAAGCTGCGAATTCGGGGCCAACATCAAAGAGAGAGAGAGAGATAGAAAGAAAGAATGAGAGAGAGAAATGGGGCTGCAGGGTTAGAGCACTGCGGAAAATGCGAATATACATCCAGCCTGACCAACAGACCTGTCTGTTTCACTCACTGTCGTCTGATGAACGCTGCTAATTTCCTCATTTAGTTCTTTTTAAATCCCTGGGGACAAAGCACAGGCTCCGGATGCAAAACTATTAGGACGTTTGGGTTTCTTGAACCTTTTTTGGGGGGCGGGGGATGGGGCAGATGAGGTGTCATGCTTGGCTTCCTGACTGACAGTTCAGTTCATACATTTGACCACCAGTGGGCAGCATATTACACCTGAAAAGATAAATTCTCTGGTTTGCTCTTTTTTTTTGCTTTGGGTGGGTATTTGGATCTTCTCTGAATGGTGGAAAAACTTTTTAGAAAAGGCTGTTTCTGGCTTGTGGTCAAACTAGCCAATCCTTTCTACTCTCCATTTTATAGACATCTCTTCAGCACAGTTTAAGTTTAATCATGTGTAATATACACTCAACATATTTGGGCATGGGGGGATTGGGGGGTGTGTGTGTGTGGGGGGGTTCTTTTGTTCATTCTTGGGTTTCTTTTAAATAATCGTGTACATAGCTGGCTGGACACCCGGTTCACTCGGAGATCAGATAAATCCGAAATGAGATCAGACACACACTAGGCTTGAAATCCCTTCCAAAATGACCACCTCCCCATCCTTTATGACCAGAGACTGTAAATATGCATTGTTGCATTTAACAGTTAGCAGGAAATTCGTAGCACGATCCGTATGGGCGTGCCTGTAAATCTCTGGAAAGCACTTAGATCAGCAGGGGCGTGGCATGTATGCATTTCTGTTTATACGTAATAATCTGTGTATATGAAAATAATCCTGGAAGCACAATAACCACTCGCAGTTTTGGGGGCTGGCCGCTGTTTAGCATCCCGACTCGTTAACGTAGTTTTAGTTAGCATAGGTCCGGATGCACTTGTATAATTTAAGTTAATCTCACAATTACGACTGCCTTTGTTTCACGTTCAGGGATGGGTGGAGAGACGTCGGGCTGTTAGAGGGAGCTTTTGAGCACGAGCAACCTGAAGAGCACCAGAGCTGGGGCAGTTTGAGGGCATAAGGCTAATGTGGCTAACAGTGGCTCGTGGTTCCAGATGGCGCCAAGACTGTTTTGTCTTATGCTGCATTCGACAGCTTGTAACTTGGAATTTCAGATCTCTGACTATGGAAAAATCAAGAAAACCCTCCAGTCGACTGGGAGTTCGGGATGGGATGTCACATCAATATGCCCAGACCTTTAACAGTAATAATGCACCATGCCTCTAGCTTTAAATGAGATCTGATTCATGCACAGTAGATACTGGCGATAACTTTAATGTGCGTGGCATGTTTACCTTCCCAAACAGTACATTTGATCACTGCTTCTGTCTGACTAGCTTCTTGGTTATGTTTTTCCACTTCGGTCGAAAGGTTGACAGTGGCGTCATTCCGATCTGTGAATTCCGAGTTAAGCCGAATGCAGCATTCTTCCGTAACTTATATAAAAATATATGAACAGGGATGGAAACGGGGCACATGCAGGTGTACAGGGACTGCGATGCGGTTTCGGAGCAGGAGGGCGAAAAGTGCCGACCAGGTTTGCGAACACAAAGACGCTGGAAATGTTAATAACCAAATAGGCGAGGTTTTAACGTAGCTGTGGTTTGTACTAATAGACGCACTAACAGGGCTGCTGGAAGGGACGGCTTAGAGAGTAGATCTTTTTTTGAGTGTGTTATTTATAACCTGGGCATTTGTCGTCAATGTTTTCATTTCCACTTTCATAAACAGCGTTTCTTTCTCCCCCTTGGCATTCTGTGACTTAACCAGAGAATCCTGCACTGTGTGTTTATGGGGGGCCTGTAGAGCCTTTGGTCTTTTCCATGGTGCTCAGCACTGGTAAAACATGCCCAAGGGTTCCTGTGGGTTTCTTATTGCTTCTGATTGAATTGTAGAATGTTGGGGTTTGATGTTCGATTTTATCTGATGAATTGGACGGGTGATGGTGAACGATGATGATGATGATGATGATGATCCTTTGTTTTCACTCTGGATTGATTGATTTGTGTGGAGACGGAGGGGGGAAGGGAACGTCTGAGGCACAGCCTGAGAATTGGTAGGAGCATTGACCTCAAAGTGGAGTACAGTCATATGCTGTAGGGTCTACAGAGAATACACAACTGGACATTTAAATGAACAATTGCTGTTTATTTACTGTTTTTTTTTTTTGATAGAAGATAAAGCAAAAAGTGCAGCCTTTGTAAAAAAAAATAGCACCTTTTATTTATGCCCAATCAGCAAATCGAAATTGGGAAGTGCAGAAAAGGTCATATTTAAATAATGAGGAAGCACTTAATTAGAATATCACCCACACTTGGTGTTCAAACCATTGTATATGACTGTATATTATCCAAACCAACATATAGCTGTTAACGCTACCACCTCTCTGGATGCTGGGTTCTCCAGGTTCCCCCCCCCACCTTTAACTTGGGGCAACATGTGGCTACAATGAAGGAGACCATTGTTTTAAGGTTCTCAACATTTTATATCAAATGTTTTATTTGGAAATAACATATGACTCATCTGTCCAATTTTGGAGCTCGAGTAGGTGTCATGCCCTCTTGTCATTGTAGCCATGCTTTAGTAGTGAACATCCTCTTGTAATGTGTTTTTGGTCACCCACCCCCTCCCCTCACCCCCTCTTTCCCAACTCTCTGCACTTCTCATCTCTGGGGTTTGGGGGTGGGATGGGGTGGGTGGAACCAGCCGACCACCTGTATAGTCCTTCACCTGTTTGTTTGTTTTTGTTTTGTTTTTTTTTCCTTCTGAAATCATAAATCCTTGTCAAGTGCCTCTGTAGGTATTAATGCACTCTGAGCTGAAGATACATGGTGAGAATTGGAAAATGAGCTAATAAAGAGGTATTGTGTACAATAAAAGGGACTGTCTGTGGTGATTGGTGTTTCCTTGTGTGCTGTTTCCTTTTTTTGCTCTTTTCGTCGGCTCCTGTGTGCGTTTATTTTTTTTTTTATATGCTGTTTTCTCCCTGCATGCTGCTGTCCTTCCTCTTTCGGGAACGTCCTAGCAACCGCAAACAATAGCAGATACTACACACACGACATGACCTTTCCAGAGCAGCAGTTCACGTCCAAGAACTTCGGCCACTTCCATTCTTAGAAGGCTACAGCACCGAATGGTTTAGTGTTTTCCTTATTTTGAGGCAATAAGTTGAACTACACACCCTAACTGTGGTCCATCAAATTTGCTTCTTTCAAACAGGAGCTATGAGGCTATTGTGGCTGACAGGTAAGGGAAGCTTATCAACACCCCCTCCTCCTACCCCAGTTAGCCTGTCTAGATCACTTCCTCACCTCACACTGTGCCGACAATCTGTAATGGGTTCGCTTATGTGGTTCCAGACACTGGCGTGACCGCGGCTGCCGTGACTATTTAGATAATAGATATCAGCGTGTCACTGTCTGGAACCACAAAAGAAAGTCTGTTTCTGGGGGAACGTCTGAGCATGGTTGGGGAGGAGTGAGAGATTTAGGTGGGCTGGTTGCATGAACTGTTAAACTGAAGCAACTTCAAAGTGACTGTAGGAGTTCCATTAGTATGGAAAATGAAGGGAAAACCCTAAACTGTCCAGTGCTGTCACCATCTAGACCTGGATTTCCCCGCTGATGAAGTAGGTCTCTTTCTGGTGTTTGTGCGTCCAGTTGTAAGTAACCACAGTTTATCTTTATAGATTATCGTTCTGTTCTAGGTCGGGAAGGGGGTTTTGGCCCAGTACTCATGGATTTCCCATTTATTTAAATAATTCTCGCCCAGTCTAGGTCTGGAAGGTCATGTCCTGAAACGTCCATGACACTATTAAAGCAAATGCGTACAAATGGGTCCAATTACATTTGAAGTATTAAAGTTGAATTCAAAAAGTTTTGCCACTACAGGCCAGTTGGAGGGGTGGTGTTTTTTTTTTTTTTGTCATGCTGTCATTGGTGACAGTGATTTGTTTTTGCAAAATTATAGAAAATATGTAGATTTCTGTCAAATTAATCATTTTTTTGCATCTGAGTCGACACTGAGTTTAAAGTACTTGCTGGGTGTCCCTTTCAACGTTTCCAATGTGTAATCAGAGGCTGCGACATGGGATCGGGTGTCCTGATCTGATGCTCTGTATTGGTCCGATACGGGCCAAAATCACTGGATCATATAGGCAAAAAAAGTCTGAATGATAAGTGCTTAACTAATCTCTGATCAACGTTTTGAGCAATGTTTTGTAAACGTTTTGAGAGCGACACCAATCAGTAGCAAGGCTGTCTCTCAAATGGCTTACTACTCCATACATAGTGCACTATGTAGGAATCGAAATAGACCCAGTCTACACTACAGCTCCGGAAAACAATGAGTGCACTGCAATTTATTTTTGAATCTGCATCTTTGAGTATGACACCCATTCCATGCCAGTGTCTGTTAAATTCCTGCACAAGCACCTCATTCTGCTTTATGAGGGACTGATTAGTGATCACCTGAATCACATCTTATTTAATGAGGAAAAGTATAAAAACACTGCTGTAATCAACACACTCCTCTCACAGTGAGACCAGTTGGATGGGAAATGCACTACTATAGAAATCCATCAAAGGTAAGAGTGAACAAGAAAGTTGGTTTGCATTTTCGGTTGTCATTTCCTTTAAAATTATGCTTTAAAGAGCATTATTTTAATTTGGACATTAGGAGAAATATCGTCAGCAGTTCTTAAAAACTAAGGCAAAGCTGTTCAGTTCAACACTTGCATCTTTAAAAGATAAAACCTAAGAAGCTGAACATTTTTGCATGTTTTTTTTTTCCGGAGCTGTATGTCTAACAAATAACTATTAGTGATTTAGCCATGTGTGCAGAATTCCATAATGGAGAAACTGCACTGTACAGGTGTAGAAATTGGAATTTTATAATTTCCTCTTATTCCTTTAAGAGAAGTGAAAAGACCACATTGTATTGTTATTGGCATAAGCAGATACTTGCAGTGGTGTACCACCCTCAGTTTTGAGTGTGTGGCATGTGGTGAAAAGCTCAAAACTCTCAAGACATTAATAATGATGAATCGTATTTTTTTATTGATATAGCGCCTTTCTCAAACTCAAGTTTGCTTTACAAATGTGAGATCTAGAACAAAAAACACCGTTTAAGTTTGTTGTTTTTAGTTTGGTTTTGAAGGTAGCAAGAGACAAAGCATTGCAAAGATTCTGAGGGAGGGAATTCTATAGTTTGGGAGCCACAACACTAAAAGATCCATCACCTGCTGAAGAGCAATCCAGTACCAGATGAACGTAAAGAACAGGGGTAAATGAGTGAAGTAGTTCACAGTAGTGAAGTGGGCCACAGAACCATGGAGAGCTTTAAAGGTAATGAGAAGCTCAAACTGAATACGGTATGATATGGGGAGCCAGTGAAGTTTGTGGAGAAGTTGAGGGAGATGTTCAGACGTCTTAGTAAAGCGCAGCAATGTTTTTGACTCTTAGCAATGTTTTTGTTGGGGAAACAAGCAAAAAGAACATAACACACTATGAAACACAATGTACTTAAAATGTGATGAACCCTACCTTAATTTACCCCTGACAATACACCAAACCTCTTCATTTTACCTCTTGAAATGACCTTAATGTTGACCTTAATTTCCAGAAAATTAAGAAAAATTAAGGAGAAAAATGCACAGATTAAGGGGTAAAATTTTGCACTTTTTCAAATTTGCCCCTGAAATAATAGAACCTCCTGAATTAATGTCATGTTTAAGATTAAGGGGGTTCACACTCATGCCTTAAATCCAATGTTAAGGTAAAATTAAGGGATCGGTTAACAAATATTAATTATGGGAGGGTTAAGCACATTTTATGTACACTGTGTTTCATAGTGATTTGAATTAAGTGGCCGTTAATTTGCCGTAAATTCATTTTACCTTAAAATTAGAATTAAGGCACAAGTGTAAAACCACTTGATCTTAAATTAAAAGCGCTGATTCAGGAGGTTCTATTATTTAAGGGGTAAATTTAAAAAGGGGGAAATTCAGTACTTCCCCCCCTTCATTTCCTGTTTGGGAAATAAAGGTAAAAATGAAGGTAATTTTAATGGGTACATTTCATAGTGACAGTAATCAAGACGAAGTAGTGAATAAGTGTTTCACTGTCCTTCACGGAAAGAGATGGACTCAGAAGTTGGGAGTCATCAAAGACTGGGTTCCTTCATCCTCTGGTGTAGATCATTCAATTTTTTTTGTAGAATTGAACAGATTTTCATACTTCACTAAAAGCTCTGCTTCACTCCGGGCTTCACACAGTCCAAAAAAACACTGGTTTTGTAGATACAGGGCTGAACATCTTTAGTGCTGGAAACACATTTGATGGTCAAAACACTTTGCTACTTGACTGACTTGCAAACCCATCAAAATATCTTCATAAAGTATGTTTGTCAGTTTGATATGAATTCACGTAGTAAACAATAATACATACGAATACTCAACAAAAAATTTATTATCCAAAAAAAGTGGGTGTAAGACATTCCTGACTGAAACTTTTTTTAGTTTGTTTTTAGTCACCGAAAGTTGACATGACATTATTTTTTGTCACAAATACAGACTTACATTCCTAAAGAGGACTTTCCCAGATCTTCCCAAATATCTTGGAGATGTAAACAAAGTAATTTAGAGAGGTTTGGTGTGAAATTTTTAGAGAAATTACAGAGTCAGCATTGTTTACAGTGGTGGCGAATGGAACCAGACCTCTGAAAAGTTCCCTCACGGAAAGTTACGACATGGCATGGTTATGAAAATACCGCTAGATACCAGAGACCGTTTTTATGATAGTTTCAAAATAAAAGTTTGGTCTTATCCATTTATGATAGACTCTTGTAGGTCAAAAATCAAGCAAAATGTCCAGCACTGCCTGATTCTCTAGATTTCAGTCTAGAATTTGTATTTGATATTTTTATATTTATGTTTGAGGGGACAGACAGGGCAAGGCAAATGTCTCCAAAGAAAATTAATTATTATATATATATTATTCACTATTGCCACTATTTGCCTCTCACCATCATTTATAAAACCTCATAAGACATTACATTTTTTTATTTGTTACATTCATGGTTGAGGGGCACATGCAGGTCAAGGCAAGAGTCATTCCCATTACCAACATTAAAACTTCAGATGTGTTGGTTCACTGAAGTTTTTGGACTGTAAATAAAATGGCTAGATTCGTGACATTGTGAGTTTAAAACTCCTGTACACTCAACCAAACCCCTCTAAATGAGTTTGTTCATCTCAACCATTGACTTTACAGAACTGTTGAAAATTGGGAGAACCCTCATCTGTCATCAGGCCTACATGAACCAGGCTGAAGTTCTCATGTCTTTTTTCTGTTGTTTTCGGTTGTGGTTGTTCTTGAACAGACGTCCAGCTCCGCGCCGGAACCAGTGGTGACCCAGCTGTACGGAGAACGGCCCTGACCCTGCTGCTGTGGTGGATTATGAGATGTGATGCCTGCTTACACTATGTCAAAATCCCAAAAGCCTGTTTGCTTCCAAAGACACAACATTTCTACGGTTTTTAATGATGAAGGCCTTACATGCTGCGGTATGCAGGCACTTGGTATGAGCTGAAAAGGGAATTATAGTAGATAGTGGTAAAATCATTTAGAAGTATCTCAGCTACAGATCATGTACCCCTCTACTTCACAATTTAGCACTGTCCCTCTTCTAGCACACTTGTTTCAATTTATGAAGGACTTAACACTAAAGTGTGCAGCTCTGATTAACCCTTAGAAATTTAGATCTGTGCTGGAAGCGCCAAATAGTGAATCATCATCATTTAGCCAAACAACTACTTACGTGGAGGTTCCCCCGGCTAGAGTTGATGCTGGAGGTCTCAGATGTTATGCTGAGTCTTGTTTGCTGTTCCTATGTCGCGCAGAGCCAAAGTTATATTTAAAAGCAGACGCCTCAGCAGGTATGATGTTTAAATGGTATGGTAAGAAAAAGCCAAAGATCCCTTGAAAGAACGTGTTTGCAAACTCTTCTGCTTGGTTTTGATACTAATCGGTAGCAGTAGAGGGTAGATGGTGCTACAGGTGCCTATAAATATTTTTTTCTACATAATGTGCAAAGCTACATTCATTTTCCCTCTATAAAACACGTCAAAGCATCAAGTTGTCCCACTACACCATTCAAAACCTCAATCCTGCCTTTTACATATTTTATATAAGCATGTCCCTCGGGTACATTTTTCAAAACACTAATCATTCAGGGTGCATTGCTAGACTAAGTGATTTTTTTAAGGGTGAGGGTTAGGAATGTCTTCAAGAAGAATACAAGCCTATTACAATTAGAACGTCCCAGTCAGGATTTATCATCTAATAATGGAATTTTAGAGGTGATGGAGGTAACAAATTTGAACAAATGACCGAAAGGTGAAGCTGCACTCAAGATGGACAATGTCAAAGCAAGGAGGATTACTCAATCTGGGCTAGAACCAAGAATGTGGTACAGCCCCATCTTCTATGTAAAACCTCAAGGCGTGAATGAGTTATCTCATTTAGCGGTGCAACGTGTGATTGAGTACAGCACTGACCGCTAACATGACCTTCAAAAAGAGAAAAGGAAGTCAGAACGAGGACTCATGAGACCTGCTGTTCCTTCTGCATATATTACTGTCATCTTTGTGTTTCTCCTGCAGTAAATGGTGTACATTGTCCATATTTTGTATTCCTTTTAATGTATAAAAGGCCTTAACCTGCCTCAATTCAACCATGACTGATGTGTACCATATTCAATTTTAAAACTCCTCCAAAACAGAACTGAAATGCATTTGGTGCAATACTTAACTTCTTAACCAATTTGAATAGAAAAGAAACAGCATCAAAATAGCATTTCATCAAAAGTAATTTCTGATGATCTTTGCTGTATTTAAAAAAAATCAATGTGTCACAAATGATATTACAAGCAAAAAAAACAGTAAGTAAATAAAACAAGGTCAGGCAGAGTGTTTGGGTGTTTAATGGTTCAGAGCCACTGGCAGGATCTGGCCATTCCTCACTCCTTTAATTTAAGAACATCTTAGTGAGTTAATGGCCAAAGTGCCAACAAAAATCACAAAAAGATAAAGATAATGCTGAAGCTTCAAAAGAAGTGATCTGCTGTCCTGGAGGAGATATGGCAGTGAAAACGCAACAAGGCATAACTCAGGCTGTAATAAAGCACCATTTTGAGGTTCATGAACACTTCACTGTGTGAGGTAGCCTGGATAACACAGCCTTAGTTATAACTCAGTTTTAACACAGCTAAGCTATATAATGAGGGACATCCACACATCCTCACACATTTCAGGCTTTCAGAAGTTCCAACTGTAGTCAAAAGTACATTTCATATATCATAATTACTTTGATTTTTGTATGTAAAGCTTGTCTGGTTCAAATAGCATGAATGTGGACATTTAAGTGGACATTGTTCTATCAAATGAGACAGCTAGCCTGTTACCAGAGAGCCAGCCTCTACATGTTATTCTCAGGAGAGTGATGATATTATGGTAGGTCACGGTCAGTCCAGGACTGAAGCTCAAACTGAACCAACATCCACATAAAGATTCATAAGTGATCCTGAAAGTTGTGAGCTCGGTTTGGTTGGCTTGATCAAGCCTGCACTCGTGAGTGCATGGCTCTCTAACCCTGTCTACTGTCTACCGCTCCCCCCACAAAATACAATCCAGTCCACATGAGCTACAAACTCATTAAACATCCATATTTTTTTTACGCCTGTTATTAAGTCCTTTGTACATAAAGCAGGTGTGCCCAACTCCGCTTCTGAGGAAACAGTGTCCAGCACAGGTTGGTGGTTTCCCTGCTCTAACACACCCAGTTCAGCTTACCTGTTAACTGCCAAGTGAGCTTAACCAGGCAATTAACTACCAAACTATTCTGGACACTGAACCTCATGGACCACCGTTGACACGGAGGCACCCCTGGTTTTGTACATTAAAGGGTACACAGAATAGTTTGAACAAAAGAGCCCCTTATGGGGCCTCCTGGATGATGCCACTGTCATCAGGAGATCATGTGTTCACTACGGTGATGCCAAAGCCGTCCAATGGACAAAACACAATTAGCAGTTAGTATTCATTTTCCAATTATGTTGAACTGTATCAAGATGATGCCTTAGTGGCAGTTTAAAAATATTTGGAGGTGTTTCACATGCTAGTGGAACAGGATAAGACTGTATCGGGAAGAAAACTGGGGAGAAAACAGCCTGTTTTAAGTTCATCAAGTTTGTGATGTGATGCATCATTGCAGCTTTTCAAAGGATGCAGACATCTAAAAGGAGCATTTTAAACAACATCCCTGAGAATTTCAGTCCTTCACTGTCAGTTCTGAGGTCACTGACAGTCTTACAGCCAGATTTAAAAGAACAGGCTGTTCAGTCCTATTAAGGCTGTTAAAAGAGATCAAGAGGTTGGAGAGATAATGTAGTTATACATGTTTTGGTTCTTTAAATCATATAAACCTTTCTAAGTGAAAAAGTGAAAATATACGGTCACTATAAACTCACAAAGAAGGACTAATAGACTGAGCTTAAACCCAAAATGAGCTTTAAATTCAGAATCACCACTGACTGGTTAAAATGGGTTTAGGTGGAAAATCTTGAACTTCTCCTTTTCAGGAGTGTAGTCTTAGTCGAAAAAAAACCTTTATGTTTATGTCCAGCTGCATCACTTTACCCACACTGCCCACGTTGTGTGTGTTTGAGACTTGTGGACTCAGTGGTTTTGGAAGAACCTGTGCACTGTGTAAACCTGGACCAAGGCCACGGTGAGCATGAGCAGCAGAGAGACGCTGGACCAGAAGGACACGCGCCACAGATTATCCTCCAGTACGTAACGATCTCGCGCCTCAAACGCCCGCAACACCGCCTGCGTCTGACCACTGCGTTGCAGGTTCTTGTGAATGGTTTCCATGACCTCCTGCAGGACAGACAATGAGTCCGTGGGAAAGTACTGTGATGTGCAGAACCCTTAAAGTGATGGTTTGCCCAAAAATAAAAATTACACAATTACACAACCCTTCCCTCTTATAATGTCAGTCAGGTAGGACTTCTGTAGTCCAGTACTAGAACTAGAACAGTGTCAGAAACCATATAAAGAGGTCTAACTGAGACCTGAATGTAATTTGGTATCAGTGTTTATGATCAGAACAACGGCATCAGGGAATTTCGTTACAATATCACAGAAAGGATTTTCAACAGATGGCGTACCTTGATGTCATCTAGTTTGTATCCCAGTGCGTTCTCAGGCTCCATTAAATGTGCCCAGCCCTCATCAGCCTCCTCCTGTGAGCCCACAATCACCTCCACAAACACCATCTTCTCCACCAGCCGGCTGAAGCTGTTTTCAAAGCAGATCCTGTAGTCACCCGCCTCTGTGGGGTCCACCCTGAGAGTAATCAGTGCAGACAGAATGAACAGGATAGTTACAGAGAGTGTCCCACATATGGTGTTTGCGGTCTTCAGCTGATTAAATTCTCAGGACGAGCATGTGCCGAATGGAAATGACATGGATTGGATGACATTGCATGTAAGGGTGTGTTGACGCACTGATGTTTCTATTTTTTGTGTCCTATTTCATTACTTGCCTATTCAAAAATAAATAAACCCATGACATATATTGCTTTATGCGTCATGTGTCTCAAGAACATTTTAATTCGGATATTTATACCTCCAGTGTCAAGTGGTTTAACCAGCAAATCATATATGCAGAGAAAGAATTTAAAAAATAATATTATTCTAAATGAGGCAAAATTAGACACACACACCCACACCGCCACACACAAGACAAGGCGGGGGGTTTTAGCCATACAAATGACATGCAAATGATCCTCCTTCACTCTTTTCCTTTTAAATGGTCAAACACCCAATAAAAACACATAATAAGACACCCAAGGTGAAATGCTCAAGTTAGTGTGGACTAGTGCTCTACAGGCTCGCACTCACAGGTGAAGGCCATCTGACATCCTGAACTCGGAGACCAGCCTGTGTCCATTTGGGGAGATAAGTGTGAAGCCTACGTCCAGCCCTGAGCCTGCAAGAACCTGAGAGTGATGGAGACATCATCAAACCCACCTTATGACCAACACATGACTCAACATGGTGCACAAAGTCTGCTTTATAATCTCTATATCAGTTCAGTGAAATAGGAGCTCTATCATACACAGTTCTCATTTCCATAAGCAAATTCCAGCTGCTCTCAACAACTGTCTCGGTAAGTTTGTGCAGAAATGGTTCCTGTTTAGGTTTAATAACTGCCTTCTAGTGCTGAGTGACACAACAGTTTAGGATACTGAGTCTTGGCCTGAAGATCCAGAATCCTACACACTTTACTTGGTTCCAATCATCAACACCTGTTGATCAGACATGGGGGCATGATGAGCACGTTGAATGACAAAATGTCTTCATAATTAAATAGTTTAGATGAAAACCAAGTCATTCAGATGGGTTTGGTGAGAAATTATCTGTTCTGGAGAAATGTACCAAGGCAGAATTGCTCACAGTGGTGGTAAATAGAACTAGACGTCCAAAGAGTTGAATGCCTCTAAAAGCTCCCTCACATCAAGTTGTGAATAAGCTGTCTGATGTCTGAAATACTTTTATAATAATTTAAAAAAACTTTCTGCCTAAAACGTATTGTTTAAAAGGCACATACAGGGTACTGTGAGGCAACATGTAGTTTTTTCATCGGCATTAAATTAACAGGCTGCTCTAATGCTGTAGATACCAAAACCCCAGGCTGTTTAACCTTAACTGATGTTTCTAGAAAGGCAGCAAGGGGCTTGAGGACTTGGGTATATTTGGAGTCAATTATGAGACTCGACTCCTCTCAATAATTTCGATTGAAAGAAACGAGACGAGGAGAACATTAGGAGGATTATGTTTATTTATTACGGAGGGAGCTAAACATTGTCTGATTTTCCTGGTAGACTTTTGTAAATTACGTTTTTGTGACTTTGTTGACTTTTGTGACTTTGTTGACTCACACACTCCATGCGTCGTTACGACGAAACGAGTCTGAAGCTTCAGAGTCGATTCTGAATTCAACTGCGGTTGGGATCGGTCAGGGATCGAAAAACAGACTCTTTTAGGGAACGAGGCCCCACACTTGTTTATTTACACTACAGGTTCTCAAAAACGTTCTGGAGAACTCAAGAGAAGCGTAATGCCATGATCACACCGACCTGGTATTCCACCTCCATGCTGCTGTTCTTGACGGTGGGCTGGAAAAAGCACTCTGACCGGCCGGCCGGGAGGAGAAAGGTGAACGCGGTGTCCTGGTTCTTCCCAGAGGATCGAGTGAAGTTCACAGAGAACAGAGTAACCAAGGAGCAGCGCCACAACAACCAGAGGTCCATTGCAGCAGATCAATGAAAGTCAGCTGTTTCTTTCTTCTTTCTTCTAACATCTTGTGCTGGAATCTTCTCCTCTGACCGAGGCCACACCTGCTGCTGGAGAAGATGAGCAGGTGTGGAGGTAGTAGTCCCTCCATAAAAAGAACGTTCAGAAACGGCAGAACAGCGCCCCCTCTCGGCAAACCGGCTCTGAAACTGTACAGATACAAACCCACTTTAAAACGACTGAGGTGGGAAACTGCACTCAGGATTGTGTAATCAGGATTGAGCTGCTGAAATAAGAATAGTAACAATAATAATAACATCATAATCATTACTAAGTAATAATAATAATAACAACAACAATAATCACTACAATAATCATCACCATCATCATCTTTACAATAATAATAATAATAATAATAATAATAATAATAATAATAATATAATAACAATCCTCCTCCTCCTCCTCCTCCTCATCATCATCATCATCATAACCGCCATCACTACTAAGCAATAACAATAACAAGAAGTAGAATAAAAACAACTACAATAATCACTATCATCATCATAATCATATATTAAAATAATGATAAATAATAATCACCACCATTGCTATTACAACAACAGCAACAACAACAATAATAACAATAACAGCAATAATAATAAAAATAACAACAAACAACAACAATAATAATAATAATATAATAATAATAATAATAATAATAATAATAAATACATAATTCTAATGTAGACAAAACTCAGCAAAGACCGGAGTACAGCAAGGCGCCATGTTTTTCAGGAACTGAGAAGGACAGTCCTTTAAGCCTCACATCACTCCCTTTCTAATATACAACTCACCCATCCATCCATCTGTTCATTCATTCATTCATTCTTTGTATATTCACCTAACAACTTAATTTCAGACAGCACAGCAGGGGAGTCCAGACTCAAGACTTTTACTATGGTATGTGCACTCAGACTCGTCTCAGACGGCTGAGAGTGCTAGATAGTTGTCCCCGTGTCAGGGTGCTCTGGTTTCCTCCCACAATCCAAAAACATACATTGGGCAAATTAGAGATGCTAAATTTCCCTTAATTGTGACTATGTGTGTGCATGTGTGTTTGTTTGTCTGTGTGTCAGCCTTGTAACGGACTGGCGACTTGTCTAGAGTGTGTCTCTGCCTTTCACCCATTGAGTGCTGGAATAGGCTCCAGCACTTCCTCTAACTCTGGGTAAGAATATGCAGTTCAGATGGCAAATGGATATGAGTGGACTTGTTTTTTTTTTAATGCTGTTTTGGCCCTTAGGTAGCTCCACTTCACTATTTAAGTGAGCTTGCCTGGAAAATGAGCAAGGGTGTAATGATCTTAAAATCTGTTTAATGTCAACACTACTGTAATTAGTAAGAGTAATCAAAGGCGAACCCATTCTGCATAATGTGGCACTGAATTAGGTCACATTTCCCACAGTCAGGATAGACTGCATAGACACAAAGAGACCCATAGACAAGAACAATATAAAATATAAAGTCAAAGTAAAACTGAAGACAGAAGTCCTCTGAAAACACTCTGTACTAAATGAACTATGAACTTTTATTGACAAATGCTGTGCTCAGTCTGTGAGGTGGATATAAATACTAAATAAATCAATCAATCAAGTGTTTTTTTCCTCTCTCTGTGCGCGCTTGTGTACGCAATGCAATCTCTGCCTCTGATTGGCTGACGCTGACACGCATTCCATGACATAAGCAATTATTATAGTCCCTTCATAAAAGGGCCGGTACCGTTACCGCTTAGAGGGAAATGTCAACACGAGACCACAAGATGAGAGACTCGGCAGCAGAGGAGACACACACACACATCATGTGTGGAGATCCTTTACTCTAGACACACAAACAGCACAGTGACCTGCACAACCTGAGCTACGATTAAGCACATAGCTGAGTGGATCCAACTAGCAGTAGGGAGGCTAAAGCCCGCAGTAGGACCTCTCATACCCTGGAGGGTACCAGACCCCCATAGCATGCTGGAAGCAGGCACTTGGGAAGGCTGGGGGTCTTCCCCTGAATTTTTTAGGGGGAGTACTGGGCTTCTGCAAGGCTCCGGAGGAGCTCCCCAGAGGGGACTTGGACCTGGTGACCAAGGAGTAGCCCCCTAGAGGAGGATTGATCCTGGAGGGAGCCCGGTCCTGGAGGCTCCCTGTAGGAGGCTCGCCCACGAGGACAGTGAAGGGCTCCCCTCACTCTGAAAATGCATAGTACTAAAAACCCTGCATTATGTTCACAAAAAATTACATTTGGCCTGAGATTTACAGATTCATAGAGACCCTTGAGGTTAAGCTTGCGACCCCTGCCTAGACTTGACCTAGCTGGGCCTGCAGAAGCCTGGCTGTTTTCTGAGTTAAGAATAAATGAGCCACCCTATATTTTTAGTGATGTTAAAGCACATCGGAGCTTCACAGATAGCAATCTACATACTGAGGAGTATATACAGCTGATAAAAGCCAAGAACCTCAAGAAATATCTGAAACTATTTCTTAATTCTATATCGCATGGTGGCATGATTCAGCAGTGAATGCATTGCAGATTCAGCCGACAGTGGTGATGGTTCAGTAAATCCACATTTAGTCAATGTTGTGGCCAAGTGCAATGATAAACACCCATAAAGATAGTAATACCTGATGTGTGTTTGTGCTCGCGCTTTTCCGCCACACGTTTTAGAGCACACATTTCCTCAATTCTTTGTGGACATGGCTGGTAGAGGTGTTGAGTATACTGAGGCAGTGTTCGTGGTGGACAGCCGGGCCGGAATACCTCCACTGGCCCCAGAGCCAGGCGGGATGCGGGCCCAAAATCAGAGAAAGAGAGTGATCCAGACCATGCTGTTTTTGCTGGTTTCTACGGTTCTGTTCGGCATCATCTACTACCTCTACAAGAACCAGTCAGTATGTTCCAGACAGGCCACTTCTCCTCTTCTCTCTGTGTGACTTGCAGCACCTTATTTCAAATTATCTTGCTCACAACTCAACTTGAATGTCTTTCTGCATGCAGCACAACAACATTTTTACACATTCAAGCCTTTGCAAGCAGCACAACATCTAAGAGGGTCTAGTCTATGGTGTGGTTTGAATTGTGAAACAGTTTCCTTTTTCACATATGGGATAGAAACAAAGTTAACATGTCATTCTGTTTAAATGGGTTTTGTTTGCATGATTAAACATCTCTAGAAGCTTCGAAGGTGGATTAAATAGAAACCTGAACTTTCATACACTCCTAAAGGTTCCAAAAAGGGTCATTTGCATGATGCCGTAGAAGATGAAATCCTCCCCTTCTTTTCTTCTTCTTTTTCGTTAGAGAACATTTTTGTAAGTGAGAAGTGTAAGTGCAATTAACCTCTTTAACCCTTTGAGGTTTTTAAATATGCAATGATCTCTGGATCATCTCTGAGAAATATGGGATAAGAACAGAAGAGCTTCATATTATAATGCAACAGCTGTCCTTGGGTACATGTTCTAGCTAAAAATAAAATGTTACATTGTGACAATAAAAATGTTATGATAAAATTCTAGAAGGATGAGGAAATAACTCATTGTTAAAGGGGACATATTATGCAAAACTCACTTTAGTTATGGGCTATGGGGTATACAAAACATGTTCATGAAGTTCTTTGCACAAAATTACTCTCACATAAAGAGATATCACCTATACAGTGTTGTGCCAGTTCACGCTGAAAAAGCACCAGTTCAAAATACGGTTCATTCAAATAAAAATGAACTAGTTCGCGTTCATAGTTCATTTTTTAAAAAATTGAATGAAGTTCACAGCTCAAAAATGAACTCGTTCACAGCTCAAAAATGAACTCGGTATACTGCATATAGACTTTGTATTCAGAAAACCAGTGGTGGAATGTAACGAAGTATTTGTACTTCGTTACTGTACTTAAGTAAATCTTTCCGTATCTGTACTTTACTTAAGTAAAAATAATAATGT
>JBBPCY010000142.1:2224189-2235818 GCA_037974405.1 Brachyalestes nurse | reverse complement strand
TTATTTTTGAAAAATTTTATTTATGTGTCAAGATGTGTCATTTGTGTAGGGTCGCAGGGACCTGGAGCCTATCCCAGGGTCTGCCCGTAGACACACACACACACACACACCATTCGTTCACACACTCACTCTTACGGTCAATTTTGAGTTCCCAGATCACCTGACATGCATGTTTTTGGACTGTGGGAGAAACCGGAGACCCCGGAGGAAATCACACAGGGCCAGGAACCAGATCAGAACCTTGGAGGTGTGAGGCTCCATCACATCTCAAATTCAACCCCATTGTGGTGGTGCACAGAAAGAAACTAAGTCATCAGTGTCCAAATACTTATGGTCCTAACTGTACATGTCTTTGGACAGGAAACCAGTGGAAACCCCAAGGACATGGGGAGAACATACAAATTCCACATAGAAAAAGTTCTCAGAAGTCAAACTCTGACCACTGTATCACATGTTGCCTGTGGATTATGCTAATCTTTAAGAAAAGGGTTGCACTGTTATCATTTAAAGAGAAATGTAATCTATGATCGGTAAGAAAACTTAGAACCAATACTCTGAACATGGTCTTACCCTTTGACTGGTGTAGATCATGCTTATTTCTAGATGCTTTCATTTATTTGAAAATATCCAAGACAGCTTATTAGGTGTTTCATCTGAAACACCTAATACACATGTGTCATACACATGTTCATACTGAAGCCAAAATCTAAACGCCAAACTTCTTTAAGAAGTGTTATAAGAAGGGCATCTTTTCCTGGAAACCACTGCGCGAACATAAGTGAGATGTTTGTTTATCTCCAAATCAGTGGTGATCTCAGTGGAAGTGTGTAGGGGATGTTCTAATTTGTCATCTGAACGTGGCCTTGTTCCCATCTCGACGGGCCGAGAATAGATCGCGGGTTCATTTCTTTTTAAAGCCCCTTCTTCTGTGGCTTTTTCATAATTAGCATTTCTCAATTTCCTTTTCCACTGGGGGAGAGACAAAGCGAGGGAGACCCAGACGGAGTCACATGAGACGGGCGTGTGAGACGAGAGCTGTGGTGAAGGGACTGGGGGAAGAGCAGCAGAGTCAGGCAGCCAGAGTGAAAGTGAGACTCACTCGTATCGGTTCATTACAGGGAAGAGCGAATGATGAATGAATTAGCTGAATTATCTGAGCACTTGAGATCAGTGAAGGAAGGTGCAATCTCGGTTTCTGCATTCTTTCCATCACTGTCTGTGTGATGTGTTTCTATTATGCCGCGGATTAAACTATGACTTTCTCATGTCTTCTTAATGCAATGTGGTGGAAAACAGCTGAGGCTGGGCTGCAGCGCGTACGAAGGAGTGGGCAGGCATGACGAACTCATTTGACAGCGATGAGTGATTCTGCTACTCTGAATTGGAGCATTCTCTCAAATTCAGCCAGACACCCACCTAGGTGGAACGCAGGGATATCAACCAGCATTCAGAGCTTTACTCTCAATCTCTAAACTGTTTAGTTCACACAAGCTCAGCCATTGGCTTTCCAGTCTTAAAGGGTTGACCCTCATTAACATGGACTACATTAAAAACACTGTGTCCGTCTAACACTAAAGTTTGGGACCTCTGTTTACTCCGAATGCAGGAAAGTGGGCTGAATGTGTGTTCTTAATTGACATTTAACAGGAAATAAAGCATTCAGAAATGCGTAACTGACACCCAGGAATTATTAGCCGGGGATTTTTCTGTTCACTGTGTGTCACGGCGGAGCCATAATCATCAAGGAAACGCCTGATCAGCAGTTGCCAGCATCAAAACCATTTTGCATATTCATTTTTGCCTTGAGCAGCATTTTTTTTGCCCATTCTGTTATTTAATATGAAAAAGTACACAAACAAACAGCCTTTTGGGACTTTGAGACTCTTTAAATATTGCAATATATAATATAATTATTTCAATAAGTATTTTCTTGGTCTTATGGGTGTTTATGTTAAAGTTCTTCATTCACACATTTCATGTTCAGAAACAATCTTTTAAAGAACCATCCAATGCCTTTGATGGGTGGGATAGGCTCCAACATCCCTCCCTTGAACCTGATAAAGGATAGCCAGCTCAGAAAATGGATGGATATGTGAATGGATGGAAGAACCATCTATTTAAAGGCTGTTTAGGTGGTTCTTGCATGGCGTTGCTCTAAAGAGACCTTTCTGGCACATTTAGATTTCACAGACTTGCTGCAGAGGCCTCATACCCAAACCATGAATCTGTAGTTTAGACAGACCAGGCCTCTGCGATTACCATAACTATTCTTCGAGAGCAGTGAGTCAGCTTAGAGAAGACGTGATTTAAGAACTCCTAGTCGCTGACATTCTCACTTTCGAACCATAATGGGGGTCTCACATCTGAGTCACAGCATGATGTAATAATGTGATACAACCTCATATGAGTTGCGGTCTGATTGAAGTTAATAGAGGGGCAAATACAGGTAAGGGGAGAAACACTGGGAGGCTGACAAATTACACCATGTAAGTACACAAGTAAGGCTTGTAAACTGTCTTTAGATCAAACAGAAGTTTGCCCTTTTGTGGAAGCCTTCACTTGACTCAGATTTTCTGTGAAGGGGGAGTGTGTGTATAGATTACTCATAGTTTTGCAAAAAGTGCAAACAGACTTGCACCAAGAGTCAGCACTTCTGTCATTGTTAAACAAGAGCTTTTATTTCCCTTCATAACATTTTTTACACACACAGAAGCCTTCCGAGACAACACAACTATTCTCATAGTAGCCCTGTGAATACATTCAAATAGAAAGAGCTTATCTTTAAACAGAAGAGCAAATAAGGAAAACAAACGAGGAAAACCGGAGCAACAATGAATCAGTAATAGCTATGAACGTTTTCCTATAGAGTTTCTTTCCTGGAGACATTCATCTAAAGTGGCTTCATGTTTATATTGTTCATTCGTCTACTGGTTCATAGCAGGAACATCTTGAAGATGCCCCTGAAAGAAAAGGGCAAAGTAGTTCAAACAGGTGCTATAATAAACAAGGTTTTAAATCAATGAATTAAAAACAAAACAGTCAATAAAAGTGTGGCTGAGAATACATTCATACACCATAAAAAGCAGAAACACAAACTGAAAACTGAAAGTCATAACCTGATAGAGTCAAAAGTGGAAAATGAAACGGTAGAAGAATCCAGGTAAAAATAAATGTCATGAGATTGAAATGTGCCGGACTGAATAATGTTCCAAATTTGTCAGAAATTTCGTTCCAAGAAATAAAAAGTAAGCGTTATTTGTAGTGGTGTTCAGAGTTCCATTCTTGGTTAATTGTGTAGGCGAACTTATGACGAAGGGCCGATCAGAGCCTGATAAGTGTGAGGAAATGTCAACAGCAAAAACTGATAAGACTAGCAACAGCACTTAATCATGAGTAAAAACGAGGGCAGTGCTGTGGGACCGGCGCACAATAGACTTCATTACGATTTTAATCATCTCATACTTTGATTTGAAACACTGTACATATACAATATGCAATGAGACGATGAGTAACTTTAGTCAAGTCATATTAGCAGTAATACTGTCAAAACACTCATGTTGACATAAAATTAAGACTGTCATTCACTTGAAATATCATCATAAATAAGACAGCGGAATAAATTAAGTAAAAAATAAACAATATCAAAAAAATATATACTGACAGTGCTGGGAAAAAAGAATTTGCCAACCATCTAACATTGGTCACACTTAATTGTTCTAAAGCTCAGTAAGACCTGAGTATAGTTTTCCAATGATCATTTCAGTTACTGAGGGAAAACTGTTATCCAGCCCCAGCTGACCAAGTGTGAAAAAATAACTGACCCCTTAGTTACTCAACCTGTTAACTAAATGTAGATGATAACTGGGATCAATTGCACTAGATACGGTGAGGATTACACAATGAAGTTTGCTCTCCTGCTGGTAATCAGTGTGTGATCAGAAGACCAAGCACAGCTGGAGTGTGGAGGAAGATGACGATCAGGCTCTGTCAGGCTGCACAGACCAGACCCCCAATGATCTATTCTTAGAGAGCTCTGAGTCAGCTCAGAGAAGACGGGTTAAACAAATCTCAGTCGCTAACACTCTCACTTTCAAACTGTAATGGGGTCTAACAACTGAGTCACTGCAGATGAGTAAGGTGTAGTAAGATGATGCAACCCCACAAGGGTTGCGGTCTACCAGAGGTTAATGGAGGAGCAAATAATGGGCAGGTAAGAGGAGCTACACTGGAGGTCTTATAAAGTATGGAGGAGGATCAAAGCACAAGATCAGATCCATTCCTGAATGGCTCAAAAGGGACCAAATCAAGGCTTTGGAGTGGCCAGGTCAAAGTTCTTACTTGAACCTCATTGAGATGCAGTGGCAGGATCTTAAATGGGCAGCTCAGGCTCAAGGAAGGCGTTTCACAACACCAATGTCACCCATGAGAAAATTAAATAAAATTTCTTAATTCCCTTCCCTTAACTGGATAGTCTTTCACATCCAATTGCTTTGGCTGCAGTTGTGGTGGCTAGAGGTGACACAATTAATTATTATGTTTAGAGAGGGAATTAATTTTTCCATGGTTGATATTTGTGTTATGAAGCCTCCTTGCTTTAAAAATGACATTTTGCCTGAGCATCTGAAAAAACTTAGTGTGACACATCAGATGGGGGCAAATGCTTTTCCATACGTTAAAAATGGGTGTTTCACATTTTTCTAGGTTCCCTAGATGCGTGGCATTTAACTCCAGACATATATAATATTGTTTTATTCATCAACCAACTGAGCCAATGATTGCATTATACACGAAATTCCAATAGAATGCAATGGAATAAAATACCCTTAAAAAGGGTCGACGGTCCTTCAGTGGTTCTTTAGAAAAGACAGTGCTTATACATAGAACCAAGACACAGATACCAATTTGAATGCCTGTTTAAATGGTTCTTTCCTACGATGTAGATTAACATGTATATTAAATGGCTCTATATAGCACCAAAATGTATGTTATCAGACGAACAATTATTTGTGGTGCAGTAAAAAAGAAATAAAATAGAAAAACATATGTACACTTAAACACAAACTGGTTACACAGCAAAGCTGTGAAGTGATTTTCCAAGATCTACTATATTTATTTTGCCTCTTCTGGAGTTTTAAAGGGCAGTTCCAAAAATGAGACGTTTTGTGTAACTGTCAAAAATAAGATATTATGTGTATGTCTCTATCGTGGCCCAATAGGCAAATAAAGGGTAGTGCTCTCTGCCATTAGAGGAAAGACCAGCCCCCTCCAACATCCACAGTAGAACTCATATTAAAGCAAAGTGCAATAAGAACCACAGGTCTTACATTCTTCCTGAGAGCCACAACAGCAGAAGCCTAATGGTAAAACCACACCTTAAAGAGGAGGTTCACAGGAAGATCATTCATTGAACATACGTTACTTTTTTGGTTTTACGAAATCTGAATTTGGAATAGTCCGACTTTTTAGTATTTGAATCAAGGCTCGAGTGAATGGGTGTCAATGGAATGTTTTCAGTCTTCTGAGGCGAAATCTTCAAGAACAATTGCCATTACTGATCCGGATAAGTGAATGAGATTCCATGAATCTCGTTTTTTAAAAAACAGCCATAAATGTGTGCTTCTACCGGGGTGTAGCACACAATCCACACATCAAGACTTTTCCGGGCACAAAATCAGTCTGTTCTCTACTGTCGTCGACACCCTCAATCTTACTTCCATGACATTAAGTCCAGTACAGAGGAATTTCAGCGGAGTTTGATTATGCCCAGGTAAGTGTTTTTGTAGTTCACTTTTGCAGAACAGTTGCAGGTAACCTTCAAAATCGTTCCTTCTGGCAAGCGGAATCCCTTACCCATAAATCCTGTAGACAGCTGTGATCCATTGATGCGTCCTTCTAAAATTCCCGGGGTAGTTTTGTGATCATATTCCTTGCTAACAAAAACATAGCTCATATTTGAATGTGGATGCATCAGAGTCACTTGCAGGAAGATGAAATAATTGCCATCCTCTTCCACTTCTAGTGTGATATTCTGGTGACTGTTATTTCGCCACAGCAGTTCAAAACTTCCAGAACTGCTACCTGTGTTGTCTGGAAGCAAAGACAAAGGTTACTTCTAGTGAGACTGGGGAGTAGAAAAGAAATAGTTTCACCAGAACTGAAATACATTTACACTTTACACTGTTATCAGCCTAGAGTGCAGGAGAGCACTTGGTTTGGGCATAAATCTACCCTTGCATATTTTCCATTGTGCATTTTACAGTTTATTCTCTCACCTATTAGGACTTGGAGGCCACGTCCACTTGCATTGATACAGAAAGCTCATTGCATTTACACTCGCATTGAATTCTGTCAAAATCTGTCTCTGACCACTTCCAAATGTGGTTTGGCAGATTTGATTGTAATCTGACCACACTGGGTGTGTTTAAATCCGCTTTTCATGCAGTCATGTAAACTTTGAACGTCTGATCAAATTGTAAGAAGTCTTTCAGTGACCTGACAGACTTTCTGTAGACTTTACAATGAAGGAATAATAACAGATCAGTCTTACCAGAATAGTCATAACTGAATAGATGCTGCTTGCTGTTGTCTGGGACCTGTGGAGAGAGCGAATTGTGATAAAAAATTGCATTTTTTTGGGCTGCCATAATGCATCTTGCAATAGTATCACATTTACTATATTTTCATCAATGTGTTTTAAAGGTGAGAACATTCCCAAAAGTGGAAATCTGCCTTGATTGACAGCTCTAGCTATAATGTAATTGTGGCATAAAGTAGAGACAGTTATTGTCTGCACCCATCATGTACCATAGATCAAAAAGAAGAAGCTGTGACTCATAGCAGAATATCCTGCGTTGTCTCATCTCTGTGGTTATTTGTTCTGCTAGTCGAAAATGACTAAGACATGAAATACATTCCCCCTCCCCTTTCTCAAAATGGGAGAACTGGTTCCATTGTACTGCCCCTGCCATGATAATAAACCACCAACTCCCACAGGGCCCACACCTTGCTGCGAGTCATGTTCCAGCTGGGGGAGCAGAGTGACAGTGACATACTGCTTTAATGCTGAGACAAATGCTGATATTATGAGCCTGAAGCCAGAAATTAACTGGAGTAGATAAATGTGGGAAACCCACAGAACTTTACCAAGAAAGTTGTCTGGGAAGAAGAAACAGATAAACTGGTATCTAGGTTGGCTAAAGTGTGAAAACGAGTGCAATGCTGAAGGAGCTCATGGCTTCAGAAGTTCACTTGTTATGTTTACCAAAACAAAACAAAAAAAGATTTACATGCCACAAAGGTGTAACTACTTAATTAAACCACTAGAGGAAATGCAGGAATTAAGAAACATTTCTTCACAGCTCACAATCTTTTAAATCATTTATAAGCTTTATGAAACTTTGATGGAAGCCTTTTCATTGAATTTTGTTTAACATTGCTTTAGAATATGTGTGAGCTTGCTGGGCATGTAGAGACGTGTTACCGAAACCCTCACACTGACCTCTGGAGGCTTCTGTATGGATCATTTGACTCTTGCCTGATTGGGAACGTGTAAAAACGTCACCTTCACCTTAGGCTGTAACATCACCTTCATCTCAGGTGACAAGGTCCAGCTGTATCTAACTCTAGTCACTTCTCAATTCACAAGTTATGGTCAAACGGCACAACCTGTTGAGGAGCAGAACTAAACCACACCATACCGTTGTGTTAGGAGGTCGGGGAAGGATGAAATGGAGAGAGATGGAGGCAGCTAGGACCATAGTGAGGAAGGATGCCCACACTAGCAGCAGCCAGACCAGTCTCCTCAGCTGGGCCACATTGGCCCCGCTGCTGTCCAGCCTGTCCTTCCTGCCGTCCAGCTGTCTGCTCTCGCGCCCAGATCCAGACATAGCACAGCAGCTGACGTGCAGAAATCCGCTGTCGAGAAGAAGTGAACCAGACGCAAGTGAGAGACGCAGACCAGACACAAACAGAACACTGATGGGTGAAAGTTAGGAGTGAAGAGCAAGAGAGACAGACAAGGTGAAAGAGAGAGAGAGAGAGTGGCTCTGCTCCCTGCCTTGTGCTCGGTCTGATGAGAAACCTCAGGCTAACTTGTGCTTCCTGTGCTGCTGGGTTTTTGCGTGGAGGGTAAATAAAAGGAGTGTCAGCGTGCGCGTATGCTGCGGCTTCCTCAGCAGGTGTCCAGGAGGAGAGGTGTAGTGTACTTTCCCCCAGAGCTTTAGTGATGCAAGTGAAGGAAGACAGAGAAAAAGGCAGAGACATAGAGAGAAACACCTCCCTCACTGTAGAGGGACAGGCCCTCTCTTGCTAACCAATGTGAGATGGAAGGAAGCAGAGCGACGCAATGAGCAGAAGACATAACACGGCGGAAACATGTCTTATCAAAACAACTACGGAGAAAAAACAGCATGGTTACGGTGAAACCTCAGAGTCAAGGGTGGCCAGCACTGAAACTCTGGCAGACGACCCAAGGATGAATCGCTGTCTTAGAAATGCTAACATAAGAATCAAAACTTCCCATTTCTCTGGCTTTCTTCTGTTTTCTCTTTCTTTTTCCAAAAAAGGACTAGAGGAAGGACTCTCCCTCCTAGATCTTAGCAAAACTTGACCTTTAACTATATCCTCTAGTGGGCCAGTGACTTGTTTTGGCCAGTTCGAAAGACTAAGAATGGCTCTAAACAAGCTTCCTTTCCACTAATAAATGTGTAGTAATGGTAGCCTGGTGTGTGCTGAGAAAGACTTTCTGGCTTTGAAAATTCTGCTTGAAATGCAACAGAGAAATCAAGAGTACAAAAAGAAAAGTGCATGACTTTAAAAAGATTACAGGAGAGATAGTGTATAATGCAGCCAACAAAAGCAAAAAGACTACCAAGTGAGACTGAATAACTTATTGTGTCAGATATCATATTCTAGCAACTTAGTAATGTGCAACTATGACAAAGAATACTGTACAAAGATTGCTGTGTAAACAGCAATGGAACAAAAATGTAACAGTATGTGAATAAGGGGAACAGTATATCAGTGAGAGACTGTCGCTTAATAATAGCTACCCCTAAAACCTGTCTTTTAATTAAGTCAGGGTGAGTCGACAAAGTGCTCTTTCTTTCCTCATGGTTTCTTTTGTCCAAAAATCTCTATCATCATGAGTTTATTTAAGAGGCTTTACATTTGCATCAAACTGTCTGAAGTGGCTGAATGTATCATTCAAAACAACGATGGTTTAAGAGCAAGATAGGTTAGTGTAAGCTTAACAAAAACATGTTTTTTGATATCATTCATTTTTTTTACACTAATGCACACACACTAGCTTTTGACCTAGTAGTTCCGGAACATCTAGATTTTGTTCTGTGGAAGTAACACATTTTGTGCAATTATTTCTTACCTTGGCATGGCATGTCCGTGTCTGTTCAGGCATGTGGTCTGCCTGGGTGAGTTTCACAACAACAAAACATCACACAAAGCTTTGATGCTTCCTTTCAAACCTCATCATCGTTTTCCTCAAAACGTTTCTCTAAAACTGTGTAGAGAAAAGAAACCCCCATAAACCAATGACCCAAATGATGTATCTACCACAAGAAAAAATACTATATTCCATAAGGTTCTTTGATATATACATTTTATACATACATTGACAAGCCAGGTTCATGTGAGTCTAGTGCTCAGCCATTGACAGTTTGTTTCAGGGCTATTCCTATACATTATGACCATGATTTCACTACAGGGAAACAGTAGCACAGTATTCTGTGTTTGTCATCCTCTAGTCTTTCATCAGTGGCCATAGAACACTTTCGGTTTAGTGGGTGGACTGTTCTCAGCCTAGCAGTGACACTGAGGTGTTTTAAAAAGTCATGCCTCTCTGCTGTGTGTCTACTCTGTTCAGTGCAGACACACACACACACACACACACACACACACACATACACACATACACAAACATACCACTACCATGTAAGTCCTGCTGCTTTGAGAGCTTGTTAACAAACAAGTGGTAGGTGTGACTGAATGTCTGAATGTACATTACAAGCTCAAGGGGAATTTCCAAGGGTAAAATTTTGTTGATGTTTATTTGACTGCTGATGTAAGTGTAGTGGCTGGCCAATGCAGGTGTTTGTTTCAAGGCGTAGGCTTATACATCATGACACGATTTCACCCAAGCCTATGTATGTATGTATGTACATATGTATGTGTGTGTGTGTATGTGTGTGTGTGTGTGTGTGTGTGTGTATATATATTCCACAGAGCTAGAATGTAAAATACCGATGTTACCCCTGTATAGACTGTACTGTAATTCAAGCACAGGCGTTTTCTTTGGTATAAGCAGGTAAAAACAGAAATAAATGAATTTAATTTACAGTAATAAAAATACAGGGCTTTATGAAGAACAAAATGAAAAACATGAGGACAATGCCACAGATGGGTCACAGGGCAGCAGCCAATCAGCAGCAAGGAGAAATGTATAACGTTCTCGGATAGGCTACTTTCAAACCTCCTGTCTCTGAGTACAGGGGTATTTCACCTTTAAAAATCCGCAAATGACTGAAGCAGCAAATTCTGTATACAGTAATTCCTCGCTTTTCACGGGGGTTATGTTCCAAGAGCAGTGGAAAAAACGCGTTGTTGTGTTTTGGTAAAAAAAAAAATGCCTAAAAATGGCTATTTTTTATAGTGTAAACCCTAAATATGCCTCCAAACATGCTCCCAGATTTTATTTTAAAGTCAGTTTAAAGAAAATGTAGAGGTAAACACGTATTCGCCTCTTTTCAGCAACTCGGAAGATTGCGTGACAACAAATCACACCCGTTTTTCGGAGAATAAAACCTGATCTACTCGGGCTAAAATTTCAAATGAGGGCTCGTTGGAAAGATCTTCTGGAGATCTACTGAACTGTGTTTGAAGTGTCTGAGTGCCTTCTCCGCCAGGATATGCAACTCGGAAGTCGCGAGACAAAAGTATTGGGACACGCTGCGAGGTGAACCGGTCTCCTTGTGTGAAACCATCCAGAAAAAATATATTTATTGGCACAAAAAGCAAAAAAAGGCGGAGGATATTTGCACCCAGCAGAACGGCCGTCTCAGGCCTGATGGAGCGAGACAGAGAGAGAGAGAGAGAGAGAAAGATTTAAATTCAGCACGTCAGAATGGTCGTTCTGGATTTTTCCAGAGAGAGAGAGAGAGACAGAGAGAAAGACAGAGAGAGAGAGTAAGAGAGAGAGACAGAGAGAGAGAGAGAGAGTAAGAGAGACAGAGAGAGAGTAAGAGAGAGACAGAAAGAGAGTAAGAGAGAGAGAGAGAAAGAGAGAGAGAGAAAGACAGAGAGAGACAGAAAGAGAGACAGAGAGAGAGACAGAGAGAAAGACAGAGAGAAAGACAGAGAGAGAGAGAGACAGAGAGAAAGACAGAGAGAGCGACAGAGAGAGAGAGACAGAAAGAGAGACAGAGAGAGAGAGAGACAGAAAGAGAGACAGAGAGAGAGACAGAAAGAAAGAGAGAGAGACAGAGAGAGAGAGTAAGAGAGAGAGAGAGAGTAAGAGAGAGACAGAGAGAGAGTAAGAAAGACAGAAAGAGAGACAGAGAGAAAGTAAGAGAGAGAGAGAGAGAGAGAGAGACAGAAAGAGTGAGAGAGAGAGAGA
>JBBPCY010000142.1:2202946-2220156 GCA_037974405.1 Brachyalestes nurse | reverse complement strand
AGATCTAGAGAGAGAGAGAGAGAGAGACAGAAAAAGAGGAAGAGAGAGAGAGAGAAAGAGAGACAGACAGAGAGAGAGAGAGAGAGAAAGACAGAAACAGAGTAAGAGAGAGAGAGAGAAAGAGAGACAGACAGAGAGAGAGAGAGAGACAGAAAGAGAGACAGAGAGAAAGACAGAGAGAGAGAGACAGAGACAGAGAGAGAGACAGAGAGAAAGACAGAGAGAGAGACAGAGAGAAATTTAAATTCAGCACTGCTAGAACTAAAATGCTTAAAAAAACATATTGCCATGAAAAAAGCAAAAAAAAATTTGCCTTTCTGTTATTGTGGAGATTTCCGCGTATTGTGGAGAGTTCGGTTCTCAGAAAAAATCTGCGTGTGACTGAGTGCTGATCCACGTAACACTGAGGGATTACTGTATACATATATCAGTACTGATTGGTTGAAACCAGGTTTCTGATAGTAACTACAAGTAATGCAACTAATACTTGGGCTTCCACAAGGAACTGACTGATATGCAGTGTGTCATATAATGTCACTATTTATTATATGTCACTATTTATTGCTATATTTACTATATTTAGGAAATATTAGGGCTATAAAATAAAAAAAATATATATTATTTTCGCAGGTGCCTATGCAGTGCTGTGTGTTAAAGCAAAACACATTAAGCTTAAATTAATTCAATTTACTGGTTGGATAACTTCACATTTGAAAGGGTGGACGTCTATGAAAAGGTACTGTGGTCTTTAAATGAACAATTCAATTGGATTAACTGATTTACTTTATTTAATTTGATTCCATCCCTCAAAATATGGGTGGTGCAGATTTTACAGAGAGCATTTTTGCTGATGCCAGTCTCAAGCATTAAATAATCCCACCACACTGTCAGGAGTCTTGCCATAGTTTCTCACGCATTTGTAATACACTTCGAGTAATGGATGTACTGGGAATACACTCATTTTGCGTGAGTACATACATTTTTATGCAAGACATAAAAATGATATGTCAGAGACGTTTCCATATTTTTAATTAGTACATTATTCTTACAAACAAGCCTTTGTCCTAAAGCCTTTCAAACCATCTTTATTTTTTCACGCTCTAGAAAGAGGAAAACACCTGGAAAACACTGGAATACACACAGTGGAATACACATGAGTGAGTTTCCCGCTCCTTAAATGTTCAAGGACTTCCCTGACCAGGGATCCACAAATTCAGACACAGATCAAGATTACTAAGTGTGATAACAACACTGTTCACCCAACGTCTGCTTTCACGCTTGCTTGCTGCTGTTAAATCTGCTTCATTCGACTTCAGTTACCCATGCATGTACGTGACCGGTGTGTTTTCTCATAGCAGGCGATGACTCACACAAAGTGGGAAACATACATGTAGACAGTGTTTAATTACGCAAAATTTCTAAGAAATAAAAAGAATTTCAATTTCTGTTATTGCACAAAATATGTAAATTCAGTCACTTTCATTCACCTATATCTAATTATGTCTATTTTCAAAAACTTTCAAGGCTGTGATTTCAGGGACCCGTGGGAATAGTACTGTCTAGCTCCATAGTATTCTATACAGCTCCTGGTTTTATAATGTAGGGAACAGTGATTAGGAAATATCTCTGCTCTCTACAATAGTGTTCAACACACCTCCTGAATTTATAAAATAGAGAACAGTGATTATGGGAACTGTGATTAGAGCATACGTGTATTCTCTACGACAGTGTTCCATAGAGGTCCTGATTTTATAATGTAGGGAATAATGAGACCTTAATCTCCTTAGGGAACACATAAATGTAGTGTTTAAAAAACCTCAGTTAATGAGTGCATTACATTCTCTCACTGCAAACACTGATTTTGTGGCAGGGAATGTTCTGCCTGATTTGACTGGAATACACACAGTGGAATACACATGAGTGAGTTTCCCACTCCTTAAATGTTCATCATGTGGGATCTCTCTCAAAACCTTAAAGGAGACAAACAAAGAAATGAAATTATTAAAAGTGCTCCCTTACTGTTTCTCTTGCATACAATTTAGTATTGTCATGAGTAGCCTAAACCCATCCAAGAGTCTCTTTTTGAAGGGTACCCTTCCAAAAAACAGCTTGAGAAGAATTACAAAAGTATGAGATGAATACGCTACTTGAGTATTAGTACATACTATTCTTCTCCTTTTTGTTACACTGTAAGCCTAAAATAAAGTGTTAAAGTCACAGCGTCAGAGCTGTGACTAACGGCAAAGCAGCACAGATGAAATCATGAAAGGGGAATCAATCATCCACACCCAAAATGACTTAGGATGTAGATATAAAGTTACATATATATAAATATATATATATATGGTTTAAATATGAGCGTTTGTGTGTCAGGGAAGTTGGCCTAAGCTGTCAAATGAAGTTTGGTGGGTTTCTGACAAAGCGTGTCCGAGCATGTGTGTGTGTATTTGTGTGTGTGTGTGTGTGTATGACTGAATGAAAAGTACATTACTATCATCTATCATCAGTAAAAGTAGTACGTATCATCTGCAAATACTGAACAGTACAAATGCATCCACGTACATGTTACCCAAAGGACGGAGAAGAGAGAGAGAGTTTGAGAGGGAGGGGAGCACTAAACGTAACCGAGTAAAAGAAGAGAGGAGGGGGAAGAGGGCGGTAAAATAATGCCTGCAATTCAAAACACGGTCCGTAAAAAAGTTTTCTGGCTCTTGGAGGGAGGAAAAAACAGCACATGGAGCAGCAGGGCGACTCTGGAACAGGACGGGCCGGAGCTGGGTGTTTTTCTCGGCAGGACTGAGAGAGAGTGTGTTCTCAGGAGCTGGACTGGACTTTCGCTGACTTCTATAGAGCACGCCGTACTGAGGACTGAGGATGGCAGAACTTTCCTCCAAAGCACACGGGGCTGGAGTTTGGCCGGGAGTGCAGACTCTGTGACTTATTAATCTCCTCAGTCGAGCTCTGTTGTCTTCTCTGCTCCAAGCATGACCCAGAGTTGGACTTTTACAGCTCTCTTGGACTAAACCTGTTTGTGTTCAGGCCTTGGCCTGCTGTTTCCCAGGCTGAAAAGACACAAACAAGTGGTTCTCTGTCTCCATCTACAGGCCGTAATGCAGCACACATTAGAGGAATAATTTGAAGTCAAAAACAAACTTTGCAGTCTGGGTTTGATTTCAGCTGCTAGTTCCTTTTTTTCACAAACTGCTCTAAAGACGAGAATCCACTCTGAGCCACACAGTCCGCCTCCAAGTCTAGAACACAAACTGACAGTGGACTAAAGGACTTCAAGGCTGCACAATTCACAAAGCCACCCAGCACAGCAGACAGAGGTGTTCCTATCACCGTCCTAGAACAAATAAATCATTCATTCATCTTCTGTAACCGTTCAGTCCTTACTAGGGTCCCGAGAACCTGGAGGCTATTCAGGGACTTTATGGGCGCGAGTCTGGGACTCACCCTGGGTGGGGCGCCAACCCACTGCACACACACATACAGTCAATTTAAAATCCTTGATTCACCTGATGTGCATGTCTTTGGACAGTGGGAGAAAGCGGAACCCCCGGAGGAAACCCACGCCACCACGAGGAGAACATACAAACTCCACACATATCCTGGTTTACCCACATTCACATATTGAAATGTTCGGTTAGATCATTTAATAGGATGCAGCTTCGCATGACGAGCAGTGTGTGAAGCAATCGCCTGCTAATATTTGCCTGATTCTGTGAATTAACTAGCAACGCATAAAAACCAAAATAAACCTGTAGCCATGGCGACTACAGCGATCTGCAGTGTGCAGTGATCATGACTACATAATCAAATAATACTGATTTGGCTCATTGCTCCTTTGTTGTGATGCCAACCACATTTTTGCCTGAACCCATAAATTAACAGGGGAAACAAATGTTCGTTTTTGCTGGCAATGGTGGAGTGTTCCCAGTGAGAGAGTGGTCAAGAGAACTGATGACTGATGAGCCTGTAGGAAAGCTGCTAAACTGCCTGGTTTAAATCACGCTGAGACTATTGTAACAGTATATAGATGAGAACATTGCAAAGATATTACTAAATCATTTTGGTGTAACAATAATTTGCATCAAAATTATATGGTGGTGTCTCGATTGGGGCTCTTGATTCAATACACTTTATGACACAACAAAAATACATAGTGCCTGAAAATGTAACTTCTCAAAGTTATGATGTTAACATTGACATTTACATTTTAAGTTCATTATAGCATCCAACATTATAAAAGTACACTTAAACTTTGGAACAGCTCAGCGGAGTTCTGCGCGATTTTTTAAAAACTCATTTGTAATATTTTGAAGATTAAAACACAACTTTTTTGTGCAGCTCCTTAAAGCAAAATGGTGCAGCGTCACGTATCAAGTGCTTAACAGCAACATCTTCCTCATGATTGTCAATACTTGTAAAAACTGCTTTTCTGTCTTACTCAGTAGAAACACTGACAAAGCGGAATGATCAGATTTGACATAGCTAAATATAACTTAGTGTGGGAATGACATGGCACGTTATGCGCCAACCAGTAATATCCATCCACTCCAATTCAATCTTAACTTGCGTTTTGAACACACTTTTGTACATCACGTGGTCTTTGTTTTTCTAGTGGTTAATTGTCTGCATTGCTCATTTCAGTCATTACAAACATTCAGTGCAACCAGAAGCACTGGTACACTTTGTGGATCACATGACTATACTTGAGAGGTGGTTTGAGCAGTTGGGACTGTTTTGTTTAAAACGCAATACTGCTCACACCTAGTAATGAAAATAACTCAAGAATTACATTATTTACTACCACCCACCATGAGCACTGAGCCTTAACAAAATGCTCTCTTCTTAATTTTTGCATTTTGTTTTTACTTATTTACTTATTATAGTACATCCAAATTTAGGATGTAGAACAGAATTGTTTCTGCACCCCTAGAAAAAGGGGATCACTGTTAAATGTTTATGGTCTGGAAGGTTTTGTCTGGTTAAACCTAAACAGAGCGAAGATAAAACTGAAGATATGAAGATGTTATTGGCTTTAATTGCAGTGCGGTCTCAGTCCATTTTTTAAAAAAATCTGATAACTATTATTGGAAACGACCTTTTACTCAAAGCAAAGTATGATAAATGTAAACCACAAGGGTGTTTCAAACCAGTACGTCTCAGTTATGACTGTACAATCAGTTCTCAGTTTCTTATGGTGAGGATTGTCCAAAGGGAACGTCCCTTGGCTTAAACTGTGTTGTTGTTTTGTTTTCTTATTGTTGTTGACTACTTGTGTCTCTATGTAGGCACGGTGTTATTAAATGCTACAAAATAATGACTTCATTCAACAGGGATTTATAACCAAATTAAAAGTGAGCAGCTTCAGCTGACTGAGGTCATTTACATCAGTCAGTCTTACAGGCACAGTAACATAAACAGCCTGTTCTATTCTAAGAGATAGACAAAGGTTTAAAATGGCCTTGGAGAAATTAATTTGACCTGTTTTTGATACATAATCTAACACTAACAAAGGGAAACAATAATTATGGGTCCTTAAATATGATGTCATACATGCTTTAACACTGACTAGCCTGTATTTCGAAATTACCTGGTCGTTCGTAATCATGTAGTATAACCATTTAAAGGCTGTGCTGGTGTCACTGCAGTGTAGTGTAGAAGGGGCACCTGGAAGGGTCAGAGGGAGGCCTGATCATGTGGGATCTCTCGTCAAAACCTTAAAGGAGACAAACAAAGAAATGAAATTATTAAAAGTGCTCCCTTACTGTTTCTCTTGCATACAATTTAGTATTGTCATGAGTAGCCTAAACCCATCCAAGAGTCTCTTTTTGAAGGGTACCCTTCCAAAAAACAGCTTGAGAAGAATTACAAAAGTATGAGATGAATACGCTACTTGAGTATTAGTACATACTATTCTTCTCCTTTTTGTTACACTGTAAGCCTAAAATAAAGTGTTAAAGTCACAGCGTCAGAGCTGTGACTAACGGCAAAGCAGCACAGATGAAATCATGAAAGGGGAATCAATCATCCACACCCAAAATGACTTAGGATGTAGATATAAAGTTACATATATATAAATATATATATATATGGTTTAAATATGAGCGTTTGTGTGTCAGGGAAGTTGGCCTAAGCTGTCAAATGAAGTTTGGTGGGTTTCTGACAAAGCGTGTCCGAGCATGTGTGTGTGTATTTGTGTGTGTGTGTGTGTGTATGACTGAATGAAAAGTACATTACTATCATCTATCATCAGTAAAAGTAGTACGTATCATCTGCAAATACTGAACAGTACAAATGCATCCACGTACATGTTACCCAAAGGACGGAGAAGAGAGAGAGAGTTTGAGAGGGAGGGGAGCACTAAACGTAACCGAGTAAAAGAAGAGAGGAGGGGGAAGAGGGCGGTAAAATAATGCCTGCAATTCAAAACACGGTCCGTAAAAAAGTTTTCTGGCTCTTGGAGGGAGGAAAAAACAGCACATGGAGCAGCAGGGCGACTCTGGAACAGGACGGGCCGGAGCTGGGTGTTTTTCTCGGCAGGACTGAGAGAGAGTGTGTTCTCAGGAGCTGGACTGGACTTTCGCTGACTTCTATAGAGCACGCCGTACTGAGGACTGAGGATGGCAGAACTTTCCTCCAAAGCACACGGGGCTGGAGTTTGGCCGGGAGTGCAGACTCTGTGACTTATTAATCTCCTCAGTCGAGCTCTGTTGTCTTCTCTGCTCCAAGCATGACCCAGAGTTGGACTTTTACAGCTCTCTTGGACTAAACTTGTTTGTTGTTTTTCCTCCACGAGATGATGCTGACCTGTGGGAGATAAACTCGAAGAGTGGACAGAAAGGACAAGTGTGTATTTCGCGATATATGTACCGTGTTGAAGTCGAAATAATGCAGAAGTTGAACTCGACCGACTGTCACACAGGTGACCAGGACCTGGAGGCCCAGCAGCGGCTGGCGGAGGGCGGCCAGAACGGAGACGGGATGCGGGAGAACGGGAAGCACAGTTTCAGCCCCCCGCCGCCTGCAGCCCGAGCCCCCTGCTCCCAAAGGAAGATGCTGGTCGGGCTAGACATCCTGTGCCTCTTCGTTGGTAAGAATAACTCTTTAAAATATCATTTTTTTATTACAAAATATGAGGCAAAGGTCAGAAGTGGTCACTTTAGCAACAACAACAAAGCACTAGCAGCGTGACGGATTTATCCAATATAGCAGTGAAGCGTCCTAACCTAGCGTGGCATTTTGACAGTTCTTGACAAACCGGAATCGTGGGAAGTGAGCCGTTTTCCGTTCCTTATGACTTGCTGAACGTTGACTGATTACAACACCCGGGAATAATCCGTTTTAACACCCTAAATAAGCGCTTTGTTTTGAGAGAAAAATAAGTTCTCCAGGCTGCTGTCGCAGGAATTCTCGCGTAACCATGGCAACGGCGGTCCTGGGGTTCGGGGAGGGGGTTCACTGGGAGGGGGTAACGTTACAGGAGAAAGGAGTTGGGGAACACTGACTGACCCTGTGCCAGAACTGCTGTTGGCCAATCAGAGGATCTTATATAAGCTGATAAGGTCCTGTGGAAACTCAGGCAGGGTCTGTATCCCACCCCTGTTTGTGTTGCTTATCCGGTTAAAAACAATAATGGAAAGTGACTGAACAATAAGGTGTCTCCTGCAGCAGTGAAATAGTCTTTGGACTTTCACTAACAAGCTGTGGCCCCTGATTGCTGGGCATGTTTGCAGAGCCCAGCCCAACCTGTCCAGGCAGACCAACAGGTCTGTATAATGTGAATTCGTACGGCTCCTTCGGTTCCACCGCAGTGACAAGCAGATGTGATGAAGGTCTGCAGTAGTCCTTCGTTATGCTGATCACACACACACACACAAGCACGCACGCACACACACGCACATGCACACACGCACGCACAAACACACACACACCCTCTTGCTCGTGAGCTCTGAGCGCCAGCGGTTCCTAAGGAAGCACAGCTGCTCAGAGTTCTTGGGACTGGCTGGTTACCAAGCTTTTCAGCTGAAAAGTAGATTTTTTTTCTTCCAGTGCGTAGTGCTGTCCTGGGTGCGGGTCAGCAGTTCTCTGACTCACTTGGTGCTGATGTTTGGTAGGCAGGGTCATATGGTGGACACTGTACTTTCCAGTATGCTCCAGTACGCAATATGTTATTGCAGTGTGGAGGAACAGGCAGGTGGGTGGGTGCGTGTGTGGGTGAGAGTTTTCCCATTGAGAAAACTGAAAGATGTGTGGAAATTGTAAACTGGTGAGGTCAGAAAGCACTTGCCACTGGGGCAAATGTCATACATTTTCACTTTTTGCAAAACCACCAGGACTTCTGGATTGCGGCTTTGGCCACCTGAGCTGCTGGTCAGATCGAACTTTGACCTACAGGAGGGGTGCCCAGTACAGCTGCACTGCATGAAAGTGATGTTTCTCTGGAACTGTGGCTGGTCCAGATGCTCACAGTGCACCATAAAAATGGCTTTGGGGGCTCGTTTGCTTATTCTGCGACATCAGCATTGCCAAGACCAATATTGTCCTAATGATTGAGACACAATATACTATGCTGCCCTAAATACTACTTTTGAGGACCCCCGCAGCCCACCTCCTCACAATCCTGACGACACATAATTTATGCAGCAAATTCAGATCTTTAGGAACATCTGAATTTCAGAATTTTATAAATTAAATTCTGCAGGCCTGTACATTTCTAGCAGTTGGGACAGAACTGCCCGTCTACAATACATGGGACAATCTGTTGAAGCTTTTAGCACACAAATAACACATTCTTTTCTTCTTCCTGTGGAGGATTTGCATCACAATAGCATGCCCCAAAACCAGGATGGCCCGTACAGTAGCTGGTTCCGGTTCATTTGTCTTTTTGGCGTTTTGCGCGGCCTGTGAATGGCGTATTCATGCTGTGGCATTCCGATCCACTTTTAATAAGTCCCCAGAGCGGGAGTGAGTGAGGCTTGGAGAGCCGATCTGTCTCAGAAATGCCTGCTGTGTTTTGTGTGTGTGTGTGTGTGTGTGTGTGAATGCCACTGGAGGCTGCAGGAGAACAACACAGAACAACAAGGCGGATTGTTCGTGAGGCCCTCGGACATACCGAGAAGATCGCTCACTGGCGCGGGCGCCCACTTTCTGTATGAACAGAGTGTGTGTTTGTGTGTGTGTGCATGTGTGTGTGGTTGGGAACAACGGGTCTAACTTTATTGTGGTTTGTAAGGAGACCCTGAATGACATTCGCTGCAGCCAAGACTGATTTGGGCCTGTTGATAACAGAGGGGTGTCTCTGGGCCTATGAAGTGTGTACCTGTGTATGTCTGTGTGTGTGTGGAGAGGGTACACCGTACCTCTTACCGTTTGACCAGCTGTTCTCGTTCCTCTTTGTGGCCTTGGCTGACGTCATGCTCAGCTAGCCAGGAATGGCATCTGCTTACATGTTTGCACGCATGTTTCCATGAAGGGGTGCTAATTGAGTCCTGAAATAATTAGAACCAAGAGGAGGCTGGAGGTTGAAGCTACTAAGGGCCCTGGATCTGTTTACTTAAAGGAATAGTTCATCCATCCACTCAGCCAGCCATTTTTTTATCCAGTCAGTGTTGCAGTGGCTGTTATAGCCCATCCCAACTCTCACAGGGGTTAAAAGGCAAATAGTTGAATGGAAAATCTTACACAATTTACTACGTACCCTAGATGCAGTCATCAGCAAAGACATGTTTGGTGTCAAAATTCATTTATATATGGAAATGCCAGGCTAATGTTGATAAAAATACTAGTGACTCACATCATTTGTTTTACAAATACCGCACTAAAACTCCTCTCAGGCCACACCAGGCCTTCATTAGGATGGCCCAGACGTGTGGATGTGGTTTAGGACACCAGCACAACCTTAATGACGACCTAAACGTACTGCATGTGGTGTGAGTGAGGTTGAGAGATGTTTTGGTGATATATTTTCATGGAAATGGTTTTGGCTATTTGGGTGACTATTGCGTTCTAGTGTTTGTTAGCATTATGTGCCTCACAGCCATAGTTTTAAACTAAAGAGGCAAAATATGGACCCTGAACATGTATTTGCTGATAAGTAGAAAACTGTGAACTTTAAACTAGTTACACTACTTTTAAGTCAGTAGAACTGCTGTAAGGTGTAATGCAACTGCTATAAAACTACTGTATTGTATTATAAGAGTAAGGAAGGGAATGTTTTTGCCTGGGTGAGGGTTTGGTGAGATTAGTGTGTGAGCAGGATTAGACCCAACAGCACTGTGCTCATGTGGCCTTGACACATTTTTCACTTCCTAATACTTTATATTTATATGTAATTGAAGAAGTTGTTCTATGAATGTATGTATACAGTATATATAATTGACCATGAGGACGAATGGTTGGCTAGAGGAAATGGTTGAAGTCTCAGGAAATAAATGAGACATCAAAGGGGCAGCTGTAGACGATACATCGAGATGAGTAAGTGAGTGAGTGAGTAAGTGAGTGAGTGAGTGAGTGAGTGAAGAAACGAGGGATAGAGGAAGGGAACGAAAAAGAACAAAGGAGTGAGAGAGCAGGGATGGGAAATATGGCAATTAAGTTGTTGTCTGTGTATCATGGGTCTGGACCGTAACTGCATGGATCATAAAGGCAGTAATAAAAGGCCTTTATAACTAGCAACAGGTAGCTGATTGGGCATCAGCCCATGATGACATCATCTTAATAGATTCAGTGATTTGTATTGTTTGATTTTTCCTCACTACGTAGGTCTGTGCCAGATGTCATGACAGGCCTTATGAATGCTGCCCTTCAGTGAAGTTTTATTAAAAGGTCATTGCGCCCATAGTTTTAGTCTTTTTTGATATTCTGATACGTATTGTATATCATCAGATTTTTCATCCACCCTCATGAGAGAGAGGGTTGGAGGAGAGGAGAGGCCTCTTGCTAAGGGGACGGAGAGAGGTACTCTCTATCTAACTCACTGATCAGAGAAGAGTCTGTGGGGGAGGGGGGTCCTTTGGCTTATCTCTGCTCTCTTTCCTCTCTCTCTTTCTTCTCCTTTCTACCGTGGAATGCAATTACTGACAGAAGATGTCCCGACGGAGGGCCTAGCAGAGCGGGTTAAAGTGTGTGATGCATGCGTATGTGTGTGTGTGCTGGTGCACGTGCTTTTCCAAGGTGTCTCTTTATGGCACTAAGTTTGTGTTTCCGTTCACTTGGCAGTGAAAGCTGCAGAGTGAGACAGGGAGTCTAGAGCACGTTGCAGCATGTCGGGCTGTGGGCGTCTGCGCCTGCCAGCCTGCATGGCGGTGCGTTCTCCAGTGTTTACCTTATGTTTACCCCCTACACACTGAATCATTAGCTTGAAGATGGACGCTCTCTTTATGGATGTCTAAAAAATTAGCCTGACACCCTTCTACTGAAGGATCGGCCTTAAAATGAAATTTACCCGGCTAAGTTTCCCGCTTAGCCTGAACTTAGGTCGATCAACACAAATATGTCTGATGTCTGCTTGAGATTATTCACCATCTCAGCACGTGTGTGGTGATTTAGGGTGCTTTCGCGCCCACCACGTTTGGACCATGCCTTCAAACTTTTCAGAACCCAAAATAGCAGGTGTGAACGTGCCTCGGATTTTGGCCTTGAGCAAAATGTGATCCATGAACCGTGTGAAAACACTTTTTTGGGTGGTTCAGACTTTCAGACCAATTCCCGGAAGTTAAGGCAGGATGTCATCACCCATTAAACAATGCAAGAAGAAGAGGATGCACACATGGAAAGCAGATTAAGTGTTTAATTTGGTCTGACTAAGAAATTAAAAGTTAATTGCACGTATTTGATAATAGAAATGTTGTTATTATTATTATTATTATTATTATTATTATTATTATTATTATTATTATTATTATTACAGTGGTAGTGAAGCTTATCATCTTATCTTTGACATAACATAAATCTATTTTTCTCCAATGAAGTGGAAAAGACTGACTTGACAACATGCCAAGGTCAGACACACGCCTGTCTACAATCCCGTCAGTGTCAGATACAGGGATACAGTCCATGCGGTGATGACGACAGGATGTAGGTGATGAGGGTGGGACATAGGTGTATCACGCAGTTCTTTAGTGCTCTCACAAAATTGTTACATGAACCACAACTAACCATATTGACCTTCTACAGTGTAACAAAAACATGAACCTTGATTTGGACCTTTTTTTGAACAGGTAGAAAGAGTTTTTCCATCATAGAGGAACAGTTAAACATTCACACTGGTTCTGGATAGAGTCTATGATTCCATGTAGAACCACACCCCTCTCTAAAGAACTTTGAGGCGTACATTAGCCTTCAGATATTACCTTTTGCCATCTTGTCCTTTAAACAGCAAGGACCTTTACGTGGGCTGACACTTCATTCTAATACTAAATTATCATAATTATCATAAATACATTAACTACATCATAAACTACATCATCAGAAATACACTAATTACTCAATAAATAACATTATCGTAAATACATTAATTACATAGTACATATCTTTATGCATTAATTATATAAACTATATTATTATAAATACATTACTCTTTAAACTTCATTTCTATCAGAAATAAATCCCCACGATCAAAAACACATCAACATCATATCAAGGACTACTTCCATGGTCTTCTGTGCATATTCATTGTAATCAGGCAGAATTATTATTTATTTATTTGTTTGTTTGATTTGAATGAAGTCGGTTACATGACTTATTACCTCATGAAGTGTGAATGCGTTGATACTTAAAAATGGGAAGGTAGTGAATTAAATGTTAATTATCCGAAATTATTTTCCAAATTACACGTGTGTGTGTGTGTGAATGTGTGTGTTAGTGTTTGTGTGTGTGCTGTGGAACTATGACAAACTAAGTGCAAACAAGTTTTTGCATGAAAAATGAAGGTGCTTTAATTAATGCACTGTATCATTTTTCAATAAGCAGTTAAAACATTTGCTCTTACTTGCCTCTTGAATAGTATCCTCCGACACACATGCATGAGCAAGTGCACACATACACACACACACACACACACCACATACACACAAACACACACACACACATACACAGGCTTACAATGATTTGACCTGATCCAGATCCTGCTGCCTGCTGGAGCCTGCTACCCCACGTGTGGAAAAACGGGTCTGAACGAGGACTCTGCCCCAGGCTTGTGTGTGTGTGTGTGTGAGAGAGAGAGTGTGTGGGCCGCATGCTGATTGTTATCGATCTCGTGAGGGGTCAGGGGTCACTTCTTGTGAAGGCCCTGGGGGGCTTGTGTGTTTCTGCAGCCGAGGAAGTTGCAGAATCTCCCCTCACACAGCTTCAACAAATTACAGGATTACTGTAATCACGGCGGAGGTGCTGAGGAGCTGCCTCCACGGCCGCAATTATCCCGCTGCGGTCACACGCTGACTTGAGCTTGAAAATATGCGTCTGTCTCCGCTCTGGTGCGCCTTTTTGTTTATGTGTTTACGATATTAGTGTTGTTCCCTGGTCTCCACAATACCAGAGGAGCGTGCCAAGAGCTGTTACTTTCACTTTGACTTGGCTAGCCTTCCTCCTTCTCTACCGCACTCCTCTTTCTCACTTCTGCTGGGATCTGGCGGCTTTGTTCCTCACTGCTTTCTCATAAACTTCCATCAAAATTTAGCACGTTATGCCCATCTCAAAAATATGAGTTTTGATGATGTATAATAGTGGGCAGGGAACAGATTGTTCTGGTTGAGAAGCAACAAGTCCCCTTACTAAAATTTTTGGACGGGCAGTCAAATTTTTGGACAGGCAGTCATAGTGTGACAGTTAACTTAATGTTACTCATGCTGGACTTCCCCGAGTGGAGCAACTGTCTTAAGCACTGGCCCGTTATCAGGAGATTGTGAGTTTGATGCTGAAGCCATCTGTGTCTGGGGTTGCGTGACCCCCTTGTTTTCCCATCGCTCAAAGCTGTTCTCCAACAATGTTCAGTGGTGACTTGGAACACATGCTTGAATTTTAGCCAGAAGGTCTCAGACCTTAGGCCTTCTTTAGCAGAATTTTCTTTGATAAGGAAACTGTGCTGAAATCTGAATGTTAGTTATCAGCCCAGATGTGTTTATTAGCCTATTGATCAGTGACTAACTCATTGGTCATTGTAGGGATTTAAAATGTCCTCTGGTGTCATGCAAGTACTGCACTGAGGGAACAGTGATGGACATAGAGATGTTAAGTTTTAAATTCTGTGGTAACGGATTTGGTGCTGTCTGGCGGTGTCTTCAGGAGACTGTGGGACAGAACTTTGGCAGGGCCGGGACACTAAAAGCACCTGAGGAAGCGTGTCTGGACTCGGCAGCAGAAACAAAAACAGTAGGCAGGTCTGCTGCTGCTGGTGCTGCCGGTGGAGAGGCAGATTCTTGCAGGTTGGAGATAATATCCCTCTCTGGAATGATGGTGCAGCTGATTGCCTCACCTTTTCTTTCTCTTAGTTTTAGGTGTGAGGTTTTTCTTTGGTATGGCAGCTGGAAAACAAGAAGCAAATGATCCGACTTAACTTCCGAACTTTTGTTTGTGTGTGTGTGTGTGTTTGTGTGGTTGCTTTTTCCTCATATTTTGGACCAAAATGTCCAGATGTTTAAGAAACCATAGAACAATATGGCTAACCTACCAATAAAGACCAATAATATATATACACACATACAAAAATATTTTTACACACACATTTCTGTAATGCAGCTGGGGACATTAAAATGATAGGTGGGTAAAAGAAGTAAAACACTAAACTCAGTCCACAATTATTAGAACAGTCATTATAGTTACAACCCTAGTATTTAAACACATGTACCAAACACACACACATACAGGTATATATATATAAATATATATTGATGGATGTATATATTATAGCATATGGGGCTTTGTACGTAACACATGGAACATGTGAACATCCTGCTACGGCATACAAATAAAGGTGTGGGGGGCTTCTGGCTTCAGATTATGGGAGATAGGGTTCAGCAGAAATTGAAAGGAAGTTTTTTATCTGTCTCTTTCTCTCTCTCTCTCTTTGCCTTTGTTCTTGGTGTGATTTGTCTTTTCTTGGAGGAGATCAGGGCAGACAAAACAGGACACCCAGCTACAAGAGATCTGCGGTCTTCAGAAAGACACTGTTTTTTTTGAGAGCCATCTCTCACCCCCACACAGACAATAGCTTTAATTAGTGGCTTTGTGTGTGGTGGCACTCGGATCCAAGACACCGGCGCGGTGCCGATATTTAATCTCCTGGAGGCTTCTGTCTTGTGTTGGTGTGTGTGTGTGAGTCCTGCTCCTGCACACCTGACCACCTTCCCACAAAGGCCGTCTTTGTGTGGCTGAAAGATGCAGAGCAGACAGACAGATAGACAGAGAGACACCAACAAAGTCTCACTGACAGATAAAACAGGGAAGCTTGGCAACACCCAGAAACACACACACACACACACATACCTCATTTGTTTTGTGAATAGTTCAACCCGTGGAAGTATAGAGTCACTGATATTTTGTTATATATTTGACTCATTATAAACTTATATAACTTAGTTATGTGTAAATACATAATTAATTACTTTCTTTTCTAATGAATTACATTCAAGAATATGACAAAAGAATATAACAATGTCAGTTGACAGTACTTGTCATTCAGTTTGAACAGAATTGTTTGAATATCTTCAAAAAGGTCCAGATTTTTGTTCGCAGTTTCTATGTTTTTTAGTTGACAGTTTATATATTTGACAGAATATCGCTTGTGTTATTGGTCTGTGAGTGAAAAATCACCAAAAAAAGCAAGAATAGGTGTTTTAAGGCCATGGATGGACCTAAGAGAATTCATTAACCAAAGGAAATGTATATGAAGTTTAAAGGAATAGTTTGATGAACAATTTGCTCAGATGATCAACCAAAACAAGTTTGGAGTCCAAATGTTCCCACTTTAGTTCAGTGCTGGGGCTACGAGGCTAACATTGCTAACAAACACCAGATGTCAATAGTCAGCCAAATCTTTTTCTGTGAAAACATCCCCAAAACGTCTACAAACATGTTCTAATGGCATCCAGTCCTTCATTACGGTGGTCCTGACTTGTGGGTGTAGTTTAGGAATCAGTATGACTTACTGTGAGCTGGAAAATTCATAATAAAATCTCTTCATTGGCCAAGCCCATTTCACCTAGACATAACTGAGCTCAGGTTAACCTGAATAACAGATTTTGATTATTTTCTTACACTTCTTTAATTCAGCTCGTGAGAATAAGCCTTCCTCTAATTTCAGCCCGATCACAATTTAAGATCTTAAAATGCTCTTTCTTTTCTCTTACCGCTCTGATCTTTATTCGTCTCAAATAATCAGATCTGGAGATACCCAAAAGATCCAGAAAGTTGTTCAAGAGAAAACAACTGAGAAGCCAATGAGAACAACAGAAGAACTGTCTTAAATAGATTTGTTCTTTCACTCCTCATTTTTCCTAAAGAAAGCTTTAGGAGAAATAAGTTGGACTTCAATAATCTGAGTTATTTATTTCTGATGAGACAAAGGTGCACTGAGCTCTATAGGGACAGTTTTATCAGCAGTTTGGAAAGATGTGTACGAAACTGGTACTAGATGCGACTAAAGTGAGGGGAAATCTGGTAAAAATGGTAAAAAAAAAAGAAAGAAAAAGATTAAAATGACTTTTTCCATTTCAGGTCCAGAGGTTGATGTGTGGGCTGTTTTTTGTATAGGTGTTCTGTATGTAGGCTGACCTGTACTTTGTAAGGTGTTAGACACACACACACACACACGCACACACAGATGTGTTGCTTTTCGAAAATGTTTGGTGCAGCCGGATGGTCAGTCAGGGGTCAGGTGTTTTTGTGGGTCACTTGGTCCAGTCTTTACTGTGAGCTGGTTCTGGCTCTGCAGTGTGGGTGGCGTTGTGAAGTGTGTGTGGAGTGGTGTGCTGCTGAACCACAGTTTTTTGTGGTTTGTGGTTTGTGTGTGTGTGTGTGTGTGTGTGTGTGTGTATGTGTAAGTAGTTTAAAGCCTGGCTGGGGACCACCAGTGGGCCGCGACAGCTTTCGATTGGCCCGCGAATCTAAAATCGAGACAGGCCATTGGTCCAATTGGTTATTTAATATCATCTAATGTGGCCAAGTGGGCCTTGGCAACATGCTGTGATAGATAGGTGGGCCTTAAT
>JBBPCY010000142.1:2176192-2194776 GCA_037974405.1 Brachyalestes nurse | reverse complement strand
AGAACTGGGATCATGACTGACCACACCTTTGGCGATACAGTTAATTTTATAGTGTCCTCTGGCTCCCCCTGTTGTTCTTGTATATTCAAACTGTGCTCTGCTAATACATCTGCAGGTGTTTCTGAAGGGTTTGGGGTGGTTGTGGGTTATTTGTGGGTTGGTATAAGTTCTCCTCTAGTACTTTGGGGTACTCAGCTGTGGTCCTGGATGACTGGTGTCCCGCACAGTTGAATGTTTTCTCAGCTCAAACACACCTGGATCAACTTACCTGTTATTTGCCAGGAGTGTTTGAGGAGCAAATCACCACAATTTGAGAGTTAACAATTGGATTTTGTCTGTTAAATAGTGGTTTACTTCTATTTAATAATATTAAAAAAAGAACTAGCAGCTGTTTCGAACTCTACTATATTTACTAACTTAAATGAACTGAACTGAACTGACGAACATGAATATTACATAAACCCACGATGTTTTCATCAAATATTGCCCTCCTCCCAGTGGAATGACTAACATTTATATAACAGGCCCACACATCGTGCACATACAATTAGTCTTAGCTCTGTTTGGCACTTCTAGGCATCACAATCAGTCATATTTTCACCACTGAGTAGCGTGTGAATGTCATTTTACAAAAGTATAAATTGTTGACCTTGAAACTCAAAACAAATCAAGTAAATAAATATTGCTTAGTCTGTGACATTGTGGAACAGCTGTGCTTTGTGTGCATGTATTTGTTCATCATCAGCTTCTGGTTCATTGCTTGAAACCTGTGTAATTGTGTAGGACCAGCGTAATGTTTTTATACATTTATTTGCAACCATATTTTTTCATGTTGTTAAAATTTTGAACCAACAAACAGTGATACCAAAATTTTGAACAGTGACGTGTCCCTTTCAAAAGTCTGCAAAGGTTTACAAAAGGTTTGTAAAAGTTCACACATCCTTTGAAAGGTTTGTAAATGTTCCCTCTACCTTTCAAAAGTTTGTAAAAGTTTATATTTTAAGTTTTACATTTGTAAATGTTCACACTACCTTTTCACAAGTTTGTAAATGTTCACCTTTCAAAGGCTTTGTAAATGTTTATATTTTAAAAGTTTGTGTATATTTTAATCGTTTGTGAATGTTTACACTACTTTTCAAAAATGATAAACATTTAGACTACCTTTTAAAAGTTCACAAATATTTGCTTTCAAAAACTGTTAGCACTACTGTTTTACTATAATCAGCATTTTAGCATTAAAATTATTTGCATGCAGAAACATATACAGCATGATTCTAAGATGTTAGTGCTGTGCAACCTCAGGTTTCAAGTAATCAGTGAACACCGTGAATAATCTGACAAATAACACTAGAAAACAAAGATTTTGCTACTGGAGGTAAAACGTGATTTGCATGCAATCGAATGTGCTGAATCCAAATCTGCAATCAAACATTTCTCAGCATGTCCAGATTTTAAGTTATAGGCATAATATTATTTTGCAATACACAAATTGTTGCACGTCAACATAACAGCTGTTTCTGTCATGTGTATGTTTGCTACTGCCTCGTTTGAAATACGCTACCTGGTTGAATTCAGTGATGTGAGAGTTTAGGCCTGTCGATGATCTGATGTCTGCTCAGTTTAAGACGAGACGGATCACTGGCTCGTCTATTTTCTAGGGTTTGTTTGGATGTAGGCTAAATGTTTAAGGAAAACAGTAAGCACAGCTGACAATTTTTTTTACATTTGTGGTAAAAACATGCAATGTGATCATGACCAAGAAATGGATGATTGCTTACAAGTTCTGTTTCGAATGTAAAACTGGAGAGCTGGAAAAAAGCTGTGCGCTTGACAGTTTTGATAGAGATCTGATGGGTGCACATCCTGATGTGATGCCTTCAGATTTGAATTCAGCACACTGGATTTTGCATAGGATACACTGATTAGACAAGGCAGCACACAGAAATCATTTTTCGTGATTCAGAGTAATTTACTGCCTCATTGTGGTCTGAGTGCAGAATCAGACACTTGGTGGCAGTGTGGCGCAACGAACAGGCGCTGGACCGCCGGAGCAGCTGCTGTACAGGATCATCCAGCAGGTCATGCTGACCGCCCTGGTGACGAGTCACCCTGAGTAACAGGCCTGCTGTGGGGTAAAATGTCCTGTACTATAAATGCAGAAACACTCTGGACACAGTGTCCAAAGGAGAACCTTATGCAATTGTTCTGGACATGAGAGGAAGGGAAAGGGAGCAGGGAGGGGGCTGTGGGGGCTGTGGGGGCAGTGGATGGATAGGCTAATGGATAAGCGCATGTATACCTGGGGTCTCTTCCCACCCCCTCCTTCTGCTGTCCTGCTGATGGCACTCCCAGTGAGGGACAGCTGTTTGGCCATGACCATCCATTCACCCCACACTTGGGCACCACACACACACACACACACTTGTCCCACATTTGACAATCTACTGTAAAAGAACACACACACACACACACATATGCTTGTCCCACATTTGACCATCTACTGTAAACCAGAGACACGGGGTTCTATGAAGATGCTGAATGTGAAATGCAGGCATATGAAAGATGAGTGTAACTGTAACAGTGTGCCAGAACGCAGGGCCTCAAGGGAGGATCCTGAAAATATAACAAGAGGGGAAGAAAAACACATACACACACACACACACATACATGCTTACACAAAAATCACTTTACCCACTTGCTTTTCTCCTGCGCTTCCTAAATGGAAGTCCCTGTATACTGTCTTTTATCTGCTAATTGGGTCCCTCAGACAAAAGACAGCAGCGCTTTCCTCACAGCCATTAGCTCCAGTGTTTTAGTGGAGGACCGGTTCCATTTCGTCCGCTTTATTTAACAGGAGGATTTGATTACGCAGCACAGAGAAACACACAGCCCGGGGTTTGTATTTATCATGGCTTTCGCAGTGATGCGAGTGTGGCTGCAGAATCGTTTTCGCCCTCTTTATGTCTGACGGCCTGTGAGAGGACGAGGTGGGAGCTCCTGCGACTGTCTCCAGGTACAGAAACTGAAGGAATTGTTACAATTACCAAAACAAACAAGCAAAACCATCTTCTGGCTTACATTCTTCAGTGTAGCTCCTCTTTGGCTTGATGCAGTTTCATACATTCTTGCCCTTCTCTCAACCAGCTTTGGGAGGAGGACACTTCTCCAACAGGCTTGAAGAAGATGCACATATGCTACACTGTGGAAAATTACCCAATCCATCAAGGGTATTAATAGGAAAACCCCCTCTGCTGCAGTGACAGCCACCACTCTTCTAGAGAGGCTTTACAATACTCGTTAGAAAATGAACGTCAGGATTTGACTGTATTGAACCACAATAGCATAAGTCAGGCCAGACACCAATGTTGGATTTAGTTCTGGATCACAAACTAAACTCCAGCTCATGCCAAAAATGTTGGATGGAGCTCCAACACTCCAACACACACCTCCACCGCCCAATGTTTGGGGGGATATACCCCTCTAGACAGGGCTTAGCATTGGGTATGGTGACCTTACGCTCATGCATGGCTGCTCTGGAGTGTCCCCTTCTCTTGGTCAGTGTTTTTCTGAGATTATACAAGCTTTATATGCATAACTAAACACCTGTGCCAACAGTTTGAAAGTAATCAGATGGCATGCCTGTATACTTTTAAACAGTTTTACTTTTTGGTCGTGGAAAGCTACTTTTTGAGAGGGCGTTTCATGTTTTGAAAATAAATTCATACATAGGCATTAACTTCACTGTTATTTATAGCATATATAAAACACAAAAATTAAAAAGACATGCCCAAACTTTTGAGTGGTGCTGAAATATTGAGTAATCCTCAAATGCTTTAAAAAAAAAAAAAGAAATTGGAGAAGCTTCAGCCAACCTTCTCGACACGCAAGCGGGCTCTAGCTGGGGCCCGTCCAAGGTGAGTAGGTGTGGTGGCCAAGCAGTGTAGCCTGAGTGGGTGTCAGATTCCTGCGAGAGCGCGTTTGCTTCCCCTCCCCGATTCTTTTGGAAGAGTTTCTCTTCTCGGGCTGAGAGAGAGATAGAGGGAGAGAGAGAAAGTGTTGCTTCCACCAGCCTGGAGTCTCTGGTGTCTCATTTCCATATGCATATTCGGATCAAAAGAGTGCAAGTAAGAAAAGGAGTTGCTTGCCTCATTCCCTCGCCATGTGCGGGTGTGCTGGAGAGGTTAAACGTGCTATCACTGACAGATACTGTGACCCCTCTCGGCCTCCCCGTGAATCAACCAGCCGCGGGAATTCGCACTTCAAGAGTTTGTTTCCCTTTCTCGACATCTAACAGAAGGACTTTTGTTGGGAGGTAAACCTCTTGGCTCCAACTGCAAGGGAAGGCGGCTCTTAGTTAATCAGCCTCCAAGAACGGTGCTTTAAGTGGAGAATCCTGGCGCCTGTGCACTGGAGCCTGCAATCGAAGGCAATAAACAACATATACTGTGTGGCTTACAGCTCTAATTAAAACAGACTGGACTGGTGAGGGGATTCATTGTGCTGGAGGTACCAATTGCCCATTTTACCCCCTTTAAGAATAATGAAAGAAGAACCTTCCAGCATAAAAAGTGTAGGAGATCAGTGTCCATTAATGGGAATGCAACTGTTTTACTACAGTTGGGATCAACTGTACAAACCAATCTGACTAAAATACCCACACATACCACACATTACTGAGCAAAAACAAAGCTGCATTCACTGTGATCAAGAGGTTGTGTAATAAATGTCAAATGCTAACTGCTTTAGGACTCCTGGCACATCAAAGCACAGTGCAGAGAGATGAATCACATTCAGTTTCAGTTCATTTTTTTTATTAATATGTGCTGATACAGGGTCAAACTGACCTGCAATGACGCAAATGCTTACAGGACCCCCATCCCCTTTGGCCCAGACAGCTCTCAAAGCAACGTGGGAAATCAAAACACACGGATCATTCTTTGTAAAAGAAAACAGTATGTTAAGGTCTCAACATCACCCTCTTCTCGGTACAAAGGAATCGGCGAAGCATCGTTAATAAGTCCATTTGATTTTCGAAAAGAAAAATAAATAAATAAATGAGAAAGAAAAACACAGGAACAGGAAAACTCAAAGGAGTAGATGGTTCTCACATGCCAGCTGGTGATGGCTTTTCTGCTTTACGCATAACGTGCCTGAATGTGTCTTCCTCTCAAACCCATATTACATTACTCATTTGGTGCTGTTTGGTCCATGCGGTACGACCCACACTGTGTTTCCAATACTGCCCGAGAATGGAACAGTCCAATTGTGCCCACCCTTGGCGTACACCGTTACATACTGAGGCACAAGAAGGTTGTCCCAGTCCTGTAGGGCCACAGAACTGCAGAACCTTTGGACTTTTGAACCTGTCCATCACACATGACGGCTCCTCAGTGATGAGTTGAGTCAGGTATCTACCATACAGTACTGAGGCTATCCAGGCAGAAATCACCCACCCTGTGCCCACCTCGCCCAGACCCTGCGACTGACTGATTTTGGGAATGCTACCTGAATGGATTTGAACATTTCTTTGAATATTTTGAACGTTTTGTTTTGAAAAGTCCAATAGTGTTCAAGCCCAGTCTCTCTCTCCAAAGGTCCACAAAGCTTGATATCCCTGTTCTCCATCTATGCCTGTGAAAGACAAAGGTACACCAAGTACCACTTTTTCAGCTTGAAGGGAATCCTTCTTGCCAGATAGAGCTCTTTCACAACGAATGTGTCAGGAAGCACCAAAGGGTCTATCTGGCCCTAAAGGGTTCTCCAGGCCTAAGAGCAAAAGCAGCAGCTTCTACTGCAAAATTGTCTTTGCAATGACACACTGCTTCAAAAGAGCATGGATCTCTGCTGTTTCACATCATGTCTTTGGCGTTCCATGAGATTTAAACCTCGGAGGTTACAGGTGGGAGGCACCTTCCACCTTCAAGGTCACTGTCCAGCAGGTGTAATCAATCAAAGCCCAGCAAGAAGCGGTGATTTCCCTGCTCAGACACTCTTGATTCAGCTCCTCGATTGGACTGGAGCAGGGAAATCATCAAACTATTGTCCAGGATGACCCCTGCTTTACAGCTTTCTATGACTGCTCTGCTGGCAAGGCCCTTCAGGTTCCTGATGAACCCTAAAGAACCATTCAAAGGCAAACAAGAAAAGCTTCACACACAGTCTAAATTGTGTCAAAAACCTCGCTCAGTGCTTAATCACTTCCCTCTAACCCTCCTGTGGGCCAGTCTTGGATACGCAAACACAGTAGAGAGTCCCAGACGGAAGAGCAAATGCCCACTTTACTCCTACGTGTCCGTTTTACATGTAAACGACTTATTCCTTTGCAATGGCTCACGTCATGAGTGTGTGTGACCTTCTGTGTGTGGGTGTGAAATCTGGTCTTGGACCAGAGGCCCTGCTAGTTATATGGGACACTGATAAAACGCCGTCAGGTGTCACATTACCGCTCTAAATGCTCACTTGAGCCATCGGTTTTCAGCCCAGACGAAAGTTCCTTGACACAAAAAGGTCTTTATCACTTGGTCCATGTCATTGTCCTACATACTTCAAAAGCTATGATATACTTTAGGTATACTGAATATATAGTAGACACGTCAACAAGAAGACCAATAACAAAATAGTACTACTTTATTACTGTTTACAGTTCTGTACTTAAAAAAAAAACCCAGAGTCAAGCCACGGTCCTTAGCTCCCCTGTGCTTGCTCTGTGGTCTGTTGTGTGTGGCAGTATAGTAGTTCTGCATACAGTACAGTGCAGAAGTCTTAGGGACCTATGCAAATTGTCTAAAGCCATTTGTATCAGCAATGGCTTTCTTTCTGCCAGCAAAAACACAAGTTAGAATAAATGCAAACAAACAAGAAAGCAGTAAAAAATATCAAAGATTTCTTTACTTCTAAAAAATAGCTGATATTTTGTGAGTTGTTTAGAAGAACATGGGTTTGGCTCCAGATTTCTGCTCGATGTCTCCAATCACTGTATGGATTGATGAAATTCCATAAGCAACACATCTAATTTAATCTACGGAAGTGAAAAGAGCCAACCCAGGTATTTGATGGAAGCTACAAGTAATACTGGACTTCCATGAAGAAGTAGGTCTGGAAATGGTTAAGTGAACATTTTTCCATACACTTAAATACCATTTACTGTATTAATGTTATTTGTATTTATTGTAATATAGACGTTTTAACACTAACTTAACATTACTTCTCAGTAGTAAACAGCGTTTAAGTATCATTTTCTTAGGTGCCTAAGACTTTTGCAAAGAGACAGGAGACTGTGCTCTCTGGAGCTCCTCACCCACAGAGAGACTTGATCTCGCAGCGCCTGAGTGATCGCAATCAGAGGTGGCCCGATAACCTCTGGCTCGTCTCGGTGGAGAGGGAGACTTCAAAACGAAGCATTTACTCCACTCCTCTCCTGTTATCTCTCCATCAGAGGCCGGTGAGGCTGTGGACTCCACAGCAGATAGGCCAGGAGCTTGCACTAACTCGTATCGACTTCTTCCTTCGTTTGTTATTTCGTCTCTGGCAGCTGGAAGCTCTCGAGTCAGGGCCGCAAGTCTGTGAACGGCAATGGCTCCCAAGTGGCTCAGCGGACTAGTGGCTGCATGTCAGGTTTAAAAGAAACCAAGAAGGCTTGGGGGGGGCAGCAGCAAGGCGGCAGACATTTCGGAAGAGCAGGCTGATGACAACGGTGGGGTTCGGTGGAAGCTGGGGGCGAATTCACGAAGTGCCTTAAGAAAGTGTCCTCAGTCCATCTTAAGCAAAAAGTTCAGATGAACTCAAATGTCATAATTTCTTGAAGAACAATACTAAGAATAAATGTTTTTCCCGAACAAAAGCTATGGCACTTGAGTGCCAAGCAGTTTTGATTAATTTTTAAATGGTAAGCTTAATTACGCTTAATATCAGAGGCCTAAACTGGCTGGGTGGTCTCCACTAATTAGCCTTGTGGAAGAAATGCACGGAAAAAGAAGAATAAAATTACTTTTAACAGTAGAATTAGAATTATATGGGACTCTTTCTGTGAAAGCAGTGGGGTTCATGCTGAACGTGAGTGACGTTATTGGGAGTTGCTGGGGTGGATTCGTTAGATAATTTTTACTTGTTTCTTAACTGTGACACTCTGCATCTCCCGCTATGCATTAATGCAGTTTTATTAATTGGTTTAAGTTAGAGCTAGAAAAAAGTCAATTATAGCTACATTCCTTTCGTGCTGCTTTGGGCTTTTGTTAAAAAGAGTTCCGCTTGACTGCAGCGCTCTTTTTGCCTTCAACATTGTAAGCGTTATCACTAATAGCAGATATCCATCCACAGGGTCTAGTGTGTAAAGCCTTTTTTCCAGAATCTCATTCAAGAATATTGGTCTCAACATCTCAACATTTTAGTAATTTTTCCTTTGGAAATCTGTCGTGACTCTGGCCAATGGAGTTTGAAATTCTGTAAAAAAACACAGCCCCCTCTCCATTTCAACACGGAGCCAGGAGTGGGCTGGAACAGGAGCCTTTGTGTAATGTCTTTCAAGAAAAGAGAACCCCCTCGCTCTCTTGCATTCAAAGGGGGACGGAGACGGGCAGGGAGCGAAAAGGGAAAGAAAGACAAGAGCGAGAGAGAGAGAGGCGAGTGCTCGGTGGGTTGATAGGGCTAGATTATAGTTCTCTGCATTATTATGATAATCAGGGGTTGTGTTAGGGATTTCGGAGGTGGTAGGAATCCCCCAGAGCACAGTTTAAGTCCTGCAGTGCTTTATACTGTATAATCACTATCATTAGCCCCCACACTCAGTTCTGTTATTCTGTCAGCGCGATGTAAACAAAGCTTCCAACTAATTGAAACGGCACTCCTCCCTAACTGCCATACTAATAAAGCCCTGTGAAAACGATACAGTACACGGGGCAAAAGTAGACAGGGGAGATGGACAGAATGAGGGGGAAGGACAAAAGGGAGGCAAGGAGAAAAAGAGAGAAAAGAAGGTAGAGAGAGAGGAGAAACAGTTTATGATGATGCTTGATTAGTCACTTGATTATGAATAGTGTTTATTTTTGGACTTTGGGGTGTGGTTTAAACATGTGGTGGACATACATTTGGTTGAATGTAAGTCTTAGACTTGAAATAAAACAACAAAAATAGTTTTTTTTTTAATAGTAAGTATCTGAATATAATTGAAAATGGGAACATAATCACCTAAAAGTACTGCATTTTTGTATTTTTGTTGTATTTTTACCGTTTCTTTAATTCTTGTTAAACTGTTATTGGGTAAATGTAGCATGACTAATTTGATGTTATTGTTTTTTAGGCCTAATACATTCACAGTACAGAATTTTTGAAGAATGACATTCCCTGATCAACTGTTTTTCCATTCCCATTTATTTCCATCTAACCAGGTACCAGAAAGAAGCACTGGACCAAAAATGGGAAAGTATGGTTTCTGTGCAAAACAAATGAAAACCATTTCATTCCAGAAAAGTTCAGAACATTAAAGTGAAATTCCACCAGTTGTTTTTCAACATTTCTGCATAATCAAAGCCTTTCAGAGTGGTTTGGTCCATTTCAAATTTAGTAAAATTGGTAGAGTTTCTGTTTAACCCTATTTTAAAGAGTAACAACTTCCCCCTTGTTGCTGATGCTCCATTTGAAAAATGCTCAGGAAGTGGGAGGGACACTTCGGAGCATTTGGGAGGGAAATAAGGTGGGCACTACGGTGCAAAAAAAAAAAAAGTAATACCACTCTGTCTCTGTCCCCTTCACTGTGCCCCAATGTAGCCTGGTGACTCGATTACAAAAGAGCTGGGGAAATGAACGTACAAATGTCTGATCTAATAGTCTCAACACACGCACACAGAAACAGAGTACACACACGGAGGAAAGGATGGAATAGTTGTAATTATCTGCACATATCAACATCGGAACTCATCCTGTGTTTGAGAAGCATAAAATGAAAGCCAGGGTGGAAAAAGTGCTAACAATACACTGAAAACCTCATAGAAAGGCTAGCAGAAGTTAGCTTTACTGCATCAATGGTTCTAGGTGTATATGTAGGTAAAAAAAACATTCCATTGTCATGTTTTGTCCCAAATTTCCTATGACTGGCTGTTGCAGTTTTTCAAACGACTAATCGTCACCTACCAGTGATAATAACCAGATCATCTCACAATTATGTTCTTGTGTCTATGCCACAACTGGGTGTAAACCGGTTAATTGGTTTATTGATTTGCTGAACTGACCACAATAATGACAGATTGAAAACTTATAACATTTCAGCAAGACTGATGTCATTTATTATTACAAAGCAATACATTTCAGTTTTAATGAAAAAAATGGCTTTAGGGTGTAATAACTTGCTTTCGGTTTTTGTTTTTGTTCCCTGTGCCTTTTGGAGCACCTAACAAAGTGTCTACAGTGGAACATAAAGCATAGCCGGCAAGAGAGATAGGGGCAGAGAGAGAGAGAGCTAGAGAGGACACAGAGAGACACGCAGTGTGACGCACATCGGCTGTCCCAAGGGACGCAGGAGGCGGTAAACAGTCTCTCCCCAGGGCAGAGAGAGAGAAAGAGAGAGAGAGAGAGAGAGAGAGAGAGAAAGAGAGTGTTTGCTACAGCAGGTGTGGAGAGGGCCAAGAATGTGTCGTGAGCGGGCATCCTTCAGCGACACTCTTTTGCTGCGACTTTACCATAAGGATACATTCAAATGGTCACACTTTGCTGACCAGTCAAAGCCTAGATGAGACAGTACACCGGCCACTTCTGCGATAAAAAGCAAAGAAAGCAAATGTGCAGGTCACACACACGTGCAAGTACACACAGATACACAGAATAGACATTAAAACGCCCATGCCCTGTATTGCACACACGTCCCCTAAGAAGACTCTGAGAAGCTGAAGAGAAAGAGGGAGAGAGAGTGAAAGGCGATGCTGTGACTGAATGATGGCATGTTGAAGATGCATCACCATCTTCCTCTCTATTTATGAGTGGAAGGCAGGTGTCTGTGCCCCGCCGCTTCAAACAGAGCACCAAACACAGCCCTGCCTCAACACTGCTCTTATATTGATGCCCACTGTTCCCCAGACTGCCATGAAACATGCATATTCTCTCTCTGTCTCGCTCCTGTTCGGGCGAGCAGACGGCCGAGCGGAATACCCAAACATGAATAAACAAATAAGTAAATAAATAATCAACACATAAATATCCAGAAATAAATCTGCTGATCAAAGGCTGTTATACCGCACATTAAACGAGACGGGGGTTTATGGGTAACCATCCATGCACAAGCCCAGAATCTGATGAGTCCAGAAAGGAAGTCTGTCTTGTAGCACTGGAGACTCAAAACAGAAGTAACCACAAGAACAACACTTCTAGCCATTCTCTCAATACTACAATGCGACGCAGTACTCTAAGGTTGACTTGCCTTTCTCTTTCTTCTTTGTTTTCTATGTTTCAGTTCTGTGAAACTGTGACCCTGCACCCGTAGCACACATGTTAACATCATGTGCAAATAAGTAGACACCTATATGAACATCTGTCCATGTTCACTGATGCAGAAGAGTAATTAAGTCATCAAGGGAGCAGCACACCCCGACGCCTGATTCCAGCTCAGAGCGCGCACCTGCCTAACAAACACTGACAGTGTTCAAAAACACCTTGTAAACTCGTGACATCCTTAAACACAAGGAGCTCTCAAACAGCCAACAGAGTCCTTAATGCAAAAGGTGAGCGCAGGCATATGATCCGAGTTTACGAGTTGCAATGAATTACCAGGCTCAGTCTCCTCCTATTTAAGACTTGGTGACCTGACAGTTTTCTGACAAGTTGATGAGGAACCTGATCAGGCCACCTGATGGTCCCAGTTTCCATGGCAATGACAGTTTTCCCAACACCTCTTGACGAAGGCATGGAGACGTGGAGATGGGAGTTAATATAGTGTTCTCTTTTATATATATTCCTTTTTTTTCAAGTCGAGGGTCCAGCTATCCTGCCAAAAATAGCCTCTGAAGTACAAGCACATACACACTGTTTGAGTACACACACACACACACACACACACACACACACACACACACCCACACATCCCCTCAATACTACATTGCTCCAGTTCTGTTTCTTTGTTTTCTATAGATTTTGCTTCAGTAAAAATGTGACATTTTAACCCCCCGCCCCCCGCCATGTGCACTCAAACATTCTCATGCACATCATAACTTGATGCGCTCAGAAACAACACTGAGAAAAGGTCCCACTCGTGAAATGATTCTTATTTGACTTGTGTCCCGTCTCAAAGATATATATTCATATATATATTTCTGTCCTAAGTAGCTGAAAATCTAGTCACCTGATATCTATTACATCAGTCTAACAAGACACAACCAGTACTACATTATGGCTGCTGTCGATAAACCCACGATTCACCAGCTCCCCACCCAACCCCGAGGCACGAGCAAGTCCCCACCCGTCCCCCCCACCCTCACTGCAATGAAATGGTCCGGGAATGTAAGAGGTCAGAGGTCTACCAACATGGAATGGGTTATAATACATAAAATTGTGCCAGTGTCAGCTCTTTGCTTAGGCAAAAAACTTCCTTTCTCTCTCTCTCTCTCTCTCTTCCTCCACCTCCCTCTCTGTCCACACTTTTCCCAATTAAGATGCTGAGGCGGCCAAGAGCCTGAGAGAGCGAAGTAAAGAGTGAGAGAGAGGCTGTGTCATTCAGGTCACAAATTCCCAAACATTTCACTTTATTTCTTTTTTTTGTTTGTTTCTTTTCCACTCGTTTGGATTCTTTTGTTGTCGTGGTACAAGAAATCAGTTCCCATCGTAGTTGTTGATACTCTTTTGTTGCTTTTTGCTTCTATTTACACTATAGGATTGGTGTTAGAACTTGCTTGTGTGTGTGTTCATGTGTGTTTTGTGTGTGTGTATATATGTACAGGCTTTGGGCTTGGAGAACGTTGAAGGTTCGCTTAAAAAAAAACAAACAAACAAAAAACTTTTTAGGAGTTCTCCAAGCCCTTGAGTGGCAGGGGAGACACCCACTGTCCACTTTAAAAACTTCCGTGGGCACTCAGTCTCCTCCTCGCCCACCTCTGGCGCGCTGCAAGGTCTGAAACGAACAAAATGCGAAAAGCCTTCATCCGTCTCACTCCAGAGTCCCTTGGATAATGTAGCTATGGCTAGCTAGTAAGCTTGACGCCTGTGCCAAGTCTCAGCGGTAGTTCTGTACATGAGAGTCCTTTCGGAGAGAGAAAGAGAGAGAGGGAGAGAGAGAAAGAGAGAGGGAGAAAGAAAGAGTGTGAGGGGGAATAAAAGGCAACTCCACAGAGGCAGCTTCCAGCTACCTGCTTCTGAATAATAGTCCTTGTTCCTTTTTCATGGGCGCATGTTGTTCATGGTCTGATGTTCAGTATCAAGCACTTATGTGAGTGTGTGTGTGTGTGTGTGTGTGTGTGTGTGTGTGTGTGTATGTATGTGTGTGTACGTGTGTGTTCCAGTTTGTGTTCTGGCTCAAAAACGGTATTTTTGGCAACAGTGAAGAGCTTTCAGACAGAGTGCTTTCTTTTCACGCTGCAGCAGAACGGCAATACCCCCCTCTTCTCCTCGTATAACAGCTCTCAGCAAATAATGAGGGGGAGAGAAAGGGAGACGAAAGGAAATGGGAAGGGATTAGAAAGAAAAACGGAAAGGAAAAAAAAAACATACAGGTATCATAAACTTAATTCAAAGAGGGGGTAGTTGAAAATATCCTCAGTTGCTGAGGGAGACTTGGATGGCAGGGGAGTCAACTGAGGCTGTGTGCGAGTGTGTGTGTGTGTGTGTGTATGTGTGTGTGTGTGCTGCAGGGGAGAAAGTAGGTCCATTGCTGAGCTGCCTACGTCCTGCTGCCACGGAGACCAAGCAACCTCTCTAAAGTGTCTCTGTTAACACCTTCCCTGACCTCTTTGAAAGAACCAAAGGGAAAAAAACATGACTGAGGCAGGGTCGCGAGAGAGGTGTTGGTGAGGGTACGGAAAGCATCGTCCCTCGCTGCGTTCACTCGTTCTTCCTCCTTTTCTTTGACCCCTCTTCCCATGCCGGAATGTCCTGTCCGTCACAGGCTGGTGACCAGCTGCATCTGTCCATCACCCTCTGCTCCAAGGTTAGCCGGGGGCTCGGGGGCCGGGTGAGCATCGCCGCTGGGTCTCCTGGTAGCCGCTGGCTGGTAGAAGGTTTGCATGGGCGCCCCGCGGGAGCCCAGGGCAGGACGTCCCGAGCTGTAGTAGAGCTCCTGGGGTGGCTGGGCCGAGCGGGGCACCACCTCCAGGGGCTCGGGGCTGCTGTCTGGGTAAGGCGGTGAGTCACGCAGGTTGGTGATGCTGGTGTAGAGCGAGTCCCGGGCAGGCGATTCTGGGCCCCCCCTGTGGCCGCTGTGGCCGCTGTGGCCGCTGTGGCCCAGGCTCTCGGCTGTGTAGCTCTCGCTCTCCTCGGGGTCGCTCTGGTACAGCACGGACTGGGCGCGGCACTGCTGGAGCAGCAGTGGCTCTTCTAGCGCCTTGTAGAGCAACTCCACGTCTTGCGGTGTCCGCTGCCCGTGGCCGTCCCGCTGTGGAAAGTCTTCGTCCTCCTCTTGGCCTGGTACCAGCTTGGCCATGCCCCTCTCGGTATGGGCGTGGCCATGTCCTCGTGCCAGGCTGCCGCAAGGTCTGTCCCCACCCCCGGCTCCGACCCCACCCCCTCTCAAGTTGTTGTGCACCAGCTCAGAGATGATCATCTTCTCCAAGGCGGCGGCATCTGACAGGTTGCGCCGGATTCCGCCCAGAGTCTCCGCCCCGCGTGGGTTCAGAAGGGGAGGGGGGCTTTCTCCGCCCCCCAGGAAGTCACAGCTGCCGCCACCCGGGCCGCCTGGACCAACTGGGCCACTACGCAGGGAATAGCTGTTGTTGAAGTTGCCATTCAGTGGAAGAGTCTCCATGCCTCCGTGGTCCCGGTTCCTAGACAGGGTGCTTTCTGAGTGCCGGGGAGAAAAGGAGGGAAGAAGGGAGGGAAGGGGGGAGGGAGAGAGGGAGGGAGGGTGGAGTGAACACTTCATTACCTTTTTTAATCAAGACGGAGATTCACAGCAAGAGAATCTGGGATTAAATCAATAACGGGGGAAAGAAGCTTCCACCACAAGATTAATAGGTTTATGAAAGACAAAATAGTTATTATCAGAGAGTGGAAATGTGTACGTAGACGCACAAGGCTTCACTGCACATGCGAAAAGATCAGCACTGAGGTATAATTAGCCAGTAAGATACAGTAATTCTGGATAGAAAAATACGAAAGAAAAAAGGTCTTACTTGGGTCACGGAAGGTCCCTACGGGGCAGAGAGAAAGAGAGAAAGAGAGGGAATTATTAAGAATTCAATTCTCAAAACAGTCTACATTACTCTGCCAGGTCACAATTCATTTCTAACACCAACACCATAAGGAGTGTTGCCAAGCAGCTCCTGATATTCCTCGTGATGTCATATATTAAGATTAATCCTGATGTCACAACTGGATTACAATTGCTAACTCTAAAAGCAAATATGATTACTATAAAAGGACAACGAAATAAGAATACTATCTCCACACGGCCTTCATTATTCTGCAAGGCCTCTGTATTAAACCCAATTCAGTTCTAACACCAGCATCATAAACATGCCAAGCAGGTGTTGCCAAACAGCTTATGATATTCTAAGTAAAGAACAGTACTATTATTGTAAAATTTAAAACATAACAAAGCATGAGTCTATAACTAAAATTATTCAGTTCTGAACCTCCTAATCAAACAGATAATCACATTAATGTAGAAAACAGAAACCTGGCTGTAGAATCTACAGGAGTCTTAGGAGATTTATGTTTCTCCCTTTTATACTGTTTTATTTGAATATTTATTTGATATTGCTTTGGATATGAGGACATAAAAAAAACAAATACATTTTGCCAAATGTCAAATGCAATTCAACAATTACCCAAAGCCTTGACAAATCCCTTCTATACTACAGTAAATTAATCTGCCTTCAAGGCCAAGAAATGGACATCAAGCCGCCATGCTAATCACAGTCTCAAATGCCTACGCCTACTTAAAGACGTAGATGTAGATTTTGATGTAGATTGTATTGAAAGGGCCAGCACACACAGGTTGTTCTCTGATGTGCAGCATCCAAAAAATTATATCATTGTTTTCCATGAAAGTGGACACAGATATTTTGTCCAACCCTCAGTAAGAAGGTTATGAAGTGGTGGATATCAGTACATAAAAGTAGTGCCTGACCACTGGACAGAGAGAGCAGACATATTTAGGAAAACTAATCAAGGTACATATAAAACTGAAGTGATGGAAGGATCCTGTTGAGAGGAAAGGCCCCCATTACCGGTGCCCCCCCTCATGGTCACCACGCCTGTCCCATGACTCTCATCCATTAGAGGGCGGTAGAAATGAGTGGATGTTTAGAGAGCAGTGCGATTCTTCTCTAACAGTGATCCATAATTTATAGACCACCTCATAAAGCCTCAGTGATGATTATTTCACGGTGCGCGGTGCTGCGGTTTCCTTTGAACTTGTCGCCGTATATCGAGCATGAGATGCTCTTGCACACAACGGGTGGGTGCAGCTTTTAAATTTTAATGCAGAGTACGACTTTAATCAACGCTCATCGAAGAGAGGGAGAGAGACAGAGAGAGAGAGTAATTAGACATTCTAATGATGCTCTCCCCCTGCCTCCTCTGTGTGAGAATTCTAAAAATGTGCCGGCGGCCGCGGGGTGGGAATCCAGTTGACCGCCAGCCTGACGCATTACGAAGCACGAGAGAGAACTTAGTAAAATATTCAGCAGAGACGCTGTCTTAAATTTCACCCCTCTGACACAGAGACTGCATCTATCCTTCTCTCTCTCTCTCTCTATCTCTCTCTCTATCTCCCCCTCTCTCTCTCTCTAAGCCATGCTGCACACGGAGGGTAAAGATTACAGACACCGAAGCTCTCCATGTGTCAAATCTCCAGAGAACTGCTTCTCACACTCAGCTGTCAGTCACTCTCTCTCTCTCTCTCTCTCTTTCATTCTCTTTTTCTTATTCCTTTTCTCTCTTTCTTGTTCTTTTACTCTCTTTTCCACTTTCCCTTTCTTTTTCTCTCATTGTTCCTTTTTTCTCTCACGCTTCCATTCAGTTTTTTCTCATTTTTCTTTCTTTTTCTTTCTCATCGTTCCTTTCCTCTCTTCATTGTTCTTTGTTCTCTTGATTGCACTTTCTCTCTTGTTCTCTTTCATCTTTCATTCTGTCATGTTCTTTCTTTTTCTATTTCTTTTTCTCTCTCTCTTTTCCTCTATTATCTTTCTTTCTCTCTCTCTTTTTCTCAATCTTTCTTTTTCTCAATCTCTCATGCTCTCTCTCTCTGCCACTTTCTTTCTCTCATGTTCTCTCGATCACTCTTCCTCTCTCAGCTTTTCTCTCTCTCCTACTCTTTCACTCTCCTTTCTCTTTCTTTCTTTCTTGTTCTTTTTTCTTTTTCTATTTCTTTTCTCTCTCTCCTTTCCTCTCTTTATCTTTCTATCTTTCTCTCTCTTTTTCTCAATCTCTCTGTCATGATCTCTCTCTCTCTCTCTTCTCTCCTCCTCTCTCTTTTTCTTTCTCTCTCTCTGCTCTAATCAAAGCTCTGATCTTCAGCCCCAAACCGTCTGCCAGATGTTCCCTCCTCCAGCCACTGTCCGCTCCTCTGAATCACACACACAGGGTGTAAACACACACTCTTGCTGCACATATGGACGTGTGGCTGCTAGTCTGGGGAGAAACAGCTGGACACAAAACAGAAAGGTTACGTCCGCATCACACGCCTCGGCGCTCCGGTTAGATCAGATCTTTCTGCCTTCGTGCTTCACATTCCTGTCCTTATCTGATCTGATGTTAATTATTAGTGTCTTTTAGTGTTAACAAACCCTTTCATAGACCTTTTAATCAACATTAGCTTCTCTTGATATAGACAACCACGAGGATGTACCCAAAAAGAGCATTCCAGTTTTGCACAGCATTAAATATGTATATGTTTATGAGATGGAACTCCTATGATGCAAAATGAATTTCAGAGAAATCTGGAAATAAAGATGTTATCATTTTTTTAATTAACATTTTTGCAGACACTAATTTATACCCGTTTATACTGTAGTACCATTAACATAGACTGTAGATCAGGAATAGAAGTAGAAAATAATAATGTTATGTTTTTGTCCTTCCACTATTACTTTGCAATTCTGGAGGTTATGAAGTTGTAGCAGATCTGATTTGTGTTCTCACTCTTCTAAAAACATCTGCATCACCAGTTTCAAACTAAACTGTGCCACTTTACACAACCTGGAGTCTCCAAACTCACTCAACTGACTGAATGTTTGAAGACCAGATGATCAAACAAGTGGAAGCTTCTGTTTGACTGGAGGGAAAACCTGCAGCCACACCGGGGCTTTGTGGGTAAAACTGGTGACCCTTGCCACACACACACACACACACACACACACACACACACACATACACACACACACACACACACACACACACGCTCTCTCCCACACAAAAACACACACACACACCCACACACACACACATAAACA
>JBBPCY010000142.1:2152433-2176092 GCA_037974405.1 Brachyalestes nurse | reverse complement strand
CCCCCCTTTCTCTCTCTCTCTGTCTTTTTTCTCTCTCTTATCCTAAACAGCCCCCCACCTCCACCCCCCGCGGCCAGGCTTGTATCCTTTGTTTATTTTTTTCATGTTGGTTTAAACATGAGTCTTTTGCTGTGCCATGTCTGCCAAGGTCTGCTGTAAAATTCATTGACTCGTTGTGTGTGTATGTCTGTGTGTGTGCGTTTGGCAGCTGGTTGAGGGTAAATGGAGAGGCGTGTGTGCTCTTTCTCCCTGGCGCAGCCGTGTGTTTGGCACGCTGGACCGGCCAGGGTGAGCTGGGCAGCAGAGCCCAGTGCCCAGTTCCAGCCTGGCAAAGAGTGGGCAGTGTCCGATGACATCTGTTCCCTGGCTCAAACGAAGATGGCTATGGGTGCCAAGACCCTCCATGACCCAAAAGAATGAACTTTAGATAAGTGAGAAACACACACACACAAACACACACACTCTCATTAGCCTTGTCTCCCATTGAAGGATATTGTGACCTGTAAACAGAGGTGAATACAAAAGGTGAATAGGAAGTTTGGCCAACTCATAGGTTATTAGCCAAGGCTGGACCCCCAAAGTATAAATCCAATTTGCATTCCATTATCTGAGGCACTTATCCTAACCAGGGTCCGGAGGCTGGACCTTCTCCCAGCACTCATGGGGTGAAAGGTGGAGAAACACCCAGGACAAGTGGCCAGTCAATCAAACACACTCAGATATTCCTAAGAGCAATTTAGCATCTCCATCTGATAACCATGTCTTTGGACTATGGGAGGAACCCAGAGCTCCCAACAGATATGGGTTACCAAACCCAGGACCTTCTTTCTTTGAGGAAACAGCGCCAACCATTGTGCAACCATGCCAGCAGCAGCAGCTATGGTAATTGTGGTTGTTACTTTTTAACTTTCTGCGAGGGAAATTTTTGAGGAGGGTGTCTGGTTCCTTTCACCTCCACTGTGAACAATTCTGACCTGCAGCTCACAGTATCTTTCAGAAGATACTGTTGAAGTGTTTTGAGGTCCGGTCCTGTTGCAAGTTAAATGAAATACTGAATTTGTGCTGACCATGAAAACATGACTCAGCGGTCTCTCATTCATTAACACACACACACATCCTCAATACATCTCATTTCCTGTCCTCATTTAAACCTGCCCACCATCACTTCAACACACCCTCTCTCTTCACATCTTCACGCCACGACAAGGAATCCTGCCGCACTCAAGACAGGGAAGGCTCAAACCACACACTGCATGATTTATAGATTGATTTGCTACTGTATAGTGCATATTTCATTTTTTCCCCCGCACCTCTACCCACCTATACTCCCACATAAAAACCCATCTGACTCTAATTGAGAGGCGTTCAGTCGCTGGAGGACGGGTTATGAATAAGTCATCTATGAAACTCAACAGGAACTCTTTCAGCGGCTGGACCCCTTGTGAGCTGACCTCTAGAACTCAGTGCACGCCCACGTTTGCTTTTCCTGTCTCTAACAGACTCACACATACACACACACACACACACACATACACACACACTTATATTTCCTGTAGTTCAGAGCAAAATATAGCAAAAGACCCCCAGAAAAGAGGATGGATGAAAGTGTTGGCTTTTTTTATTTCCTGTCCTGATGAGACTTGACAGTGTGCCCATTCCACCACCTGACACACATAGTCACTAATATATATATGTACACACACACACACACACACACACACATATATATATATATTTACACAGATAAATATAGATAGATAGGTAGAGATAATAACACACACATATACACAAACAGTACAAATCGTGGTACTTCTGCATTTATTCTTATGTTAACTTTGCTAGCAGAAAGACGCTTAATCACACGCTGAGAAAAATAGCTTCAATTTTACATAGGTGAGTTTTGCATAATACTGTATATGTAAATACGTAGTATGTGTCATTTGCAATACACATACATTCAGACTTTTAACATGCAAAAACGATGCAGTTCTACCATAAAACAGAGGTCATGATAACCCGTGATGGTCATGATAACACAAGTTATGTTATAAATCGTTCCAGAACATGACAGCGAGAGATAGCATCTCACTAAATGTAAAAGCACCCCTTCAGAGCAAGATAACTCTCTGTCCACCCCCTTCCCCCGTCTCTCTAAGAGACTGCTGCTCTTGTTCTCCTCCTCTCTTCTCTTCGAGTCCTTCTCCTTTCCATGAACAGCATATTAGATACTTTTATAACTGGGGGCACACTCGAGCTTTAATTTTGGATTGAACCCCTTCTGAAAGCATAGCATTTTAAATTGTAACTTCTACTCCTAATACAGTTCACATAAACTTCAAAATAATTTAGGAATTCACCATTTTTGTGACGTCACAAAATCCAACATAATGAAATCTTACCACCTATTCCATCTACAGCAGCCTTCCAGCTCTATTATCCGTGCCCATTAATGCTGAATTTATCAGCTTGGACTGCTATTGAATTGAGGGACAAGACAGGGCAGCCAATCAGAACAGAGCTCATTTACATATATAAGTCTGTATACAGCCTGTTTGATTTTAGGGGATGAAGTGAGGTTGGATATGATCATACATAAAATTATGCAAACTATATGGAAATAAAACATGGGATAAATGTTGGTTAGAAACCGTAAATTCCACTGTAATGAAGGTATCCAGCAATCAAAGCCTGGGGAAAAGAAAAGATCTCAAATATTTTACATTGTGGGTGCTCCAGACTCCAGAACTGTTTAAAGAAAAGGAAGAATAAAGGAAGAGAATTTAGCTGAAGGCCAGATTCTGTTAAAGGCAGAAGAACAGCCATGAAGAACCCAATTGTGACCTCAACCTAAGCTGAAAACACATTTGAGACAAATGTTTCACATTCTGGACAAATATTTCATTTGCAAAGCCCTCCAACCCCCTACCCTCCCACCACAGCTATTGCATTTAGTGCTTACTTAGATGTAAAAGCCTCTGCCAGATTATCCCAAACTGCTCATCATTTTGCTGTGCTTCATTCTCTTGAGCTACTCATTTGGTTAAACTCAAATCAGCGCAAAATTAAAGCAATTAAACATAAAGAAGTAGAGGTAAAGTAAAATTCACTTCGGATACACCTGGTAGCCCGGTACACTACACGAAGCACCTCTATTTCTGTGCAACAAAGGATACAAATGAAGATAAACTCACAGTAAGAACATCTGAGTGGCATTAATGTGGATTTTGTACGGTACTTTGGCGTTAAAAATAGGCCGGGCCACAGCCTGGGTCATCTCCACAGCCTTCTCTTCTCTATCGCCCTTCAATAATTCATCAGAGATGGACTCCCAGATGGGGACAGAACAACACATCCCATTCCATCACAGCCATTCCGACAGCATCCTCAACAACAGCAATCTGCAGTAACGAACAGGCAGGAAACAGGGGTCAATAGGTCAGATATTCCTGCAGTAGCACTATGGCAGTGGATGGCCCATGACCAGGCCACTTAGAGAAGTAATGTGTGTGCTTGGCAGCTGAGTGGACTTTGATAGAGTAGATTTTCTGTATAAGACTCCCAGATGAAGGATGTCTGGCTCTTGATCCGTCCTGTAAAGTGGATGTGCTGGTTCAGAATCAGGTTTGAAGTATTACGCTCATAGTGATGCTTCCCATCAGAGCCGGTTGGCCCTGTATGCTCAATAGGCAAGTTGCGCAGGGCAAGCAAATTACCCAAGAGCTCTTGTGTCAAAGCAGGGGTCAGAGTGTGTTTTTATGGGTGCATGACATGCGACTGTCCTTCTGGTCATGATAAAAACAAACCCACCTCCCCAGGTCGACAAAACCACACCTCCCCCCTTCAGCAACACAAAACCTCTTTCGCCACGGCTGACCAGTGAAATGCCCTCCTCCTCGCGGAGGAACTCCATATGAGTGGACTGTTAGCACTCTATCAATGCCCTATGAGTTTGTTAGCACCCTATGAGGACTCTATGGGTGGACTATGAGCGTCCTGTGACTGTAGAATATAAGCGCCCTATAAGCACCCTATGAGCATCTGATGAGTGCTTTGTGAGTGGACTATGAGTGCAGCCTCATAAGTGCCCTATGAGAGCCAAATACGTGGGGTGGTGGTGGTCTAGTGGGGAGGATATTTGCCTCTAGACCAAGAGGTCATGGGTTTGAATCCTACCTTCAGCACACCACCACTGTGTTCCCGAGCAAGACCCTTAACCCCAAGTTGCTCCAGGAAGACTGTCCCCTGTGGTTAATGTAAATATGAATATGGCGTAAATGTAAATGATGATGAGTGCCCTTATAAGCACCTTATAAGCACCCTATGAGCGCTCTATAACTTGACTATGAGCATCATATGCGTGGACTGTGAGTGCCCTTCGAGTGTCTCATGAGTGCCCTATGAAAGCCATGTAAGCGTCCTATGAGTTCCCTATGAATTAAGAGTGGGACAAAATACCGATTTTGCGATATATCGCGATATTTCAACTCACGAACGAGTACGCTCTTTCCCTATATCAGGTATTTAACCACTACCACAGAAGTCCGTCAGGGGCTACTGTCGCAAATGTAAAGGTAGATAGCATCAGGTATGTGTGTGAGTGGTGTGTGAATACACACATTAACTCGAGTGTTGTACTTTTTTGTTATTTGGACAACCGTGCTGTTGTCAGTGTTATGGCGTGTGCGATGTCTGCATTCCCCCTCATTGAAATGGCTGAGTGAGCACCTCTGCAAACCAGGGTGATCAGATGAGAATGGGTAAAATCTGAGGAGTCTTACAGTAACGGGGCTATCAGCACTGATCTCAACTGCTTGGCTATCAAGGAAATGTCTTGAATCTCACTACAGACTAATACTAAGTCTTTTACCAGCTACGTGACCACAGTAGCCATTGCTGTACATGGTAAACATTAGCGCATGGTACCGTGGCCGCAGGTTGGCCCCTCCCCCACCCCGCCCTGCCTCTCTCCTCCTCCTTATCATTTAAAGCTACAGACACAGAAAATCTCACTGTGGGACTGGTTCTAAGTGGCTGTAATATAAAAGTGGCAGCAGAAAGTTTAAACACAGTTAACTAAATTAAAAATTACTTAAAATGACTTAGCAGAGATATAACTTCTAAAATCTTCCCACGGTGCACCTTGTACCCCCCAGCAGGCACCAGACTGCAAATACTGCTATAGCAGAACCACGCCCCCTACAGGTAAAATCAATGGATGCATCAATGGTGTCTTTAGTCACCATCATAATGAAATATTACAATAATGCAATAAAGGTGTGTGAAGTCAAGTCTTTTTGTGAGAGTGCGGGACCTTTAAAATCACCTCAAACATTCATAGTTATCAGATCAAAACAGAGCTATCTGCTCTACTATAAAAATAAAAGTGGTCTTTTAAAGTTTTTTAGGGTTAAACTTAAATTCTCTATGTCCTCATACGGTTTGTAAAGCCTCTTTATTTCAAAATGTGTTTTTTATATTTCCATGTGAAACTGTGGAAGATTTGGAGGGACTTTTTTGACTGTTGGAGTCTTTTAAATGGAAAAAATCCCTTCTATATCAAATCAATCAGAATTTGGTTAAAAGCCTCAGCTTCAAACCTCTTCACTGCTTTTAGCATCATTAACAGTCTTTCATCTTCGTTATCGCGTCTAAAGAGAGCCTTAAAGACCTCATCCCTTTATCTCTCCCATCTCTTTAAAGAGCTAGAGCCCGAGATGCTTTTGATTCCTCTGCAGTTCTCCTCTTCCTCCTCATTCTCCTTTTCATTCTATTTATCTGCAGGTGGGGGTGCAGGCTGGTTTGAATTGGGGGTGTTTTTTTCTTTTTGTCGGCCCTTAATGCATTAAGCAGATGGTGCCGCGTTCCTTTAAGCAGAAACGTTATTTACAGTCGCTGAGCTTCTCTACCTTCCTCCCTCTGATCCACCACCTTCATTACTAACAGCTGGAACCTTTTCCCCCACTGCCTCAGCTGGAGCAGTTTTGAGGTGACTCGAAAACAGGCAGAGCGCCGTCACAGAAGGGCCTGATTTCCGGGGAAATAACAGCATTTACACAAAAGCACTGCTGTGACACACAACGGGAGAGAAATACGGCCGAAAAAATAAACGGGAAGCCTCAGAGCACAGTTTGTGGAGAAGGCGAGGCAGGGCAAGTGTGTTTATACAGCACATTATTTCACGGAGTGCCTTACAGAGGTTAAATAAGTCTAAAAAGAAAAGCTTTAAAAGTAACCATAACATTAAAACAGAATAAAAGTAGGATTTAAGATCAGTTAAAGTGAGTCAACGGTAAAGAAAGCAATATAAAATAATATACAGATAAAAGGGCAGGATGTTTGTGTATTGCTGGAAAATATTACTGATTTAGGCATCTTTATCCAAAGAGTTGAGGCAGATCTGATCTCCATTTCAGATGAAGAGTCAAGTCAAATTCTTCTTCATTCATTCTCTGAGTTGCTTATCCTAATCAAGGTGGTGGGGTCTATTCCAGCACTCACAGGGTGAAAAGCATTTTTAATGCATTTTTTATATATTTTGCCATTTTATTCCTGGATTCCTTGATATTTCTTTCTTTCAGTGTAAAGCTGCAGTTTTAACTCCTGAAAGCTGATTTTTCAGTGAACTTTATTTTTGTCAATGTTTGACATTGATGGGCAGAAAAATGAGCAGAAGTGCATGGCCAGTCCTGAAATCCCTTACATCCTTCAGTCCGTATTTACAGATAAGTATCAGTCTGTGTGTCGATGTCATGTGTCTTGGCTGATGGAGGGCTGATTTATTTCCAGATTGCTCTGCTGTTAGCTGGAGGAGGACGGGTGGGGGTCATTTATCGTATGTGTGGAGGATACGAGGTGTGCTGATGAGCCGAGCTGAAGAGGTGTGAGAGTGTGTTTGTGTCTGAGTGGCGAGGTGAGGCATAAAGGGACCAGAATGAACCTGGAGGGAAACTGAACCTCACAAACACGTCCACCTAATTTAGCAATCACAGAGCGGACGGAGGGACACATCTGCTCACCCAGAGCCAGAATTTACACCAATCACCTTCTAACAGAGCTCCGCCTCACTCTGATCAGTGTTCCCTCAGAAAATTCCTCTCTCAGGTTTGCATTCCTGCAACGTAACCTGTCCTTTAATCCTTTAATTCATGATATGAATTTAGTTGTCATGCCCACTAACTGTACACAGCCCCTCCCAGAGTATATTCACGACCCACCCACTGAAAACTTTCCTTGCCCATTGGCTTGCCCAGTGGCTGTACAACTGCTCACAGGCCTTCTTAATAAAAGCTCAAACACTTGCCCACTAAAAAAGCTCAAAGACCCACGCACTAATTGCTCCAAGCCCTTCCCAGTAACTGTATACTGCGAGTTTATTAGAGATTACTGAACACTTCAAAATCGTATGTGGGGAGTGTGTTATACACTGCCCTCCATAATTATTGGCACCCCTGGTTAAGATGTGTTAAAAGCCTTAAAATAATTTTTTATTGCAGAAGCATACTCTCACACTGAAAATTGTAGAAAAATGTAATCTTTAACTCAAGTGAATTTTAAGGGAAAAAAAATAATTATTTTTCATACAATCACCTGTTCCACAATTATTGGCACCCCTAACAATTCCTAGCAAATAAATGTAATTGAAGTATTTCTACAGTAGTTTACAAAGTTGATCAGAGTATCTAGGAACATTTAATTAGTAATGTTCCTTTCTTTTTCCCTGGGGTATAAATATGACGTGACACAGAGGCCATTTCTCTTCCACTCTTCAACATGGGAAAGACATCATTCAAGTAAGGCAGATGTGTGTTGACCTCTGCCCAAAAGCTGAAGATGGGTCATCACTGGGTTTTTCAGCAAGATAATGACCCTAAACATGTGGCCAAATCTACACAGTAATGGTTCACAAGACACAGAATCAAGCTCCTCCCATGGCCATCTCAGTCCCCAGACCTCAACCCCATTGAACACCTGTGGAGTGAGCTGAAGAGGAGAGTGCAGAGGAGAGGACCCAGGTCTCTGGGTGATTTAGAGAGATTGTGCAAAGAGGAATGGTCGAAGATGCCTCTTTTTGTATTCTTGTGAAGCATTATGGGAGAAGATTAGGTGCTGTTTTGTTGGCAAAAGGGGTTTGTACAAAGTATCAACATCAGGGGTGCTAATAATTGTGGCACACATGATTTGATGTAAAATAATTATTACTTAATGTGGGATTTTTTTCCCACTGATTAAATGCGCTTGATTTTCCTCTTTTTTTCATTGTGGTCCTATATTATTTAGAACAAAACTGAATGTATTAGAAACTAAAGACCACATCTTAACCAGGGGTGCCAATAATTATGGAGGGCAGTGTATACCTACTCACACACACACAAGCATGAACATACACATATACAAATATATAAACACTCACACATACACAAATACATATACATATAAACATACAAACACACACACACACACACACATACATACACATACATACACACATACACACACACACTGACCAGTGGAGTTGAAGACTCCAGGCGAGGGGGGTGTAAAACTTTCAGCCAGCAGTGTGTTGTAGGGAGAAGTGCCTGTACGGGTCTGCAGGACGGGGTTGGTCAGGAGGTGGTTGCCCATGGTGCCTAAGGGAGAGAGAGAGCGAGAGAGGGAGAGAGAGAGCGAGAGAGAGCGAGAGAGGGAGAGAAGTACTTTTATAACACCAAAACTACAACCTGTAAATCCGCACCATGATTCCCTCTTTTAAGATTCTAATCTTGCATTTAAGTTCTGAATCTGAAAGGGCGAGAACGTAAGAAGGAGAAGTTGTTCGACGCGTTAACAGCGAGGAAACATTAGTGCGCGCCGCACGCGAGATAAGGGCACTCCAGGAACGATTTCATTGTGCTCTATATTTTTCGCAGGAGGCATAAAAAAACGTCCCCGCGGCTTCTGTTTGATGGTGTAATGGGTGGATTTGATGAAGCTGTTTATTTTGAACGATAAGAGAGCGGCAGAGTCGGTGAATAGGAATGGGCGGGCGAGGGGGAGCGAGACTGGGAGAGGGAGAGTGGAGTGTGTGAAGTGCGGTGGTCTGAAGGCGAATGGTAATGTGTGCTTATTATGTGGTTTGCAAGAGCGGCGGCTGAAGAGTCGTGAGTGTGAACGCAGACGGGCCGCCCGGCAGAAATGGAACACGGGAATGGATGCGAATGTGAACGTGCAGCCTGCGGCCCGGGCTCACACACACACACACACACACACACACACCATGAAATTAAAACTAGGACAGCATGAAGGAGAGCAGAGGGAAAAACAGAGCAATCTCTCTCTCTCTCTCTCTCTCTCACACACACACACACACACACACCCACAGGAACATCTATCAGGGAGAGGGCAGTCCTGCATTAATCTGAAAAAAAAAACAGGAACACACACTGTATCTACTTCTATACACACACAAATCTATCCATCTTTCTTTCTTTTCTCTCTCTCTCTCTCTCTCTCTCTCTCTTTCTTTTTCTTTCTATGTTTACATATCCCATTTCATTCTGTCTTACGTTTTTTCTCCTTATTGTTCTTTCTCTTTCTTTCTTTTCTCTTTTGTCCTTCCTTTTTGTCTATTTTGTTCTTCATTTTCCCCTTTATTCTCACTTTTCGCTCTTTCTTTTTTCCTTTCTCTCTCTTTTTATCCTTTATTCTTCCTCTCTCTTTTTGTTCCTTATTTTTCATGTCTTTCTGCCTCACTCTTATCTTCTTTCTTTCTTTTTTCCTTTCTTTTTTCTTTCTCTTTCTTTGTTCCATCCTTGTTACCTTCTCTTTCTTACTCTCTCGTTTTCTTTCTCTTTCTCTTTCTTTACATTCTCTCATTCGTTTGTTCTTTATTTTTTCTTTTATTCTCACATTTGTTTGTTCTTTTGTTTTTAATTTCTTTCTCTCTATTTTTGTTCTTTCTTTTTTCTTACTTTCTCTTTTTTTGTCTTCTTTTTCCTTACTTTCTCTTTTTTGTCTTCTTTATCCTTTCTTTCTCTATGATTTTGCCTTTCTTTTCTCTTCTACTTTATTGTTTATATTTTCTTTCTTTTTCTTTTTACAGTTTACTTCTACATAAACAAGACACACATACCCCACCCAACACGCACACACACACACACACGCACACACACACACACGCACACACACACACGCACACACACACACTGCCCACTTCGCTGTCCCACCCTCGCAGTTCTCCCAGCCTCTTGATTACTGTGTTAAAGAACTGTACGCCTGATAGTTACGGCTGGTAAGCTGCGACTGGATGGCTGAGATATGGGATTGGACTGCTGGACCTCACACACTCAGCAGCGACGTGGTGGGAGTGTGAAGATGTTGACGGGCTGTAATGCGGTGACAGCCCTCACAGAAAACTCATCAAACTTCATTCTGTTAAAAATGCAGCTTAATAAACCCTCTTTTCTCATACCCGCACACACACACACACACACACACACACACACTTATATACACGCCCTCAAAGAGCTGCAGACACATTTTTTTCACACACAGTGATTAATTCTGGCAGCTATCACACAGGAGTATCCTGCCAAAAATGCTGGGTTTGAAACAAGAGCGAGTGAGAAAGAGAGATACATACAGAGAGGGAGGGAGAGAGAGAGAGAGAGAGTGAAGATATGGTCTAGGCGCAGGACGCTGTGTGTTATTGTGCAGAAGCAGGGAGCCGCGCGCTTGCTAAAGTGTAAATCAGAGATAAAGCTGATGGAGCCGATAGCGAGTGTGTGGAGCAGCCGCAGACGTTCTGCCATTGTTCAGCATCTCCTGTTCTCTACAGCCCACGCTAACGTTCCTCTGAGAGGACAAAGAGACGGCCCGTCTTCTCCTCCTCAACTCAAGAACAGAAAATAAAAGGCGGAGAATACATTTTACGAGGGGAAACATTTGACATTTTCATTTTGAAAAAGCCACGTTTCGGTGAAACGTTTTACTCAATTGGGCCTGCTGTGGTGTACAAAAGAGTTTTCCCAGGTCAGAAAATCAAACGTCACATTACATAATAGGGCTGTAAGATGATGAATCACGATTTGACCCAGAACTTGAGAGGCTTTTCCATTCAGGAAGCAGTGATTTTTACAGTGATACTGAGTGCTGTGGAATTCACTGCAAAAGCAATTTATGATCAGTAAAATAAAGAAATATTTAAGATTCCGAACCATTTCAGGGCAGTTATTAAAGCTAAAGCAAATTCCTGACCATGTTATGGTCTTTGAAAAAAAGGCCAATTTCTCACTAAAGTGTGTATTCAGATGACTCTCAGAATCTGATCTGCTCATCTGAGACTTTTGCACAAACTCGTGGAGAAACAGACATTAAAGCAAATGGGGAAGGTATTAAAAACATCCTGAAATTCATGTAAATATTTCAGAGATGCAATTTTTTTACTCAAACTCGGTAATTGTTTGATAAATTGTCTGATATAATCACTTAGAGTGTAAAAATATGGATTAAAAATGAGTTTTTTTTGTATTTTGGTTTTTTTTTCACTATTGGTCCAGGTTTAGCCATTTGGCCACCACAGTATAAGTGTATAAAATAAGCTTCATCAGACTGTATTTTTTTGCTTAAAACAATAAAAATCACATAAACATAAAGTTTACAGGGCTAAATGTTACAACTTCTCCAAAGAGATACTGATAATGCCGGCATCCGCTGAGTGTTTTGCCCGTAAATGATGCTTCCAACTTTATGTACTTCAGTGACAAGTAAATTCACAAGAAATCACAGGTTTTATAACCAGAGAGCTTGTCGTTTAAAGGCTGCACTTGAGATTCTGTCAGAGTAACATACAGAGTAAGCAACAGGGCTTCAGCCTGGAACCTAGGTTTATATGAGCTATTATGTATTAACACATTATTAATATGATAACTATCTCAAAAAACGTGAAAAACACTGTTGAGGTTGTATCTGAACTACACATTTTTATTGATTCACATATTTATTGAAAGGGTTGTTTAAGCAGTTTCCTCCAGAATCAATAAAGCTGATTCTGATTTTCATTTAATCACCAGGTCGAATATTCGAGGTTTCTTCTGGTTTAATGGCTACTTAAGTTAGCCCTTTGGACAAGTTTGTTAACTGAAACCAAACATGATGAACTAAATGATGTCGATAAAATTATTCCATTAAATGTATAAGTAAACCGAGCTTGATGTTTACATATTGCTACACTGCCTGTCCTTTAGACATTTGGCAATTTAGATTTCAGCTAAATATTTTACACAACTAGAGTAGACAAAAAATGACTATAATTTAATTCTACTCAAAAAAAGGACAAAGAATAAAGAAAAACGTATTCAAGTACTGTAACGAGAGTAATTGTAGTTCGTTACTCTTCACCTCTGGTAATGAGTAGACTCTCTTTCTCTTTCTCTTTTGTAGCATACGATTAAGATTTCTCTCTCTCTCTCTCTCACTTTCTCTCCTAGCTTGATTAAAGTCCCCGGAAAGCGGCAATCTGTGCATGGCGTCGAGGCTGCTCCCGTCACTCTCCTCAATTAGAGTAATTACCCCCTGTTCGCTCGGCCTCTAATCAGTTCATTAAAAACAAAATGGATGGAATTAGCATAAAGAAAGGCGGCTGATTTAGCTGCTAGCCCCTCGTCCTCCCAGCAACACTGATCCCAGTGCCTCTGATGATGATGATGATCATCATCATCATCATCAACATCATCAAGAGCACACTGACGATACACTACACTCATATTACCATCCGCCTTGGCAACGGCTAATGGCCTTCAATGGGAATAATCAAAGTAATACACACGCCATCTCTCTCTTTCTCTCTCTGTCTCTCGCTCTCTCGCTTTGTAGTTTGAAAACTCTCTTTTTTTCTGTCTCTCTCTATCACTCCTCTCTCTTGCAGACAAACAAGATAATAGACAGAAGGGTGGAAAAGACTGACAGAGTTTTTTATGCTCCTTTACTGAACATACAGAGATGCTCCAACATTTAATCAAACGTTGGAAAACAATAGCTTTACAGGATGATAAGAAGACAGGCTTTAGAAGTGTTAGGGAACCCTGGACAGACATTATGCCCCCTGAGGCACTTAAATGTTTTGCTTATTAAGCTATGCATTAATTACAGCAACAACAAAATCAACAACAACAAAAAAAATTGCAATCATCAGAAACCACGACACTAAACCAGTTTTTCAGGCTGATTTCAGACCTGCTTTCATTTTTTTCAGTCACATCAACTTTTTGAATTATGAGTAATATTAGATTTGCAATAGACCTGCATGCCGTTTTTATTAAACCGCAGGCACCAATCAAGTAACTGTTTCAATATTTTCAGTGCGAAGTCAAATAAGTGCACACTGTGGCATAGATATAATGATCAGTGTCAGTCAGCTACCACTGTTTCTTCAAAAACCCTTAGCATAGGATTATTATATGCTAATTATACCAACTATCATTCAATATATAACTAGCTTCATCACAAAAACTGTATGTGCAGGAAAAACTAAACCCAGATTTGAAATCAGCATCTAAAACACTACAAAACCCACATAAACTTATCTCTGATGACCTGATGACCTGTGTTATTAATAGCTAAAGAGTGCATCAAATTTATACAATTTATCCAGAAGACTGTGGTCCTAGCTTTGCTTCTTTAGTTTAGAGCTGGAGCTGTGAGACTAACATTGCTAACAAGTATACTCAATACTCCCAGCAGTCTTTTCCATAAATCCATGCCCCGAATGCCTGATAACCCACTCTTCATTAAGCTTGGTGCAGACTTGTAGATGTAGTTCAGGACAAAGTAGGACTTACTGTGAGCTACAAAAAAGAACAAAACTTTGTGGAGCTGAACACTGTAGGCTGCCTTTGTAGCCAACAGGGTCTGTTTTTACTCTCCCCATGCCTATTAAACTGTCTCATCTTTCGCATATAAGTAGATTAAATGAAAGAACTGGGACAGGCTGCAAAGTGCCTAAAGATATAAGGAGTCTAGATAAAGCAGTTCCAACCACTCAGCATTCAGCACCACTAGTATACTTTGCACAGTACTGTATATAGTTGAACTTTCAAAATGTTCACTCCCCCTGTACATACACTTCATAAATAGATGCTAAGCCATAATATTTATTTGTTTTTGTGATGCTATTTGCATACATCCAGAGTTTAGTCCATTGACAATGAAAGAATATGGTGTGTTTCAGTCTGGATGGCATTTTAAATGAGGTAGCCAATCATTTATGTTATTATTAAGACAGTGTAAAGTCAGGGATTTAAGAGAGGCTGGAAAATGGATGTGCAAACATGCATCACAACTGCTTGAACTGCAAATGAAAGATACGCAAATGTGGGATATGGGTCTTCAATAAAATTCACTGCAACACACACATATATATATACTTTTTTTTGCCAAGCAACAAAGCTCATTAGCAGTGGCCTATAGTTAGAAGCCAATTAGAAGTCTAACTGTTAAAAATTATTCAATAAACAGCACGATGACTGCACTTTTCTTCACCTCCAAAAGTCATTTTACAGAAGCATTGAATGCCGTTCTGATGGTCAGACTTTAAAAACGGATTTATTCCTTAACGTGGATGTAATCTTGGAGCAGTAAGTCAATGGTGCAATTGTTCAAACATATATATATATTCTTAATATTTAGCAGAAAATGAAATATTTTCAAGAAAACTTGTTTTTCATCTTTATCTGTAAAATGACCATCGGCCAAGAGAAAAACTGCCTCACATAAAGGAGCTGCTATTAAAAAAAATAATAAAATGCTTTCAATAAAAAGTATTGATCTATATGATGTAGCGGCCCGAAAAAGAGAGCACAGTAAGGGATCATGGAGAAATGGAGGGAGGGAGGGAGTGAGGGAGGGAAAGCGAGAGAGAGAGAGAGAGCAGAGAGAGAGAGCAAGAAAGGAAGAAATTTAAGGAGACTACAGGTGTGTGTGTGAGAGAGAGAGACAGAAAGAGAGAGTCTCACCGCGGTTGAGTGTTGGAGTGCTGTTGATGTCTGCCGCCATGAAGGAGGACTCGGTCTGTTTCCTCACCGTGTCATTCCACATGCGACGAATTCGGCTCTGAACAACACACACACACACACACACACACACACACACACACACACACACACACACACACAGAGAAAATCATTACTATCATTATTTGCCCATGAATGTTTCCTGCTGCTCCAGAGTCTAATGGTATTTTACTCATTCAGTCTACACCTGGCATTAATGGTTTTAGGTCTGTATGTGGCATACCACTGAAACCCAGTCTATGAACTGATTTTAGCCACAGGCAGTTTAGAAGGCACTGCGCACTCCAGCACATTGTGTTGCTGTTCTGTGAGTTTGTGGTCCAACCACTTCATAGCAAAGCTGTTATTGCTCTGAGGAATTTACAACACTTATAGTTGACCAGAGCAGCACTAAGTAATTGTTGGAAAGGTGGCATTCATACTGGAGGTCACAGGGCTGTTCAGAATTTTACACTTCCTGTGTTTCTCTATGGAGAGGTCATGGCAGCTGTTAGTAAAGTCGACCCCAACTAATGAGGGTGTCGCATTTTTTGACCCACCCTCGTATTGTATAAAGGTAAGAGTGTGTCTGTGTGTACCTGTCTGTGTGCAGCCGCATGGCGTGATTGGCTGCTGGTGTAGTAGCGGTTGTTGGCTCTGATGGCGGAGTTTTTCAGAGAGCCGTGTGAGCTGGAGCTGGAGGAGCGACCGCAGCAGTACGAGTGACGCAGACACTTGCTGTACTCCTTATGGACCTGAAAACACACAAACACAGTTAATTTAATTACCTAAACCCTTGTTTTAGCCAGATTAGCAGATTAGTTTTACAAGAGGAGGCTGTGTAATGTAATGTAATGTGTGGGATTCGATTGGTATGGGATAAGGTATCTGTGTAATTTTCCCCAATTCCCACAGACAGCTCACACAGAAAGGTCATAGCCCAGATGTTCATATCAGCCTTATGCCACAGGACACGCTCAATAACACTAACGACATGCCACACAGCGGTGTCTATTCGCAGCTTTCGTTATTGACTGCTATTACTGAGTTCCGGATTCAGCAAATTACATAAGACCATTCACTCCATAATTATTACCGTCAGACTGTATAAACTACACACACTGCAGATTCACAGTGGATTAAAATTAATCACAAAATTACTACATTCAGACTGTAAAAACTACAAGCACTGCATATTCATACAAGATTCAAATTAATTGCCAAATTATTAGAAAATTATTACATTTATTACATTATTATTACAATTATTACATTTTCATACGATATTAAAATCACTCTATCATTATTATTGTCAGGCCATTTAAACTAGACACGCTGCAGATTCATACTGTAGAAAAATCACTCCATTACTGTCAAGATTGTACTGCAATTTGTACTGGATGAAAACAGCTCTGTGATTATTACTGTTTGACTGTAAAAACTAAACACTGCACATTTAATCTGGAATAAAATTACTCCATTATTGTGAAAACTACATTTACTGAAGATTCATACTGGATTCAAATCACTACATAATTATTGCAATTAGAATAAACATATTTTAAAACTTCACTAATATTCACTAATAATGAACTAATTTTGATTTATTTAATTTTAATCAATTTAATACTGACTAAAACTAGACATACATACATAGAAATGTAAGGCCAGTGAGTCTGGATATCCATATCATCTATCTGCAACCAATACAACACACCCTGACACACACACACACACACCTTCTTCTGCAGGGCACAGTGGAATATGAAGATGAACATGCCCTGGAAGGCGTTGAAGGTGGTGAAGAGGTAGGCCATGGTGACCGTCTTCTCATTGATGAAGAGAAGGCCGAAGGCCCAGGTGAGGCCCAGGAGGAAGAGCAGGGTGATGGCCCCCAGGGCCCAGGACCTGAAAGAGAATAGCCAGTGGTCAGAAAAACTAGATATGAACCCACTGACTATATAAATAAAGGTCACAGCCAAATGTCCCTGTGTCAGATCCAGTGGGTACAAGCCTCTACTCAATGAATAAATCAATTATCAAATCAATAATTTGGTAAATGACCATATAGTCTGACCATTGACAAAAGTAGACAAATAGTTTACATAAAGACATACACAAAGACATTTTTTATTATATGATCATATATCAGTATGACTATAATTATACATATATACATAAACATTTAATGATGCAATGTTTGCATCCAGGATATATTTACTCTACTCCCCTCACAGGATAGGCCCCATAGACCTAATAAATCCATAATATTTTGTTTCTGTTTTTACATAATGTGCCAAATCTGATGCATGCAAATTTTTCTCAGTGTGTGATAAAGTGTCTTTCTGCTAACAAAGTTAACATTAGAGTAAATGCAAACAAAGAAACCAGTAAAAGTATCAAGCTTTATTTTGTTTGTGCAAATGTATTTGACATGTTGGTGTTGGAGCTGGTGAGGAGAACACAGCTTTGGTTCCAGATTCCTGCTCAGTTCCTCCAGCCATTGTCTGGATTTGTGAAACTCCATCAGCAACTCCTGATTTAATTTAATGAAGGACTGATTGAGGCAAACCAGGTTTCTGATGGGAACTATATGTGGATTTCCATAAAGAACTCTCTGATATACTGAACATAAAATCACCATATAGTGTGTAATGTAATTTGTATATTCTTTTAGTTTTATTTAGTATATTTTGTTATATCATTGTGATAAAATAAAGAATTTTATATAAATAATTTTAAATTCTTTTTTTTTAATTCTATTTTTGCAAGACTAGTAACATGTATTTCCTTGATGTACTGCTATTTCTCTCACCTGATGTTGTCCAGGCGGCTGGAGTCGGGTTTTAGGGCAGAAGAGTTGCAGACCATTTTGTGTAGGGTGACCATCAAGAACACCAGGTTCAGCTGGAGGTCAGAAGGCAGGTATTAGTCCCGAGGCACACATTCCAGCAAGGCTATCACAGATGCAGTGTGCTGTGTAATGCATCGCTTTCTCCAGTGTAGGGCACGCAATACTGTTCCTGTCAACAAACTATATGAGGGATTATGAGCTGCTGTGACATATTTGCATTTATTTCATGCACCTCTTTTTCAGTTCACCAAAAAATGTCCACTCAGCATCCACCTTTTTTTTCCTCACTTGCACAAAATGTACTGAAATACAGCAGAAGCGAGAGCTCGGTTCCAGAGGAACAAATGAGCGTGCGTTTGAGCTTTTTTTTGAGCACTTTTCGGGAAATGAGAGTAACCCGCTGTCAAAATGGTGGTGAAGGCGAGAGGGAGAAAACAATACCATGATAATGAAGGACACAGGGCCAATGAAGCTCCACACAAAGTAGTTATCCACCCGCAGCCAGCACCTAAACACACACACACACACAGAGACACACAACAAAACATCATCTACTGCTCTATCATCAATCATACAGCAACAGCAGCCATAACCTAGCGTGCCATACGCTGCTAATTAATCACAGCCAACAACACATTTATTGCTTCTGAAAAGAAGAGGATTTCATCGATCATTAAAGCACTCCAAAAGTCGCCCAGTTATCTTAAAGCATTATTGCTGCCACGGACGATATTAGGTTTTTATCGTATCTGTCTTTGCCCGAAAAAAAGACCAAAAAAAAAAAAAAAGCAATAAAGAACTAATAAAAGCGGCGCTGATCGTTAAGCTCCGTTTTTAATCATTAGCGGACTGGAGTCAGCATCTAATTTTCTGCACAGTAGTCAACACTATGCAGCTGTGCCGCGTTTTAAAATAAATACATGCATGCACAAACACACACACATACACCCACAAGAAAACACATTAATTAAGAATTTTTTTCAGCTTAACTTGTCTAACTCATTCACAGAATGACCCTGGAACTATTACAAAAAGAAAAAAAATGAAAAACGTAACATAGCCGGCATGCTTTTTCATAACGACAACTTCATCCCACCAGAAATAGCCAGGAAAAGAAACCACTTAGCTCTATACTGTACTGATATTGGCAATAAATCAGGCATATTTCCCCAGCGAATGCTGAGGATGAACTGTGCAGATCTTCTTTCTTTTTTTTTCTGAGGGACGTCCCGTGGAAGGGCCTTTAAAATGACTTTGCGATCGCCTAACAACACTAAATGTTTTCCAGAGGGGGGGTCGTGCCCCCAGCCTAGAGGGGTGTAAATGGGCCATTTCACACGTACGCTTTCCTGGTCCCATAGCTGCGGTAGTCAATGGCCGCTGAGATGCCCACCACCAGCGCGGGGAAGCAGTAGCCGCACAGGTAGTAGTACTTCTTCCTGGAATATTCGCTCTCGAACACCTCCACCAGCATCAGGTACAGCTGGACCCCCTCCAGGCACAGCCAGGAGAAAGCTGCCAGGAAGAAGAAGTGAAGCAGACCAGCGAAGATGGGGCATGCGATCTAGAGAGAGAGAGAGAGAGAGAGAGAGAGAGAGAGAGAGAGAGAAAGAGATAGAGAGAGAGAGAGAGACAGAGAGGGCAACAGAACACATGCAATTAGATTAACTTGCAGCTTGACAAATCAGATTTATTATAACGGCTGCTTCATTGTCACAGTCGGAATCCATGCACAAGATATGCCAGATCATTACACTGTACCTAGACTTTGGCCATTTTATCGGAAACACTATTGTATAGGTGCATTTTGTAGGTTGACACCATTGGTTTTGAATTGCTTCATGAAGAAAGAGAGAATGTTGTTTAATTTCACTGTGTGTGTGTGTGTGGCTGAAATGACAATGAACCTACTTGACCTGATTAATGATTTTAAGAATTTGTGACCTAATGAATAACCAACAATCATTTTAAACCATAAATCTATTATATTGGCAGTCTTGTTGAAAACTGTATCCACTGAATCCTCCTATGCGACATCATCTCTTGTTGCCCAGTTTGTGTCAGTCATCCTCTAGCCCTGCATCAGTGGTCAGTTTCTGACCATAGGGCTACTGATATTTCGTCTGCCTTGAACCAGCTCCACACACACTAACATGTCAGTGTCAGTGCTGTGCTGAGAATGATCTGCCACTCAAATAGTATCTGGTAAACAACAGTTCTGTGATCAAAAACGCTTTGGCAACACTGTGACTAAGTACAGGAACGCCAGAGAGAGGGGGGGTGCAGAGGGAGAGACAGACAGAAGAGGATTAACATGTGTAAAATGATGTAAGGCCCTGATCATTTGTTTAAAGGATTACAAGACAATCGGATACGAGGCAATCAAGTCACTCCATTAAGACGCTGCAAGTACAAACACAGCTCACAGTTGGGGGCCTGATGGCTCCACTTGAGGAAAGACGAGACTGATACAAAATGATCAGATGTGCTAGACAGACAACCCTGAGCACTACTGCATTATAATGTACCTTGTGCTATCTTGAGTATATTCAACTGGGTCACATCTACTTCTGGCGCCCCCCGTGTGTGGCAGCTTGTTATTCTTGTAACTTTTAACTTAAGTCTTAGTAATTTAATTCTGACACCATGCTCTACCTTTTCGTGCCAGTTCTGGTCATTTTTATCTCCTTTTTTCTACTTTTTCCACCTGTGTTTGAAGACCCGGAGAGTGGCTCCATTGTTTACACTCGAGATCAGCTGTTAGCTCTGCGCCCTGCAGCGGTGCTGCTGGCGGATAGACCCGACATCTCCAGCGAGCTGAGGAGAAAGAGACGGGGGTGTCGGGTTGGAAGGGAGCATCGTCAACCGAGAAGGAGATGTTACAGACCATCTATCCCTTCTGTAATCATGGGAAATGTGAGATCTCTCCCGAATAAAATGGATGAGCTAACAGCACTAACCCGGTCACAGAGGGAGTACCGGCAGTGTAGCATCATGATGCTAACGGAGTCCTGGCTAACAGCGCTAACTCCGGACACGAGCGTGGTGCTGCCTGGATTCCTGCTGCTGTGGGCGGACAGGACGAGGGAGAGCGGTAAGAGCAAAGGAGGGGGGCTGGCAGTGTTTGTGAACAACAGATGGTGTAACCCTGGGCACACCACTGTGAAAGAACAACTCTGCAACAGAGTCATTGAGCTATTAGCCATTAGCATGCGTCCGTACTACCTCCCAAGGGAACTCTTGCATGTGATCACGAAAACGGCCTAATTCGTCCCCTCAGCCAACTTGGAGGCAGCCTGTGACTCTCTTCACTCTGTAGTCAGCAGACTGCAAATACAATCTCCAAGAGCCCTTTTTTAATATCTGGTGACTTCAATCATGTATCCCTGGACTCTACACTGCCCACCTTCAGCCAGTATGTGACATGCCCCACCAGAGACACAAAAGAGGCATACAGTTCATTACCTCTCCCTCCCCTGGGGAGATCTGGTGCACCTTGTTCCTGTGTATGAGCCCCCAGTGCGCAGGGAGCCACCAGTCACCCGCACAGTACAGAGATGGTCGGAGGAGAGCTAGGAGGCTCTTAAGGACTGTTTTAAGTCTACTGTGTGGTAGGTGCGTTGTGATGACTGTGGGGAGGACATAGACAGCCTTGTCACCTGCTTTACGGACTACATTAACTTCTATGTGGATAACACTGTACCCATCAGGACGGTGCGGTGTTTCTCCAACAACAAATCTTGGATTACACCAGGAATAAGCAGATGAGGACCGCCTTCAAATCAGGAGACAAGGAGCAGCTGAAAAGGGTGCAAAGAGAGCTGAAAGGACTGATCAGGGATGGAAAAGACAGCTATAGGCAGAAGATGGAGGACCAGCTTCAGCAGAACAATATTAGTTAACTCTGGAGAGGCCTTAGAACCATCTCAGGTCACAAAGAACAGAACTCTCTGCCGGTGGGATGTGAGGTGGGCAAATTAACTGAATCACTTTGACATCAGCTGTAGACACCTCCACCGCCATTGCTGCTGTTCCACCTCTGACACCTAAGACACTTCACACGTCTTCCACATACCCTGCTCACTGCTCCCCACCCCCAACCACAGCATCCAGATCACATCCAGCACATGGCTCCAGGCTGTCTCTCTCAACCATCCAGGTCAGGAGGGAACTGAGGAGGATTAAAACCAAGAAGGCAGCGGGACTAGATGGCATCAGCTCAAGGGTCGTCAGATCAGCTTTGTGGGGTGATGGAGCTCATCTTCACCTAAGCCTGAAGCTGGGGAGAATTCCACAGCTCTGGAAAACCTCTTGTGTAGTACCAGTGCCAAAGACCCGACGTCCCAAGGATCTCAACAGCTACACTCTGACATTCCTCCTGATGAAGACCCTGGAGCGGCTGGTACTGGCTCAGCTTCAGCCCCTGGTGAGCTCATCACTGGTCTCACTTCAGTTTGCCTACCAGCCTGGCACTGGAGTGGATGATGCCGTCATCCACCTCCTGCATCGTTCCCTCTCTCACCTGGAGACCACTGGGAGCACTGTGAGAATCATGTTCTTTGATTTCTCCAGTGCCTTCAACACCATCCTTCCCACAATCCTGAGGGACAAGCTGGAGTACACAGGAGTGGATCATCACCTCACATGGATACTGGACTACCTCACCAACCGACCACAGTATGTAAGAACTCAGGGCTGTGTGTTGGACAGGGTCGTCTGCAATACGGGGGCTCCACAGGGAATGGTTCTGGCACCGTTCCTCTTCACCATCTACACTGCAGACTTCTCTCACAACTCCACCCAGTGCTTCCTCAGAAGTTCTCAGATGACTTTGCAATAGTCGGCCTCATCACTTACGGGGATTACAGGGAGTACAGAAAAAGCTACAGGTACGACCCTTGAGCTGATACCATCTGGACTCGCTGCCTTCTTGCTTTTATTCCTTCTCAGTTCCCTCCTGACCTGAACATCTGAACTGGACTGGACTCACAATTCAAATGCTCTCTAGAGAAAAGGGCAGACCAGGCTGTACCTGCTGCGGAGGCTCAGGTCTTTTGGAGTGAAGGGCGCACTCCCGAGGACCTTTTGTGACTCTGTGGTGGCCTCAGCCATCTTTTACAGTGTGGTCTGCTGGGGCGGCAGCATCGCTGCTGGGGAGAGAAAGAGACTGAACAGGCTGATCCGGAGGGCCAACTCTGTTCTAGAATGCCCTCTGGACCCAGTGGATGTGGTCGGTGACAGGAGAATGATGCCGAATCTGTCATCCCTGTTGGACCACCCTATGCAGGAGACTCTGACAGCACTGAGAGGCTCCTTCAGTGGCAGGCTGCGGCATCCACCTTGCAAATGACAGCACACGTGCAGACAGACACACATACACACATCCAATACACATAAATTCTCTTATGTGCAATATTACTAAGTAAAATTTCTTTTTTTGATACAACATAGGCTATGTTTGGGTAGGCCCAAGCCTACATCTAGTCTTACTTTTTAAAGGTGCAATTTAGTCTTACAGTTTTCATACATTTATATTAGGGCTGTAGACGTACATGTATTCGTCCCGAACCGTCACGGTACATAGGTCATGGTTCGGTACATTATGTCGTACGGAAAATACATGGTACGATGGAGAATACGCGATTAAAGTAAAGAGGAACTAAATTTACAAGCGTGAGTTTTGTTGCCTGCTCGCCTCTGTGTTAGCTAACCAGGCATCGTTCGCTCGGCAGGTCCAAAAATGAGACGATACGGGGAGCTAGGTCTGTGCTTTCCTCCCTCA
>JBBPCY010000142.1:2133602-2148827 GCA_037974405.1 Brachyalestes nurse | reverse complement strand
TGTGTGTGTGTGTGAGAGTGTGTGTGTGTGTGTGTGTGAGTGTGTGTGTGTGTGTTGTACTGTCTGGCTGGGTATCATCTCTATTGAACTTGCCCGCGGATCTGTCTGGCGCATGCTTTTGGTGGGAATGTGAGGAAATTTGCATCGTGTGCTGATGAGCACCCACGGTAATTCAGGGCTGTGCGGAAACAATGGAGAAAATTAGACAATACGGGTATTAGACCAATATGATGAAAAATGAGCCATTAGATGGAGGAGAGGGTATCGGTGCCCTTTATTTGTGCGCAATAATGGAGCACTGCTCTTTTCCTGAGTCGCTATGTAGGAGCTGGGCTATGCTGTCCTGGGAGCAAATTGAGCTTAAGGCAAGAAAAAAAAATCTATTTTTGTTCACACAATTGTCACCTTAACCTAAGTACATTCAATCAGTCAAATTTGTTCTTTTCCTTCTTTTAAATATCTGCACTTTCATCACTCCATCTTCTTTTGTTGGTTCTCTATGCATTCTTTTGCTTCTTTTATTCTCTATTTTTTACTTCCTACCATTTCATGCTTCCTGATTTAGCAATATTAAATAACCTCCGTGTGTAATAAAGGGCTATACTAATAAACTTGATGTGACTACAAGGCTAATGCAGCTAGCAAGTAATGCATATGTATGACCCACCAATTAGCATCACGCAAACGGCACACTTAAATAATTATGTACTTGTGTTCAGTAATGTCAACCAGACTTGCTTATGTGGTTTCTGTCACCGTATGATCCTGTTTTCTGCATCGCATAATGCAAAAGCATGATGTAAAGTCCTTATGCACATTTTTCAATCGTTGTTAAATCAATGAATCTCTGTTTTTTGATTAATTGATTAATATAGCTATTATTTGCTTTGGAATCTGTCATCGTTCTGTTTGCAGAAGCGTTAACATTTTTTATGGTGATAATTATAGCAGCTATATCGCCCCCTGCACTTCTTGTACATTATTACATTTTGTCAGGATGACAATGTGTATCACATAAACAGAGAGCAATTCAGAACATGTGCTTGAATCAAAAATAAAAGTGTGCTCTTACACAATCAACATTACAGTCATTTTCTTCCATCATGCATTTGAACAGTGGGGAAATTTCAAGTCCTTCTAGGCCTAATGGTTTCAAAAAACTATTAAAAAAAACACGCCTGTAATTTAAGTTCATTTATTTAATAGAATCATCAGTTCTGACTCCTGGCGGCCATATGGATAGCGTTTCTCCAGAACATCCTGTCTTCTGTTTGGGTCTTCAGGCTTCTTAATGGCTTATTCATGATATCTCTGATTGTCTCCATCCATCTTGTTGCTGGCTGTCGTCTTCCTCTGTTACCTTCAGCTGTTCCAAGCATAATTGTCTTTTCCAATGAATTGGTTCTTCTCGTAATATGCCCAAAATAAAATAGCTTATGTGAGTTTTGTGTGAGAAGTGGGGCTTGATTTGGTCAAGGATTTGTTTGTTTCTTTGCCATCCAAGATGCACTTAAAGCCTTTGCCAGCATAAACGCTCAAAGGCATCAGCAGTTTTCCTGTCCAAAGATCATGGCGTGGTCTTTGTTTGTAGAGACACATTATTATATAAAGATCTTTTAGCACTCCTTCGATCTTGTTCTGCCAAAGTGCCAGTTGGTGTTATATTTCTTGTCTGCTGGGTTCTTTGATGTTAATAACAGATCCAAGTAGGCAAAAGTAGTCCAATTTCACCAACAATGGTAAGGTCTGCAGTCTTTCCCATTGTCTTAACCTTGTTATCTTCATGTTTGACTGAAGCACCTTTTCACTTTATTCCTTAACTTTCATCATAAGGGCCTTCTGGTCTTCTTGATATTCCTCAGAGCGGTTTCATTAGCATATCCACAGCTATTTTTTCACATTTTGATTTAAAGTGGTCCTAGCTGGGACAGCAGAGGGTCCTTCCCGTGTAGAGTTTGTATGTTCCCCTGTTTCTGTGTGGATCTTTGCCGGGTTCTCCATGTTCCTCCCACAGTCCAAAGACATGCACATTAGGTGAAGTGGGACAGGCTCCCTGGTTGGGATAAACGGCCCGGATAATGAACAAATAGATCATTTACAATGGAGGGGACCAATTTAATGAGAAAAAATGTCACATTACTCTTTCTGGTAGTTCTAAAAAAGTCACTGATGCTAAGTACGGCATGTCATACCAGGTCTTACTTATGAGAAAAGGAAAACAACTGTGGTTGCTCTCTGCTGACGCCCTTTACTGAAAGAGTTACTGTAAAACATACACAGTAAAAGAAATGTCATCCTTTACAAGCTTGGAATGTCTGTGTTAAATAACCAAAAACAGTTTGTATCCTCCAGCTTTAGTTTGACTCTAACATAGTATTAGAATGCCCGCAGGGTGCTGGCTGGCACTAGAAGAAACTAGCATCATCACAGAGGTGGGCTTTGACATTTACGACCCGAGCTAAAGGCCTAGTGCGAATACTTACAGCTCACCACAGCATATGCATGACAGCATGGGCTCCTCTTGACTCTTGATTAACATCCATCAAACCAAGGATGCTGTTGTAGCTGTTAGTGCGAACCGCAGTTATGAGAGATGAGAGGTAGAATGGCCAATGATACCAGCACCGCTAAGGCAAAGCACTACTGGAGCATGCGGGCTAATGCATGATGATGCTACCGGGTCTTTCAGTTCGCAGTGATTATAGCCTTACTAATCTCTTGACTCATCTCTCACACACAAGCACACGCTTACACACACTAAAACAGATGCATCCATGCACTCAAACATGAACACGTACATATAAATGAGGTGGTCGCTTGCTTGCAAGGACAATCTGTACATATCTATTAATGTGCGCTAAGTAAAAAGAGAGGAGGGCAGAGAGGGGGGGAGAAATTTCATAAATTGTGTGTGTGTGTGTGTGTGTGTGTGTGTGTGTATTAGTATGCCTCACGCCATATTGCCAGCACAATTCAATCAATGAACCCACAGGCTCAACTGAGGCTTCTTTATTTCTGCAGGCTGACTGTGCAAGCAGCAGTACGTTGATTGATTAATTGATTATTAATGCATTATTAATATTACACCAAAGACAAGCCACAGTGAAAAAGCCAGAGGCACACACACACACACACACACACACACACACACACGTTTGATGAAGCAGCTTGGTGCCAGGGGCCGAACGTGTCCAATGGAACAGTGACTACGGCACATCAATTCAGGACAGCATGCTACGGCAAATTAAACCCAGAGTAGAAAACAGCCACCAAACACACCTGGACAAGCAAACATAATAACACTGCCAGCTCCACACACTCCCTCTGCCCATTAACCCTCACCAGTCTAGAGTCATTACTGCCGCTTTGCTACACACATGACCTGCAGTACAAACGTATTTAAATGCAATTCCATAATTATTCAAGCTTAATTACATGATTCATTACAAGGTTAGTTATATAATGAATTACATGTATTTACAATTGGGGTCCATTCTAAATGGACAGGTCTGTTTTGAAATCACTTCTGTAACAGACAAATATGATTTGAACTGGGTGGAAGGTTATTGTTGTCTATAGAGCCTTGTTTGGTATACAGAAAAGCATCCTTCACATTCCTGCCATGATTTTATCATTGACTGATGACTAAAAACCTTGAAACTGGAGACTCAATAGCAGTGCAGTTTCATGGCAAACTCTAGACAAACATGGGTCTATGGACAAGACTCCTAACCTCTACAGCATGATTACAGATGAATTAAGGTATATTTTGAGTTTTGATTATTTGATTTTGAGAATGTAAATATAATTAATTACATAATTATTTAATCTTTACTACTCCCCCGATAGTGTATTTCTTTCAGTATTCCTATCTCTTCCTATGTATCCCTCACTCACTCCCTCTCTTTACCCCTTGCTTTCTTTCTTTTTCTCTCCATCCTTTTGCTTTCTCTCTCTCTCTCTCTCTCTCCCTTTCTCTTTCTATCTCTCTTGTCCTGTCCCAGGCCTTATGTGGAGCCACAGCAGATGGTGTACTAGTGTCCGTGTGGTAGGCCACTGGCTGAGTGACCTCCTCCAACCCCCCACTTCCCCAGGCCTAGCTAACTCCCCCCATCTCCCCCCACACACACCTAAAGCCTCCAGCTCTCCTACTGCCACGCTCAGACCAGCTGGCCCAAACACACATACAGCTGCCCCAATGGGCCCCAGCACATTTAGGGGAGAGAAATACATATGGCACCATTTAGTATTGGTACATGCAAAGAGTTCTAAAGTAACCCCCCCTCCAGTTCCACTGGCTTACTGTAGCCTCCTGAGCATCATACTGTTTGTAGCACAAGTGCTCACTTGCTGAAGGACGTGAAGCTAAAAATAGAACGCACCACACTCACAAACATGGGCTTGAGACAGACTGTCGCTCCGGCGCTGGGTAGCAAAGTTCAGCTAATTTAGGGTTGCCACTTTTACTGTGGGAAATTAGAGGCGCGTTTCCGTAGGTAGACAGGAAGCATGATGTACCTAAACCATGCTGTGATGGCATAGAAGCTGTATTTGATTTTCCAGTCTATCTGGTAGTCTGGTAACTGTGTTTCTGACAAGTTAGCAGTGCAATTCTCGCCCCAGAGTTTATGGCCAGTCGTCCCAAAACCACTTCCAAGTTTTTCTGTCAGAGCTGCTTTTTCTTACTGTGGTCATTTATCATCTATAGTCTGGTTTGAGCCTTTTTTCTCAGGATTGTTTAGACACGAGAAGAAAACCTAACCCAGCTAATTACGTTAGCTGTGATGTACACCTTCACATTTCTCATGGTTAGAAAACTCCCACAGAAATGTATCTTCAGACCAAACAGGTAGGTGTACTTGTACTTCATTGACTTCCCAGCTGTAACTTTGTATCTCCATTGATTTTCTTTTGCGCTGACTGTAAAAAGAATGGCCTCTTTACAACATTTTAAGCAATCAAAAAGCATGATGCTGTCAGCTTAGCTTCGGACCGCTTTTGGCCTAGCCCCTTTGCTTGTAATGTAAAGACATTCATCTGCTGTACAGCGCAGTTCCTTGTGCCAGTGGACGTAAGGAATGTCCAATATGGGAAAACTGCACAGTTTTCCATGTATTCATTGCGTGCATTTATTGCAGTGCATTAATTGCCCAGTGACTGTTTTCGCAACCTTATATTTTATTTTTCCTAGCCGAGGTTGCTGTCATAGCAGTTTACACGTTAGATTTTCTAAATTTAATAACAGACAGAGTACACTTTTTATAGCCTTACAGTTTGTTAGTCAATTCGTTTGTGAGAGTCCAAATGTCCTTGAAGATAACTCAAGAGACCCAAATGCCCTGGCAGCTCTTCAGAGGGTGAGAATCTTTTGAGATATCGAGACACAGCAGAAGAACAGTGCGTGCGAGAGCGACTGGGATCAGAATGCAGTACCTACCTTGTGCGGAGGGGGTGATGTTGCTGAGGGTGATTACACAGGTGCAGAGTAGCCAGAGAGACAGAGCCATGGTGGGGCAGAGCAGGGGAGAGGGGAAAAGAGCCAGGTGCTTCAGAGGGACACACCGCTCCCTTCAGACACCCTCTGAACCTGAGACAGAGAAAGAGAGAAAGAGAGAGAGGAGTTTAGGAGAGAAGTTTATGCACTTTCTCCTGCAAGGAGAACTTCCAAAACAAATGACATGCCTGAATCTGTTGAACTCAGATGAGGGTTGACTGGCTGACTAGTACTGACCAAAAGAGAAAGTGGGAAACACAAAGGCGGCTCCCATGTTACCAGGTTCAAAAAGCCCAAATCCAGTTTTTTTCACAAACACGACACAAATCGCATGTTTTCAGACTCTGTGTACACACAAACGTGCAGTGTGATACACAGGTCAGGGGCTTCTAAACCCAAACAGAGAGTAATATGTCTACTGAAGGGCCACTGGGGATTCAGTTCTGTGTGCACACATTCCTGAAGATCATGCTGTTTGGATTCATAGTTTCATGACTCAGTGTAGTAGTGAGGGGTGGGGGGTCTCAGTTTGATGTTCGTAAGGCATGCAGTTCATTCATGTGACGCTATTGATTTGCACACATTTCAGGGCACAGGTTCATCCTCACATCCTCACTACAGAAAGGTACCAGTAACTCACTCACACAAATGTGAACCATTATATTGCGCAGAAAATTGAGCAATATGGTTTGTGAATGTGAATGCAGCCTAAGTGCTCGATATGGAGGGGGAGTGGGGGGTATTGCCATGGCAGGCAACCATGAAGAAATGCTATCAGCCAAAATACTGCACTACAGAGAGTGAGATAAAAAGGGAAAGAGACAGAAAAGGAAAAAAGAGAAAGAGAGACCATGAGATACAGAGTAAGAGAGAGAGTTCAATACTAATAGCAGGACTTCAGTTCGTACAGCTGCCGTTTTTCTGCTCTTGTTCAATAACATGCAGTCCTGCGACTCCGCTCACTCCGTTTCTCTCTCTCTTTTATTTATTTTTTTAGCCAGGCTCTCACTCACACTGCGGCTGAGATTCGACCAGCTGAACAGTCCATTTCACACCGCACTTGTTCCAAATAATAGACGGCAGAGAGAGAGAGAGAGAGAGAGAGAGAGAGAAAGAGAGTCCACTCTGACCAGGTGGGACGAGTGAATGGCAGCCATTTTGTCGCTCGCTGCTGCAGCAACAGCTGTGCAGGAAAAGGGCTCAGATCCAGATGTTTGGAAGAGAAGTGTGGAACACTGAGCACATGATGATTCGACTCCATGATTTTGTCACAATTCATTCTGATTTGACTTAATTGTATGGGTTTTGTTCCTAAGTCATTTCCAAAAAAACATGTTGAGCACTTGATTTAAACGGATGCCTGTACACTGTGGGGCAAAAATACAGAAAATACTAAAATAGCGAATTATAATTGACGTTCCAAAATCATTCCAGCTAAATCGCCACCTTAAGATGCATTTTACACCCCTAATGAGGAGCCTGAAGCAAGAAGACATGCTGCATATGCACACACACACACACACACACACACACATATGAACAAAACAGTGGGCATGTTTGAGAGAGAGGGAGAGAGAGAGAGACAGAGAGAAAGAGACTGAGAGACCAGAGAGAATGAAAGAGATATAAGGAGAAGAGAGAGAGCAATAGAGAGTGAAGAAGAGAAAGGAAGAGAGAAAGAGAGAGAGCTAGCAAGTGAAAGAAAGGCGGAGAGAACAATAGTGAGCAAGAGTGAGTAAGAAAGAAAGAGCGACACAGAGAAAGAGAGTAAAAGAGAGACAGTGGACAGTGGTGACTCAGTCATTTGTGCCTGAGGGCCTGCACACATCTCATTTGCCTAATGAAATAAATCACAATCTGGAACTCTCTCTCTCTCTCTCTCCCTCTCTCTCTCTCTCTCTCTCTCTCATTTGTTCTTGGAGCCTGCTCTTCCTCCAGGGCTGTAACGCAGTAGAGATGCAGTGCATTATTTGAGCTAATGCAGCTCCTGCTGAGCCCTCTGATAGAACTGACAGATTGTACTGCGTGTTGATAGGGGAGAGAGCCAGGGTGAGTGTATGTGTGTGTGTGTGTGTGTGTGTGTGTGCCTGTCTGTGTGTGTGTCTTTGAGGGGATTTACTTTGATCCTCCTAACCCTCCACCCTCTCTTTTCATTGATCTCCCCAAGTCATAGATGTGAAAAATAGATTGTGCATAAAAAACAGCACCATCCATATGCACACACACACACACACACACACATAAAGTTTTCTGATAAATGTATCCAAATAGGAATATATAGGCCAGTGTGGCTTGTATAAGTGTGTGTGTGTGTGTGTGTGTGCACAGCTGGATACAGCTGGACTTTGCTTGAAAATGAGTGACTAAGTAGAGCTCTTCTCTCTCTCTCTCTCTCTCTCTCTCTCTCTCTTCCATTTCTCATTTCCCTTCGTCCTTCCTCCTCTCATTCATCCCTCCATCATGAGGGCTGTTGCTGTCCTCCATCATGCCCCCTGCCTTCCTCCTCCTCTTCCTCCTCTTCTCGTCTCTCCTCCCCCTGACCTTCTCTGATATTTACTCTGCTCTCCAGTGGCATCATCCAAACCACAGACAGAGAAAGAGAGGGAGAGAGAGAGAGAGAGAGAGAGAGAAGAAAGAGATTAGAGGAGAGAAAATAGCAGAAAAAAGGGGTGAATTGTGTGGGGTTGAGAGAGGCTCGAGCACAGAGAGAAATAAGGGAGAGGGAGAGAGAGAGAGGTATAGAGAGGAGTAGAAAAAGATACAAAAGAGAGTGAGAGTGAAAATGACTAACATATGTGGCCAACAAAGCAGGGATTCATTGGCAGAAGCTGGGGTGAAAATGAGCAAAGCCACAGAGAGAGAGAGAGAGAAAAGAGGGAGAGCGAGATAAAGTGAATCAGAGAGGCAGAGAGAGAGAAAGAGAGAGAGAGATGAAGAGAGAAAGAGAGGGAGGAGAGAGGCAGAAAGTGAATGAGAGAGGCAGAGAGAGAGAAGAGTGAGAGAGTGAGAGAGAGACAGAGAGATTATTTTAGACAGAAATACATTGCTCCATACACATTCCATACAATGTACTGAATTGGTGCAAGCCATTAAGACAGTGAAACTATATACACAGAGTTATTTATTAAAGAACACAGGACAATAAAGTCATAACAGCAATAGCTGCCCTTTAATCTGCACACACATCTCCCTTCTCTGGACTGGTTGTACCATTATTTTGGCCAAATATCGTTCAAAGTAGCACTTTAAAGACCTAATATCTGCCCTGGGATGGACTGGTTAGAAAATGGAATGGATGGAAGATTATATAGGTGTTAATGGAAGTGAGAATCAGTGATTAAAACCATGTTTATGTGCTTTCCATGTTTATCAGCTCAAACAGTTTGAGATGCACAGTGAAAAATGCATCAGTCCGTGGAACAGTTTCAGAGATTTTATGAATATTTAAGATAATATTCAATCAAATATTTTCATATATTTTCTATAAGAATGAGAAAAGGCTCAAGACATGTTTCCCTAAAATTCCTGAACAGAAAAAAAATCGTCTTCTTTTTCTTATCATTATTATTACTATTATGATTAACTTATTTTAATTATTTCAGACATTCATTTTTTTTTGTTTTAAATAAAATGAAGCTTGAAATACTAAAATAAAGCATTACTCAAAGTCAATAATAATTTTATTATTTTTAAGTTCCCTAAAATTGGAGAATCCAGCCCAATCTGGCAACCCAGTACATGTTGCTGTTTGACTGTAAAGTACTTCATCTTTTAAACATTTTATAGGACATATAGTGAGTCAGAAGTAACATTTTGTTTGTTTTGTCCTTTTTGTAAGACCCCGTATCTCATTAAACAAATATTCCGCTTTCTTTTGTTGACATGCTTTTATCTTGGCCCAGCGAAAAAGACCAACATTTAAAAATAAAATAGTAAAAAAAAACGCGGTCAGCTTCAATAAATGCGTAATACTTGTGACAGGCCTAATAGCAGAGCAACGCAACAGTAATAACTAGGGGCGTAATCCCAGAGGAAAGGAATATTCGACATGATACCCCTTTTTAATCTTATTACTTCACCCAGACGTGGTTAAGTTCTATTTGAAATCAGAGATTTAAGCAATCTTCTCCTATTTCTTATGTCTGAACTCTTTTGTGTCTGACTCATCTCCCCCAGGTCTTATCTGAGTAATATTTCCATAAGAAAAGTGTAAAATCTCCTCATTTTCAGCTACATATCTCAGAAATCTCAGCAGCCTATCAGAGCAGAATGCCTTTTTCATTCTGCCCTGTAACATCTTACAATTAAACACTGATCTGCTTTCACTGGGCCTAAATGGCTTCCAAAAAATAAACCAAGTAAAGTGATTACAGTGTGTCGGCTACATCCAGCATCCTCGACAGCATACTCGGATCATTCGAGGCAACAAACATCTTTTTTAGATTATAATTGCAAGGTTTACAAATAGCTGGTCTAACATCCCTCATAGAATCTCTGAAACTATTCCAGAGAGTGATGCATTTTTCACTGTGAATCTTAAACTGTTTGAAGGCTTCTGAGCTGATGAGGAGGAGAGCGAAGCACATAAACATGGTTTTAATCACTGATTCTCACTTTAATCACCTATTTAGTCTTCCATCCATCCCATTCTCTAACCAGTCTATCGCAGGGCACCTATTTAATCTTTTGTAGGTTTTTATTTTTGGCTTATATTTTCAGTCTTTTTTCTCTTTCAACCAAAACCTTGAATTGCTACGTTCAACCATATTTGGCCAAAATTTTAGAGCAACCAGTCCATCAGAGAAAGGAGACGTGTGTGCAGATTAGCGAGCAGCTATTGCATCCCTGAGGCGTCTCCCTAGCATCAAGTTAAACCCATTAGCCATGAGCTAACCCGCCAACCATGAGTTAATGCACTGGCCATGAGTAAACACGTTAGCCCCATGCTAACAGGCTAGCCGCAAGTGAACATGCTAGCCCTGAGCTAAAGTGCAAGCACCGAACGAACACGCTGAACAGGCAAGCTGTGAGCTAACGCAATAACCACAAGCTAACTCGTCAGCCACAAGCTAAAATGTGCTTCTCCCTGTTTCTTCGACTTTAAAGCAAAAAGGGGGTGATCCGTGCAGTGATCCTCATGGTGGGCTTGCTTGTTTTTACCAGGGGTGTCATGTAGTACCTTGCATTTGCTTTATACCATTTCCTAGTAATGTCAAGTCTAGTATGCCAATACTAAAACCCTTACACCCTTTCACCTTTTCAAGCCTGCAGACAGTTCCGTCTTATTTGCTGAATGCTCATTTCAAACTTCATTCTGCTTGTCTAATGCCAGATCAGGTGGAGAACGATCTGGAGACGGGGGAGGCCAAGACATCATTCGCAAAACATTTGCTTTTCTTTGGACTGGATATCATTTCAGTTTTGAAGATGCTTGGAATCATTATCCTGTTGAAGAATGACATTTTGTCCAGTCATACGTAAACCAAAAGAAAATGCACTAAAGACAAATCTGATTTTCACAGACCCCCTGACCTCCTTTGGAGTCCAACCTTTGGAATGAACTTGTGAGCTAAGCCTTCTCATCCAACATCAGTGCCTGACATAAATGCCCCTAAAAGACACACTTGTGGACAAGCCTTTCCTGACAAGTGGAGGTTACTGGAGCTGGAAAGAGAGGGATGTTATTAAGGCCCAAGGCAAGCTCATGAAAGTGCAATGCTCAGGTGTCCACATACTTATGGCCATATAGACTTTTAACACTTTTTCAGACCTCTTTACTAAAAACACATCAATATAATTCAGTGCTTTAAAATATTTGCATGTGAAGATTGAGTCTCAGGATCGAGTTTTCAAGTCTTAGCTGCTTGAAAAGGGTTTGTAAAAAAAAGAAGAATATTATTCTGGATTTGATTATTTGCTTAAATTATTTCACAACACCTTGCAGGACAGTGAGCAAGTATCTCTCAACATCAAACCCCAAACAACACACACATTTTAGGGCAAAATTTCTATTGATTTGCCAAGTTTAGTACATTGGAGAAAATCAAATCGAAAATATATTACGTCAATAGCTGTTGCACAGGCCATTTTTCCAGCTTGTAGCAAATTAACAGTATTTGTGCATCCAAGTATGCAGAAGAAACTTTTGGTATTGATCCGTTCATCCTTATTTTACATGCCAGTGTCAAAAGTGAGTGCTTTATCGGCTGAACGCCCAGTGCATTCTGAGACGAGCGCCTCATTTTGAGTGATATTACATGACACCCTGTGCTGTTACACCCCGCTAATAACCCCCGACTCGGGCAGGTTTAAAGCCTCCGAACACACACTGTGAGGGGGAACGGGCCAGGTGTAGCCGTGACGGGAGCCGAAGAGGGGATGGAGTTAAAGAGGTGCACATAAACAGATGGAGATGTTCGCATGCTTCTTTGTGCGTGAGTGCGTGTCTCTGTGTGGCGCTAATGGCCAAAAACAGCCCCCCTCCTGCGGGGGCCGCATGCGGCCTGTTTTTCTGCCGCTTTTGTAGTGGCTAATAAGAAAAAAATGTCTTTCAACCCGTCTCTTTTGATCCTGCCTCTGTCTGTACACGGCACAATGGCTCTCCTGTGGGCCGTGCAGATAAAAAGAAAGAGAGAGAGAGATGGAGGAAGAGAGATAGAGGCAGAAACAGCGGCCGGAGGTAGAGAGGGTGGGGATGGTGGGGAGTCTCTGTAGAGCAGAAATGTTAGTGGGGGATCAGGGTGGTTGAGGTTTTTTCGACTCTCAGGATAAGCTTGCTTTGGGACTGACCTTTCGCTCTGATTCTTTCCAGCATTATTATCGTCACTGCTCCTTTCCAAAAGGAATGGAATGTAATATTTCACTGAACACAGAGGAGATAGTGGGACGGTTCCTCTAATTCTTTAACAGAGAGGGGAACAGAGAGAGAGAGAGAGAGAGAGAGAGACAGGAACAGCTGTATTTCCTGCTTAACTGCCTCAAATACACAATGGAACAATGAGTGAGACCCCATGTGATCCGCTACCTGCCCTAAAATATCCAGACACCCCCCTCCCCCCCACACCATTCTAATTAGTAAGTGCAGCTCCTTTAAGGTGCACCTTTTGCTGACACAGGTGCTGGGCTGCTCACACACCGCTGTGATCTCCATACAAAAGCATTCATCATTAGAATGATGGGACAGTGTGGAGCAGCAGCACATGATCCTGAGCTCACCACGCCGAATGCTAAGCATCACATAAAGCAGTTTAAAGCCCCCAGCATTGATCTGTAGAGCTGTGGAACTGCATTCTCCGGAGTGCTGGAGTGCCATCCAACACCTATGGGATGATCTGGAGTGTTCGTATCTGACCTCACTAATACAGCCCTCACATGTAAATGCAGTCAAATCATCACAGCAACATTCCAGCATAACCCTCCCCAGAGGAGTAGAGACTGATGGAGAAAATCAAACACTAAATATGTAATACTAATGTCCACAAGCTATATTTTCCCAGCTTGTAGCAAATAAACCGTCATTGTGCATCAAAGTGTGCAGAAGAATGTTCTTTGCAAAGGATTCTTACTTTTACACCAGCGGTGCCTAAACCTTTGCACACAACTGTAGATGCGTGCTGCAGTGTTTTGGTAATACAAAATTAAAATCTGTGATGTCAACAGGATACAATGAACTGATTAAAAGAAAAAGAGCGCCAGAGAGAAAAGGCGAGCGAGAGAGCGATAGAGGGAGGAGGTGGGAGAGGAGCGACAGTTGTGAATCAAACATCACTCTCATCTCCCATCTAATACCACGCCACCGTTCCAACTATTCATTTAGCGCCAGCCTTGATCCGAGGCAAATAACCTAATTATCTAGTTACATTGGATCATTATTATAATCACCGCGATCATTATTATCTATTTGCTTAGTGCACACGCTCGTCTAGGCCAGTAGCACTAGACTATACGTTCTGCACGTGCGCCGCTTCTGTCACGATAGATCCAAAGCCCCTTCCCTCCGCTGTTTTATTGAGGAAAATATTCATCATTGGGCCATGAGTACAAAAGGACGACGGGGCCACTTAGCTCAGAGCCCATTTTAGGTAAAGTAACAGTACACTGTAATTTGAGCAGATCTATTCAGTGCAGCTGAGGGAGTTGAGGACGGTGGGGGGTCACGTGGAGCCCATGCTGGACACAGGAAATAAATATACAGATACAAAAAGACAGCTGCATTTAATTTAAAAGCAAAATTTCAAACAGTACATGTGAAAAATACCATAGCATGATTCTTTCTAGAGTGGTTTTGCTAAACCAGAGGTTCCAAATCCAGTTATATATTATGTATTACATTTACTCAGTTCCAGCTCTCAGCACTCCTTAACCAGGTGATGGAGGATTCTCCAGCCAACAATCACCCGGGGCCTGGTTCCTAGCAGGGATCTGAGGTCTAGTGCTTGACTAATAAAATCGATATTAAGACTCCTGCTGATATAACAGATCATTTTTCGTATATAAGATATTTGTGTGTCAGCCAGCAGAAGCCCTACACGTGAAATTATGACGTTTATTCAGAAAGTTATGAGCTTTTAAAGTAAAAAAAAATCTGAAACTTAAAATTAAATATGTTCCATCAATGCTGTGTTTTATCAGATGTTTCTAAAAAAGAGAGTCTAAGAGGATTAAAGCAATATCCCTTTTCTGCTCGTATAGACTCCATTAGTACTCAAAACATATATCATTATAAAACAATAATGGTGCATTATTACCTCAATTAGGCCAGTTGCTACACTCTCCACAGGCTCTGCTCTGTTACTCATCACTTGCTTCACTTTCAGTTTCAGTTTTTGGTGAAGTTGAGAAAGAATCATTTTGTGTTAATAACTGATGTTCATTTGATTTATAAACCGTTTAACTAGAGAGAGATATATGTTCTGATATTTGCCCGTGTTTGTGCTATTTAAGCTTTTGCAATGAATTATGTTCCAGAAATAAAAGAAAATACTGTAAAATAAAATATACAAAATAATGAATAAATCAATAAAAACATGTTTTTTTCTGTCATCTGACAGATGTCTGAAGACCACCACAGAAATACAGCTATGACCAAAGTTGGTACAAAATATAAAAAACAGTTAGGACCTAAGAGAACTCTGGAACTGTGTTCTCTTGTATCATTTACCTGTTTTTTAAGTTTTACATAAAAAATGCGAAAGATTTTTACTACATCAAACATTTACAAACATCCTTAAAACTGTTTCAATGCATTTAAAAATATTATTAATTTATAATCACTTGTAAGATTTTTTTAGCTCATTAAAACCATCGGACAACAGCTTTACTTCAGTGAGGACCTGACGTGGAACAGAATTGGATGGAAAGTCGTCTGAAAACGTCTAAGTGCTGCAACAATGCTGAGTTTGGAGTGTGTGCATGTGTGTGTGTGTGGCAGAGAAAGAGGGAAATAAGAGAGGAAGAGTGTGTGTGTTTGTGTGTGTCTGTGTGTTTGTGTGTTGGTGGGGGGGTGCATTAGTGCTTAATGGGTAAGTAGGTGAATGTGGCTGATGCTTGACCGTTAAGTGGTAGTTGGTCAGTTTGCGGTCAGGTAGCTTTCGGGCCAGCACATGCAAGACTAATGGGTGCTGCGGTAAAAGCACGCGCGAGGGAAAGAGAGACAGAGAGAGAGAGAGAGAGTGAGAGAGAGAGAGAGAGAGAGAGAGAGAGAGAGAGAGAGAGAGAGAGAGAGAGAGAGA
>JBBPCY010000142.1:2109629-2128894 GCA_037974405.1 Brachyalestes nurse | reverse complement strand
CCCTCTTTCTCATTCCACTCTCTCTCCATCTCTCTTTCACCTCCCTTTCCTTTCTCCATCTCCCTCTTTCTCATTCCACTCTCTCTCCATCTCTCTTTCACCTCCCTGTCCTTTCCCCATCTCCCCTCTTTCTCATTCCACTCTCTCTCCATCTCTCTTTCACCTCCCTGTTCTTTATATTATCTCTCTCTCCATCCACCCTCACTTTCCTTCATTTTTGTCTACTTTCTCCAGCTGCCTTTCCTTTTTATCCCTCTCTCTCGCTCTCCCTCTCTCTCGCTGTCCTGTCCCTGTCTCCCGCTCCTCGTCCCTGACGTACGCTTTAATTTGTATTAGAGCTGTTTTGTAAACAACGGAGCTCTCACACATCTCTGCAGCACGTTAATAATTTAATGCCGAGCGTCACACATAAACAACCAGCAGGACACACTAACGCTGACGTTAATCTCATGTGCCACCAACAATGGGCTCTGATAACATAATAATCAAACGCAGCGATGCTGAGCGCAGTGTAGCTGGTGCCACGGCCCGGCTACAATCCCAGCACGATCCCACTCATACACACAAACACACACGCACATACACACACACACACACACACACACGCACAGCACTGTATCAGGGCCTACGAATCATATTATGCTTTTCTACTGCACATAAACAGACCCAAATAGGAACCAATGGAATGGTTCTAGTTTTAATGCGCTGTCCATCTGTTTGGGAGACAGATGGACCTGTCATAATAACCACTGTAAAGTATCTAATGGCTAATTAGCTGTCTTTCTTACACTTATTGACTGGCATACTGCACTGTTCTGCACTCACACACTCTCAAAAAATGAGCATATTTACAAAGACTTGTGTCGAGGTGTGAAGCAGTTCTTTTTTTATGGAAGCAATTTCTGAACAGCAACAGACAAATAGCTTTCCCTCATTTCTCATCAAGCTGGCTGAGGAGCTAAAAAACTCATTCTGCCAACACAAAAATGCACACAAAATAATATCCGAGACATAAAAACATTAAATAATTGCTTAAGAAATGATCAGTATAGAAGTGTTTGGATTTTAGTGTCTGGATTTTCAGTGTTTGGATTTTATCGTTTTTCCAAAGTTATATTTGATGTATTTTTTATGTGGCATCACAGTTTTAGTCTGTTTGTTACTTTTCTTTAATTTATCCAGTAACTTTATTTGGCTAGTTTGTTTTAATCAGGGAAAGCAGTGGTACAGTTGAACACACTGAGGAGTTTTGGGTGGTACAGGATCATGAGGAGGACCACCATGGAAGTGGGGGCAGAAGTGAGAGCTCCTCTTCTCATCTAAAGCATAGAAGAATAACACTATCGAGGTGAATAAGAGGTCTTAGTGTACAGATTTAACCACAAAGCAGTATCTAAGCAGCAAGAGTCTCTTTAGCTCATAGCAACAGTTTCTGCTGGAGTCAGAGAGAGCAGAAGCTTTGGTTGGAAGGTTAGAAGATAATCCATGGTGGCCAAACTATTCTGGAAGACAGTAGAACAGGAAAGCCCAGTGATGGCTGAGCTGGTGAGCCCGAAACCCCGGCACTCCAGTCATTATATGAGATGATTCGTCAAGCCTGTCTTGCCTTCACACCAGCCTCTTATCGTAAATTTTCCATCATTCCAATAATATAAAGTGCCCCTATATCTGCAATTTCAGGCATCGCTGCTCTTTCAGGTTCAAAGGCCATGTGAAAAGCATTGCAGTTTTTCATAACTGTGACCGTAACTAAATCAACTATAATTGATTTTTTCAAACATTTTCCATTATTGTAATTTTGTGTATCAGTACACCGTAGACCAGTCCAGTACAGTACAGCCACCAATGCAAACAAACAAGCAGTAAAACAATTTAAGATTTGTTTGGTTTGTGAGCTGGTGAGGAGAACACAGGTTCGGTTCCAGATTTCTCCTCGATCAGCAGCTCCTGATTTAATCCCGGTTAAAAGAAACCAGGTTTTTTTTATGGAAACCTAAAGTAATACTGGCCTTCTACAAGGAATACACTGATATACTGTAAACAAAATCACTATTTCCTGTAAACTGTTTGTATTTTTTTCTGTGTTAGTTTTATTTAGCAGTATTAATGTGAAAAGATAATTACTGGTTTTAAATAGTATTTTTGCAGGTGCCTAAGACCTTTGCACAGTACTGTATGTGGCATCAGTCTTCTTCATGTATCAAGAGCCACACCACTGTCCGCAAAACACACAGACTCACTTGCAACAGGCAAGTCTGTGAAGCTTTTGTGTGTGGAAGGAACAAGCAGCTTGACTGCAGACTGCTAATCTAAAAAAAACACTTGAAACACTTGCACTTGAGGAAACCCATGCAGATCTGATCACACACAAAGCCAGAGACACAAAGTCCACCTCAGTAGAGCTATACATGATGCATGAGCTTGGCTAGGTGGACAAAGGTGTGCCTCTACCTAGTCTAGCATTTGTGCATGCGTGTGTATGTGATATGTATGGAGTCTGATTGTGGTGACCTCATTCTGCCTGACATGGTTATCCAATGAAGATGGCCACTCTGAGACCACACATACACACGCAAGCATCCCAACTCCCATGACATAGCAGCCTGCAGTCAAAGCCATCAGTCAAAAGCCTGAGCTGAATGTGGCAGCGATGTCACAGCACACACACTTCTTTTGGGCAACCTTCTTTCAAACTCATCTCTGTGGACTTTACTGACCTCACCCAGGTCCAACAGAGGCTATATATATATGAATTAATGCTTGGGCAACCATTAACACTTTAATCGTGTTTTTTAAAAATTCATTCAAAAGTAGTGTATGGCACACTTTTATTTTTAAAGTACTGCTATATGAACAAAAGTGCAACAACATTTAGTTCGCAAACATTTTAAACAAATAAGGTACTTTTTAACAGCAGTGTTCCCTTTAACACAGTTACAATTTCTGTAAATCTCAACTGAAATATTTGAACTGAGATCAAGAGAACACTGCTGTTAAAAAACTCCATATTTGTTTAAAGTGTTATTGCACTTTTGTTCATATAGCAGTACTTTAAAAATAAAAGTGCACAATACACTACTTTTGAATTCATTATTGATTTTGCATATAACAATGCAATTAATTGCGATTAATCGCAGAAAATCATGTGATTAATCACGATTAACATTTTTATCGTTGCCCAGGATTAATATTTATGCGTAAATACATTTATACATACTCATTGCTGATACAAATGGCTTCAAACAATTTGCATAGGTGCCTAAAACCTTTGCACAGTACAAATATATAAACACATACAGTACCGTGCAAAAGTCTTAGGCACCTATGCAAATTATTTGAGGCCATTTGTTTCAGCAGTGGATTTCCTTCTGCCAGCACAACACAAAACACAAGTGAACATCAGAATAAATGCAAACTAACAAGAAATCGGTAAACAGTGTCAAGATTTCTTTTTCCTCAAATGTATATTTAATTCTTCTGTGAGCTGGTCAGATTAACACCAGTGACTGCACAGATTTCTAAAATTCAATTTTGGAGTAAGAAGAAACAACCCAGGCATTTAATGGAGGTGACACTGGGCTTCCACGATGAAAGAGGCCTGGAAATTATTAAGTGAACACTTTATCGTATATAAAACCACTCATTTCTATATTAATGTTATTTGTATTTATTGTAATATTAGTGTTTTAACTGAAAAATAATGCATAAAACATAAAATGTGCCATAACTTCTGAACAGGCCACATTTTATGTACTATTTTCCCCAGTGTGTCAGATTCAGCAAATAAACAGTAATTATGTATTAGAAGTGTGTTCTGTGTAGAGGATGTGTACTTTTCACAAATCAACAAAGCATGTAATTTGACCTGGGCAGGCCATTTCTGCATGGTTGCTTGGCAACAATAACACTCTCTAAGCAAACTACGTCCGCATTAATTACAGTTTCAATTATTTATTAATATAGTATTAGATTTGATCATGTCCACTGTTTTGAAATAAGAAAGGGTAAGATTTTTAGACTTCTGCTGGACTTTATACTGCTGCAACTGACAATTAGAATGTTCCTAAATTGCCATTTAGAATTTGTGGAGTGTTTTTGCAAGAGAGAATTTGTAAAAGTTTTGTCATTCAGAATGTGTAGGATTTTAGTGCCATTTAGAATATTTAGAATTCTTTATCATTCAAAAAATTGCTATTTAGAATGTTGGGTTCTTTGCCATTTAGAATATTTCGAAGTTTAGTAATTTAGAAGTTTTTATGGCCATTAACAGTTTTCTGGAACTGTTAGTAGTTATTTAACACAGCCTCTTAGCTGCTTGCTTTATTTATAACCTCACTGTAGTGAGAACACAAAATAATAGAAATGCTCATTTGAATCATGTATGAGCCCAGTGGTAAAACATTGTGTGTGTGTGTGTGTGTGTGTGTGCCTTCTTGCTTTATCCTGGCTCCCTAATTGCATGTTAACTGTCTCATTCAGTGAACTCAAGCCAATCTATACTCTCCTACATGTGCGCGCACACATACACACACACACCTTTAAGCAAAGGCAGTCTACCACAGATACAAACTTTCCTCACCATTTGCTGGTTTTCTCGCTCCTCACACACAGACACACACTCACACAGCGCTGAGGGAGGATGTCCACAGCACTAAAGCTATTATAAATGAGCTCCCTGTGTGTCTATTTCCATGTGTAAGTATGTGTGTGTGTGTGTGTGTGTGTGTGTGTGTGTGTGTGTGTATGTGTGTTTAAATAAGCCCCCAGCTCAAACCTGCAGTCATGCCTTAGCAGGTGCTGCGTTCCACTCACTGCATCTGTTAATTAGAAACAGTTTGCTGCTGTAACACTCTGGCTCAGCATGGCTACTGCCTTGTGACTGACCATTAGAGCATAGACTGGATCCAAAGGGTCTGTTAGTTTCTGTCTCACAAGCACACACATACGAGTGCACACACACATACACACTCTCCATTCCGTCTCTTTCTCATTTTCTCCCACCCCTGGGGGCTTTACAGCATTAGCTCTCTCTCTCTCACACACACACACACACACACACACACGTACACAAACACACACACACACACATACACACAAACACACAGACACAATCTGTAGCCGGCGGTCTCAGAGTTCCATGTGACCTTTTCCCTCCCACACACACACGGATTGAGAGGCTGACCAGTCTGGACGCTCTGAATCACCCAGCACTGCAGCCTTTGTTCTCCTCTACACACACACACACACACACACACACACACACACACAATAGCTTTATCTCCCTGTTTCTAAAAGAAGAATGAATAAAGACAAAGATCTGCTCTCCACTCACTCTGCCCTGCTTTTGCTTGATCTTTTTTTTTTTCTTGTCACTCACTCTCTCAGATACTCGCCTTCTCACCTCACACACCCTTGCTCGCTCAGTAACCTGCACCATGGCTCCCTCCCATTCTCACTCACTCTGTAATTCTCTCAATAACTCCCTCCTATGCTCAATCCCTTGGTCTCGCACTCACTCACTCACTCCCTGGCTTACTTGATAACTTGCTAGATAACTCCGTCTCATCCCTTGCTCACTAATTCCCTCACTAACTCACTCAGTAACTCTCTCACTCACTCCCTCCTGCAGTAGTTCTTGCTCAGGAACTCCCTCTCACTCCCAACATTAACCGTTCTTGCACGCCCACATGCATCCCTTCCCCTCCCCCCAAACACCCACCACCCCCGAGGCACGTTTGTTTGCTATTTTTTCGCATCTCACTCTTCCACACTTGCGTTCAACTCATTCCCTCACTCTCATGTTCGATTCCTCACTCACTCACTCACTCACTCACTCATTTACTCAGCAGTCCTTGCTCAGTAACTTGCCTGATAACTCCCTCACTTCTTTACTCACCTACTGCTTCACTCTCTCACTCACTCACTTACTCAGTAATTCACTCATTAACTCGCTCCTATACTCAGTCCCTTATTCCCTCGTTTACTCCTTCACTCCATCACTCGGTAACTCACTTCATAATCCCTCCCATTCTCTTGCTCGCTCGCTTACTCACTCACTCACTCGTCTACCCACTCACTCCCGCACTTACTTGGCAACTCACCAGACAACTCTCAATCCACGTCTCACTCACTTATTCACCCACTCACTCAGTAACTCTCTCACCTACTCCCTCAGTAGTTCTTGCTCACCAGCTCACTGCTCAACTCCCTCTCACACTCTGTCCCTCTGGCTCATTCACTTCCTTCCTCCCTCTCATTCACTTAATCACTCTTTCCCCGGCTCCTTCATTCACTCGTCATTTTCAGTCTCGCCCACTCCCTCGCTCTCTCACTCCTCCGCTCACCCATTCACTCTCTCACTCTTTCCCTCACGCCCTCCCTCCCAGTTTTGCTCGTCCGCCCCCGTCTCTCTCTCTCTCTCTCTCTCTCTCTCTCTCTTCAGCATATCCTCAGTCAACCTCAGCAGTTCTTAACTCCGATGAATAATGAAGAACTCTTTACACTGGAGGGGAGGCAGCAAATAAAACAAATCCCCGGCCAATCAGAGTGAAGCTTACAAGCGTGCGAGAGCCAATGAGGGAGGAGCAGGGGGGCTCAAATGAGATCAGAAGAAGCTGCCTGCTCTGATCTCATTCAAAAGCAGGATGAATTATTTACGTGACATGCTTTGATTGCAATAAAAAAAAAAAAGAAAAAAAAATGGAAAAACTTGTGTGGTCCGCACCACCCGTTAGTGCTACAGCCTGAAGAGCAGAGATGCAACACGGCCTGTTAATGAACGGGAATAAAAACAAAATAGAGTGTCAAGAGCCATGCTCTGATATACACCCTGCTCCTTAATGAAATATCTTTAGCGTGCGTAAACAAATGCAAATCAGACTCATTAAACGAATGAGGTTATTGGCAAATTATTTATGGGCCGCGTTTATGTACGAATTAAGGCCGCGGCCATTTGTTTAATGCTGATATCTATCATCTATCTGCTTTAGCTCTGCCTGATGTATTACTCGCCAATCGTAAACCGATTTGCTCTAAGCTGGATTGCGGTTTGAGGATCCGCGGCTGCGGAGAATTGCGTCGCGCCGCATGCAGAAAGGGATTTCTACTGACGGTGAAAGCTGCAACTAATGCGATATTTGCTCTTCTGTTCAGTGCTGTTCGACTCCTCAAACGCTGCACTGAAAGCCTGCGAACGCCAAAGAGGGTTTAACCCAGAATATGTATATTCCTGTGCTCTCTCTCTCTCTCTCTCTCTCTCTCTCTCTCTCTCACTGCCATTCCCCTTCCGGCTCTCTCTCCCATTTTACCTTCCTCGCTCTCCCTCCTTTTCCATTTCTTCCACTTTTCTTGTATCTCCCTCTCTCTTCCCTCATTTCTCTTTCTCCTCTCTTCTGCTTTCTGTCTTACTCTCTCCCTTTTACCTTCTTCTCCCTCTCTCTATTCATTTCCATTTTCTCTCTCTCTCTTCATCTTTCCACCTCTGCTGTCTGTCTCTCTTTCCCCATCTCTCTCTCTCGCCCACTTTCTGTCTTTCTCCATTCCTCTTTCTCTCCTCTCTTTCTATCTTTCTCCCTTTTACTGTCCTCTCTCTCATTCAGTCCTCTCCTACTTCTTCTCTCTCATCTTCTTGTCTGTCTCTCTTTTCTTTCAATCATTTCTCTCCCTTCTTCTTATGCCTGCTTTCTCTCACTCCCTCTTTCTGTCTGACATTTTCTGTACATCTCCCTCTTTCAATCTCTCTCACTCTCGCAAGCTTTCTCTCTGTGTATCCTTCCCCTTTATTTTTCTTTGTCTTTCTCATTCCTACCTCTTTTCCCCTGTTCTCTTTCTCTTTTAGATCTCATGTTCCTGACTCTTCTTTCCACAAACAGGAGATGGATCGATGGCTCTAACTTCACTCAATAACCACCCCATGCTCCCTGTGTGTTTGTGTGTGTGTGTGTGTGTGTGTGTGTGTGTCTATTTGTGTGTGTGTGTCTATGTGTGTGTGTGTTGCATCTGTTTGTACATTAGCATCTGTGAACATCTGTGTGCACATGCTAAAATGAGCATATCTTTGTGTGTGTAGTATGTACATGCAGGTGTGTGTGTGTGTGTGTGTGTGTGTGTGTGTGTGTGTGCTGAGGGGGGAAGACTACGCTGTTCTTTTGAGGTTGCATTTGGCAGGCCTTGCTGCTGTGTGCGCCAGCACCAGTCTATCACTCCAGGGCCTAGAAGTCATAGCAGTAAGAAAACAGATTGATTTCCCCCCTCCTACGTACAAACAATTAACTACATGCAGCTCAATTAGACACACACTGCAGACGCCTTTAGCCCAGGTTTTTTTTCCTTGACCCACTCTCGCCTCCCCGTCATAATGTCTACACCCTCCACCAAATTCCTCCTAGAAGCTGATGTCCTTATGAAGGTAATCATGTATCAGTGTGTTTTTGCATGTATGTACAGTGCTTACAGTTTTGTGGCCCCTGTGTAAGTGAGTGGCTAGACTGGTGAACAGAATGACAAATAATTTAGTAAAATACCTCAAATATGCATAACTGATAGCAAAGAAAGGTGAATTACAAAGTGGCTACAGGTGAAAACTCACTGTTAGCAAAACAACCCCCTCTCTGCCAAATCATTAGTGAAACACACTGCAATCCCAAACTCCAATATAACTGGGTTAAAGTGAGCTTGAGGGCTGCTGTTGTTCACTCAAATTTGAAGGTGCCCTTTCACACTGGGAGAAACTGTAAAATGTTTTTCAGAGTAAGAGGAGCATTATCATCCTTGCATGTACTTGTGTCTGGCAAATATTTGTTAGGTTAGTTGAGTTCAACTATTTTTCACGTACGTAACAAATTTTACCATCTGCTTTCATTTTTCTCCATACTTTTTTTTTTTTTACCTCAAAACAGCTGTCATTGTCGCTACAAGGTAGTTGGGTTTGAAGAGAATTTTGTCAGGCTAAACATGTGCTGTTTTATTTCGTCTCTGCTTGGTGGTTGGCAGGTTCAGACAGAATTCTGTCAGCCACGGTCATGTTTAGACTGAATTTTGCTGGATTATAGTCAGATTCAGACAGACTTTTTCTGGATTAAAGTTGGGTTCAGGCAGAATTTTGTTGAATACAGGCAAGTCAGGACATATTTTTGTTGGACGGTCAGTTCGGAAGAGAATTTTATTGCATACAGTCAGGTCACAACAGAGTTTTGTTGAATACAGTCAGGTCAGGACAGAATTTTATTGAGTACAGTTGGGTCAAGAGGGCAGCATTTAGTCAAGCTAAAGTCACTTTAGAACAGAATTTTGTAGGACTGTAGTGCTGTTCAGGCAAGATTTTGTTGAGCCAGTTGGGATTTAATTCTGCTGGGCTACATTTGAGTCTAACTACAATTTTGTCAAACGGCAGTGAGGTTCAGACAGATGTTTTGTTGCAGTGATTTGGGTCGACTCTCAGGCTATGTTAATGCATTCAGCTTTGGATTAAAATTTGTATGATTCCCTACTTGCTACATGTTCTATTATGAGATGGATGCCAGGCTTCTCAGAGTGACACAGTTGGGCATTTTTTTTGGAGCTCTCTATCTTAACCCCCCCTGTCTTTTACCTTTGGGACACAGAGCTGGGAGGCACATGTTGATCTGCCAGCGAAGGACAAACAACTCCCCTGTCTCTGTGTCACTTCTCTGTCACTTCTCGTCGTTCGCTGTCGGGGTCCAAAACCTAGCGAACAACACGCGGCTCCATTCGCCAGCCGCATTTCCACAAACACAGAGAAACATTTCACATTCAATAGCTCATCCGGCTGTCACTGCACACCGTGCCAGCAAGCCCGCATACGCTCCTTCCTCCTCCCTCTATCCACCGCTGAAAAGTAACTTGTTGTGGAGCATGTGTGTGATAAACATGCCTTGAAAGGCGCCTTGTACGCAACAGTGTGCTCGGAAGAATAACTGCATTGATTTTTTACTGCAAAACAGCCTTCATGCTTTGACATAAGGGCCACTTTTCTGTCATTGAACAATCTGCTCAGGCTGTAGTGCCAAGGCCAATTCATGGATTGTAAAAGGGGTGGGTAAACATTTAAAAAGCACATCATGGCGCGTTCAGAGGGAGGGAGGATGGAGCAAGGAAGGAATTGCAGTCTCTATTTGGTGGGAAAATAGCTGGGCACTCAAAACTGACCCTTTGTTCTGCTAGCAGCTAGCTACTGCTGTGCATTCAGGCTTTCTTCTTGTGGGCTTTGCTCGGCTCTGGCCTCGCTGCTCTGTCTGAGACTGGATATCCTGAGGGATGCAGTGCACCACTCACACACCAGCACACAAACACACACCACTGCTGTGTTAACTTCCCTTATTACGGCTATGTCACGCACAGGGGACGAGCCACAGGGACGAGCCACAGGGACGCTGCTCCTGCTCCGCATGCACACTCTCCCAACAGGGAACAAACACAAATACACACACACACACACACATACACCTGGTGTCTTGTGTGTATGTGTGTGATGCCGTTGCTATGGTGCCAGGACGGCAAGGTCAAGACACTGAACTAGGCCCTTCGCTAGATGAGGATACATGGGTCAAGCAATACGTGAGCTGCTTTAAACTGAGGTGGCCTGCATACTGCTATAAGCTTGTTCTAAATGAAAAGCTGAACTGGCAATTGGAGTGTGGCTGCTTTTCCCCATAGAGCATCCTGGTGCCATCTCTTGCCTATGTAAGTGACGCTGTCCACATAATGTAAAAGAGATTAGATCAGATCAGGCCACTTTCTTCCACTGTTCCATGGTCCAGTTCTGATGCTCATAAGCCCACTGTAGTCACTTTAAGCAGTTGACATGGGTCAGCATGTCGCACTCTGAATGGTCTCCAGCTACAGAGCCCCAAACACAGTATGCTGTGTTCTGACACCTTTCTTTCAGAGCCAGCTTAAACTTCATCAGCAGTTTGTGCTACAGTAGCTCTTCTGTGGGATCGAACCAGACAGTCTAGCCAAATTTGCATCAGTGACCATTCACTTGCTGCCTAATATATCCCATGCCTGACAAGTGCCATTGTAATGAGCTAATCAATGTTATTCACTTAATGCTGTGGCTGATCAATGTATATGTAAGTTAGTTGTGGTTATGAATATGAGTAACTGACAACTTATTTACTTTACAATAGCTGTTGGAGTCAGGTCCTCCGGTTAAAGTTCTGGTTAAGCCAATGCATTTTTTGTTTGTAGGTTGGCTGTAATGTAAGCACTGTTTAGGTGGTTTGCATTTTGGAGGCTAGCAGTACTTCTAGCACTCTTCAGATTGTATTCTGTTAGTTAGCTTTAGCTTCAGTGTTGTTCAGGTAGTTTTAGCACTTTTCAAACTGTTTGTACTGCTTTAAGGCAGCTGCTGGCATGCAGTATCTTTAGCTTTTCAGGCTGCTTGCCGTAGCTACAGCTGGCTTAAGTGCTGTTGAGGACGTTTCAGCTTTAGTGTAAGCTGACAGTAGGTTTAGTGCTGTTTGTGTGTTTTGTATGCAAACTGTGGCAATTGCGTTAAACCAGGTGGTCTTTATGTTTGTGCAGGCTAGTGGTAGCACTTGTGTTAGCCAGGGGGTCCGTATGTACCGTGTAAGCGCTGCTTTAGGCTGGCTGTGGGCAGAGCACTGATCACAGAGCTGCTGAAGAGGCCTGCGTGACTTTTAAACTGCTCTTAGTCATCACACACTGCACTTGTCCTACTTTGCATTCCCTCTTCACAGAACGCATATGCATAATCTCTCCCCTCCCTCCCGCCACCCCACACCGGCTGGGGGCCGGAGTGGAGAGGCACAGCTGCAGAATATCTCAGAGCGCCACATGCAGCTCCAGCGGCGCTCCGTCTAGCCCCACTCCTCACGCCACTGATTGTCATTCTCTTACAGTACGTGACTTTTCCTGAAGGCCGCCAGCCGCCGCCGCTGGAAATATCACCCGCTCTTCCCCAGCAGCGAGAGATACTCGCTTCAAGCTCCCTCTCTTTCTCATGTCATTCAGGGACCCTCCTGTCACCAACCCGCCCATTCTACTTCCTTGCAAATTTCTTTCTTGCAGGACAAAGCCCTGGTTCTCTAAGGGAGCGGCCCGTAGACTGTGGCTGGTGTGACGGGTTGGAGAGTTTTCCATTACTGCCTGGCTCCCGCTTGGCCTCGGCCTTGCGACTTGCAGAGATCGCCGGGGTTACGGGGCAGCAGTTTGGAGGCTTGGTGCGGCAGGTTCAGGCTCTTTTGGATTACAGAGGTATCCGCTGGAGAGAGCCTGCCGTAATATTAATCAGGTTGGAATTAACCTAGCTGTCAGTCACACCCTCTTCTTGTCTTGGTGAAGTTTTAATTCAGTTACTACTTTTGTTATTGCCTTTCTCTTTAGGCCAGAGCTTTTGTAGGCTAACCAGGGATCGCCAAAAGGTCTGGCATGACCGTAAGGATTTGTCTGGCAGTAAAATAGCTTTTTACCTTTTAATTGACAGTCTTGATTCTTTATAAATAATCTTTTGGTTCCATACTTTGATGTTACCTTAAAGGAACTGGACATTTGGTAATTGAATTCATTAAAGTAAAACTAATACATTAATTCTGACCAAATTCTACAAGCATGAGAAGTAAACGTTGCAGGCACTTTATAGACACACACTACAGGCTGAGTCATACTGGGTGTCTAGAGAAAATATCAAGTGAAATAAAGGCCCTTTTAAAGTTCAAATCAACTGTAATTTGAGATTAATTCAAATCTCTTATATTTGGGTATCCAGAAGCCTATTAACAGTTCTGTGCGCAACAATATTGCTCAAATTTCAAATTAGGTTGGTATATTATGTCAGGACTGTATGCGCTCAAGAACCTACCCATCTACATGCGCACATCTGTAGTCTGTAACTAAATATATAATTGCTTTATAGCATTACTTTAAATTCCTTCCTTTAATGTAAAAGAAATCGTAAAAGAAATCTATAACAACATTAAAAGTTGAAATAAATCCATAAAAAGGATTAAAAAGAGTTATATTATTAAAGCAGGGATGTTGCTGCATGTAAGAACCAACATCTACTGAATGGATGAAATCCTACTTCTTTTAATCAGAATTCATGGTTGGCGTGTAAGGTAGGAATGAAGCATTATTATATTTCTTCTGTCACTGGAACATAACTTGTGTCTGAAAGGGTTACTCTAAATGAATCTGGTTTAAGCTACAATCAAAAACCACTGGAAAAATGCAAATGCTCTTATTGGTTTCTCAGTAAACCAACCTGTTGTCACATGAGGCACTGAGGGGGAAAAATGAGAGGAAGACTCTTATCACCATCTACCGCAGCTCTACCACTACTGTTAGCTCATTACCTTATGTGGGCAGCCTCGGCTATTCATGCTTCATCAGACACAAAAACCGAACACTTTAACCCACAATAGCCTCAGGATTCTTTCCCAGGGCTGTTTTTGACTCTTAAAAAGCTCAATTTGCCTTCATGCTTCATGAGTGCATATTTTCACCTTTCTATCCATTTGCTAATACTCGAATGTCATAAGGTACACTCCAAAGTAATATAGCACATATAAAAAGCTTGGAATTAACTCACCCTCATATTGTTGTGTCTTGGTGTCTGGCATATAGTAATAGTGTAAAAAAAAAGAGTGAAAAAATCCAAGAAGTGCCTGTTGCTTAAATTGTAAGACCATGCAGTTTCAGATTTAAGGCAATTTATTACTTAGTGAGGCCTTAAATTTGTAAAATGTCATTTCAGCCAGATTCTGCGGGCTTCCTGTAATAGTTCTGAGTGACATTCTCCAGTGCTCCATGTTGCAATAGATTTGTAACAAGGTGCAGATTTCACTGAACCGGAACCTTGTGAAGTGATTCAACCATTCAGCCCCTTTGTATCCCTTGTCTCATGCACACACACACACACACACACACACAGACAGAGGGCTCAGTGGTCCCGTGTGGCGCTGAGGTGCTCGTGAGTCAGAGCGTTTACTCTCTCACAGCAGCCTTCGCCCACAGAGATCTCGGCCCCTCTGACATCACAGCCAGCGACCTGATTGGTCACCAGATGGCTGTCCTGATTGGAGACCGGCCCAGAAACCAATGGTGAAATCAGCAACGGTCTGGGTGCAGATCCAAACCCACCACCCTGTCACTTTAAACACACACGGACACTTACACACATCTGCACGAGCGCCAAAACCAGTGATGAGCATTAAGCACGCTTTGATCTTGATCTTACACTCCATGCTGTCTCTCTCTGTCTCACGCTCTCTACCAGCTCTACTATTAGGAGTGATTAGAAAGAAAAGAGTTCATGAGTAACATGAGCGCAGATCTTTGGTTTACAACAAATGGATAATAAACATCACTGAAAAAACAGAAAAGCCATTTTTGACTGACAGTTGTTGCACATTTTTGATCCCAAGCACTTCCGCAGAGAAACAAACATTAGTTTATCAAGCTGCATGTTAACTTGTAATCAGCAGCACCTCTTCCGCTTGCTGACAAGACTTCAGAAAAAGTTTTTATTTTTAAGAAAATGGCTAAAAATGCTATTCAACAGCTGTTCAACAGAGCCAGCAACCTGCTCAGGGTTGCCAGATTGCACAGCTGCTCCTATACCACGTTTTAATGGAGCTCACTAAGGAAACAACAGTTTGTCAGTGACAGTCTCTGGATTGATGATCACCCCATGGCTTCAAATAGACACACACACACACACACACACAGCAGTGATAAGCATACGGCAGGTTTTGACCTTGATATCAACCCCCATGTCAAGAGAGACTTTTATGTGCACCAAACAGTTTGAAAGCAAAGAAGAATTATCAGTTCTCCCACCCCACAAACCAGTGGTGAAATCAGTGTGTCAGTGATGGCCTGGGTGTGGATCGAAACCCACAATCCCATGACTTCAAACACCCACACCTGCACCAACTGCAGCGATAAGCATAAAGCACATTTTCACCTTGATCTCAACCCCCATGTCAAGATCATATTAAGTGCTGCGAATGGTTTAAAAGCGAAGATGAATTCTCACTTATCCCACTCCAGAAGCCAGTGGTGAAATCAGTGTGTCAGTGATGGCCTGGACGTGGATCCAAACCCACAATCCCACGACTTCAAACACCCACAGCGTCACCAAACCGGCGATAAGCATAAAGTGCGTTTTGATCTTGATTCTTAAACACCATGCTGGAAAGGTCCTTTTAAGCATTCCGACAGCTTGAAAGTGCAGAGAAATTTTTGGCTGAAATCAGCGTGGGTGCTGATCCATGCAGTCGTAAACACACACAGCACTGAAACCAGCGATAGTCATCAACCGGGCCTACGTTTTGATCTTGATATTAAACCCCATGGCAGGGGGGAGGTACCCTTAAGCGCACAGAAATGTCTGAAAGCAAATCTCATCCTAACCTCATCTGTATTTTACGGAAATGTAAATGGCACTTGACCCGGGCTCACTCACAGAGATAAGCCCGATTCCCATTACAACCCAATTCCGTCCACTGTTGCGACCGTCTACTGCCTTGCTTCCCCTTCAGAACCCTGTTCAAGTGCTTTTAGAAGCCCTCTCTCGCAATTACCGCTGTTAAAAGCTGAGAGCCCTTGTGTAACCGGGCCCCTATGGCTGCCTGTTGCAACATGGAAGGACCGGCCCCGGGCATGAACCAGGGACAGAAAAGAGGAGAAGGGGTAAAAAGAGAGAAGGGGTGAGGCTGATGAATAAAGACAAGAAAGGACAGACGAGGGGTTTAAGGAGAGTGCTTAAGTTCAAGTGCGTGGTTATATGTGCACGTTGGTAACTGTGTGGGTGTGTGTGTGTTCAGAAGTGTATCTGTTTTCACTGGCAGCTTGCCTTTTTTGATGTTGTCATAGCACAGGAGGCAATGAGGAGCACTTAAGTGCGTGCATTCTTTTTAAATACGCTGCAGATGGGGCTTCTCTTGCACTTGAACCTGAAGTGCCACTTTTACCCCTTTACCTGAGAGGGACATGAAACGAGTGCACCTCCGTTTCTCCTCCTCTCTCTCGTTCTCCCTCTCTCACTTTATCTTGCTCTCTCTCTTCCTCTCTTCCAGCCCAAAGCTGGAAAAGGACGTCAATCTAAAAGCCCTTCAACACAGCCCTGCTCCTGAAGCCCCCCTGCCCTGCTTGTTTTGGTGTTTTCCCTGCACTATCACACCTGATCTGACTAATCAGGTTATTATCATCCCGAGCTGAAGTGAGTGTGTTAGAGTGGGGAAAACACTACGTTGTGCAGAGCAGTTGGACTCCAGGACAATTGTGGTATTCCAGACAGTAGGATCCAGTAAACTGGATGACTTTGGCTTTACTCCTAATGAACAGACCTCAGACAAATTTTTTCCTAAAAAATCTGGTCAAATTATGTGTTAAAATAAGATACCAGATCCTCTACAGACTTGGCTTTTTTCTGCAATTTTTATACCTACCTATAGATGTAACCATAAAATGTTCCATAGTAAATATATATATATATATATATATATATATATGTGTGTGTGTGTGTGTGTGTGTTTGGTTTGTGTGTGTGTGTATGCATGTATATTGCATAACATATATAGTTTCATAGCAGATACTGAATAATTACTAGTTACTAAATAATTTTAAGACTGATGTCAAAAATAACAGCAGTAAGAGCAGAAATATTCTCTATGGGGCTTTTTTCTCTTTGCCTCTGGTCATTTCCGATGCTGAGCATCAGGTAATTGAATGAACCACAAGTGCTGAATCCAAAACAATGTCTAAATCCAAGAGCACCGCTAAGGTGGTGAACCTTAGTTCTAAATCCTCTTCTGTTGGGAACAAAATTGCTAGTAAATTTTTTAAAATTAATTTTACTGTTTTGCAAAGTGTCTGTTTGTGTATATCCTGCTCTAGTTCCCACTCTCTCCCTCTCTGCAGCTGGCTGAGAGACCCATCCGCTCAGGCGCCATATCCAGCGATAAGCATAAAGCACAATTTGATCTTGATATTAAGCCCAAGTCAGAAGGTGCCCTTGAAGGGTCGATATCATGGAAAATAATTTGGTTTATTCAAAGGTAAATAAGCTAAATAAGCCTGGCGTACTATGTTAAGTGTTGAGGTTCAAAATTGTTGAAGCTCATACAGAGTAACTAAAAGAAAACCAGCCCAGTAAAATTCATTGTGCTTGTGATGTTATAACCGAGACTTAATGATTTCATATTCTACATAAACCACATTATATGACAACCAAACATAACACAAAATTCTTAAAGGCACAGTAACAAAAGCAACAAGTTGAACTTATTAAGAAATGTTTGAAAATGTTCATGCAAAAATGTGATAAATATGGAGAAAGTGGCTTATGGACCTGTTGTAAGTGCTTGAAAGCAAAGAGGAATATTCAGTTATCTCTAATTCAGATGATACACCCTTTGGGGCAGAGTGACTCAGTCGCTACTCCTTCCTGCTGTGCAGAAGTGCTCAGTATTTGGCAGAGGAGTGAAACCCCCCGCCATAGCTGAGCTCCTCGGGTTGGATCAGTATTTAGCAGAGTGGGGATAGGGCCTGGTGGGAGTTCAGGCTCTGGACGCTCTCCTACAGCCCAGTGCCAGAGCTGGAGGTCAAGCGGAGAGCGCGTCCTCTAACTGCCTCTCACACACTCAGGCAATGTCGAGATGGCTGGAATGGAAAGCCTTTGCCTCTCTCGCTCTCTCAAAATCCCTCTTTTCAGATAAAAAAACCCCAGAACATTACTGGATTATCGTTCTCAGTAAAGCTGAGAGTTCCCTCTTTTACATAGACACCTTACTGCCAGAACAGCCTGTATATACCAACGATTTATGTATTTATTTCCAAGGCCAAGACCGATACTCTTCATTGGTAAACAAGGAGACTAATAACTGGTATATGGGATTGATGTTCATTTGCCATAAATAAGCAAATGAACATTTAATGTGCTTAATGTTTAATTAAACACGAAATTAAACATAAATAGGGCATGGAGCTTCCAGAAACAGCAAATATTGGGGGAAAATGTAAAGTAAAATTGTAAAATTAATATACTCTGCAGCTGATTCCCACAGACCCCAAGAGAAGATGGAGAAAGGAGTTTGATTGGCCATGTGTCCCAGCTTTTGACCAACCCAGTCATTCCAATTTGTAGTTTCTTTCAGTCATGGCTGTGCTATCACATAAAAGCCTGTTTAAGACCATATGCAGATCCCAATCGCAAATAGATGACCAGATCCACCCCAGTTCAGATATACCGAGTACAATTCTAAGCACAGGGTGCGTTAGAATCGGTATTAACTTTCCTTCACACTCCGACATTGTCAGGAGGGCTTATTCCAGCAAACCACTGGGAATTTGACTAAATCTCATCCAGGAATACTGCTTGGATTTTACTAGGCCTAATCCCGAAAAATGGCTGGAACTTTTCCAAGGCCTCATTCTAGCAGCACCAGATTTCCTGGACATTTTGATCCCGGCTTGCACTGACACATCATAACCCCGTCCCTTGGAAATTGCCGGAACATTCAACTGTGTGTGTGAAAAGGGCTTAACCCCTCTCCCAAACCATTAAAGGGGATCAAAGACCTTATGTCTTGTATGTGATGTGCGCGTGAGGGTGTGTGTTTGTGCGTGTGTGTGTGTGTGTGTGTGTATGTGCGTTCGTTTTCGGGATCCTCAGCTGCCGCGACAGGCAGCCACACAACCGTAGTCTGCACCCAGCCTGTGACGCGGCATCTCCATGGTAACACCGCTCCGTCCCCTCCATGCCGCTCCTATTCTAGGCCTGGGTGGTGGTGGGAGAACAGAAAAAAACCACAAGAGCAAAAAAGGAGTGCTGTTCTGAATGCCAAACATCACCTGTACATCGGCACCGATGTTTCACAATTTCAAAGAAAGGATAAGGACAGAGAGATCACCTCATTCAGAGCCAGAACACAAGTGTGACACACACATGTGCACAAACACACACTCACACATAAACACACACAAAACCATTTCTGCCTGTTTCTCAGCCCTGACCCATAACATCTTGCTTCATCGCTCAAGCAAACATGCTAACCTAGTTAACAAGAAATAACAATTAGCACAATTTTATTTATTGTGTCTCTTAACTGATGGCTTTTTCCTCATTCGTTGCTAGCAATCTTAGTTTCTTACCATTTTTTTCAATTGCTTACACACTAAAATTAAAACTTTCCCACAATTAACAAAACCTTACACTCAAGGAGCAAAACACCGGCCTAGATTTGCACAACTGTAAGCACATTGTCAGCTTCACACTT
>JBBPCY010000142.1:2068247-2108765 GCA_037974405.1 Brachyalestes nurse | reverse complement strand
CCACTGGAGCAGGTGCTGGGGCCACTGGAGCAGGTGCCTCAGGAACGGGCGCCTCAGGAGCGGGCGCATCAGGAATGGGCGCCTCAGGAACGGGAGCGGGCGCCTCAGGAACGGGAGCAGGCGCCTCAGGAACGGAAGCAGGCGCCTCAGGAACAGGAGCAGGCGCCTCCGGAACGGGAGCAGGCCCCTCAGGAACCTCGAGAGCCAGGATGGGAGCCTCTCGGTCCAGGGACGCAGCGGCAGCGAGGCTTGGCTCTCCCTCGGCAGCGAGGCTTGGCTCTCCCTCGGCAGCGAGGCTTGGCTCTCCCTCGGCTGCGAGGCTTGTCTCCCGCTCTGTACTCTGCGCTGGTGGGATTTTGGTGGGCTGTCCAGCTAGCCACCAGCCCCTCGAGCCACTCTAGCTGGTTCTGAAGTGCCCCGAAGCTCAGCAGAATCTCCTCCGAGGCAGTCAATAGTTGGGGCCGCATGCGGGTTTGCGAGCCCGCTGTGGCCAGGAGTGAGGCTGGCTGGCTCAGCCTGGCGTTCGCCAAACGAGGCGAGCCGTATATGAGCCTGGGTGGAGACGTCCTGGAGGACGGCATGGCTCGCTTGGGCAGCTGGCTGGCCGGCCGGACCCGGCGGCATCGTGATCCACGCCGCCTCCCAGCCCTCCGAGCCGCGGGAGTCCCACCTCGCTTAATAGTGAGCCCACTCGGGACATCTTCCGCAGCTGGAGTGAGAGCCGGAGGATCAACGAACACCGCCGGGTCTAAGATAGGCAGACCATCCACCCCCAGCAGCCATCATCCTCCTCGTCCTCATCAGAAGAGCAACCGCCCAGAAGCTCACTTACTGAAAAGCGACTCGTCCTCGCTGGTCTGATCCCAATGCCACGCCCCCAGTCAACCTAAAAGTCCTTGAGTTCTAGCAGCCTCTGGCTGCTGACTGGAGGTGTGACAGTCTCATGTGTTGTGTTTGGTCAATATATTCATATTCTTTAACAATATCTCAAAAAAGAGAAAAAAAATCAAACCCAACTGTATGAACCATGTGTGCGCCATATGGTACCAAAATGGGCTTTTGGTAAATTATTACAGTTTTGAATTAAGTGTTTCATTTTGCAAAAGATCTGAGATGTTCTGCTACTTGTGTGTGTAGATGTGTGAATTGTGAGTAGGGTTTTGACAAAATGAGCCTTGTTTTTAAAATCGTGCCTGAGCAATCGTAAAAAACTGTAAATTATTTCTTTATAGTTAAGGCCTCTGTCATGCTAACACGGCTAGAAGTGAAGCGGGTAGGCAACAATTAGCATGACTCTGTTTACTGCTAACTCCTAGCTATTCATTTTTGAGACCAAAATGTCAATCATGCTAACATGGCTGAAAATAAAAGTGAATAGCCAAATAATTAGCATAGATCTATTTAAGTAATGTTAATCAATAGATATTCCCTCCAATTCATGGTTTAAAAGCAATTGCTTATTAACTGTCTTTGTCCAGTGTCAAAGACAGGCTAACATGGCTTAAGAATGAATGAAACCAGTCGCCACCAATTAGCATGACACCATTTGCATAATGTTAATTGCTAGGTATTAACCTCTATTAATTCCTAGCGACATTAGCTTTTCTGATCAAACTATTCCTTTACACCACACAGTTCCTCTCTCTTTTTTGCCGCTGTTTAGTGTGACATAATGTAATAAAATTGAGCTGAATCTGCACTCCGGCAAAACTGAATTTCAGCCTTGTTACATGTCAATGAAGATTTAATTCATTAGTCCAATCTCACGTTGACTGCTGGGTGGGTTTGGCTAATTATGCACAAAAGGCACATCTATCAGGGTCTGCTTTGTTTGCGGGTGTGCTCTATCCTGCCGAGAGGAGATTAACCAAACCATAAAATACACACATACACTAAACGCCCTGCATGGAAACACACACATATACATTTACACGCCTCCCACAGCTACTTGGTGACAGACGGGCGAGTTAATCAATAAATGGCCACTCTGGTCAAACAGATAAATTAATGAATCACTCCTGGTCTCTATAATAAAGAAACGAATGAATGACCTAAAGAACATTAACCCTAACCAGAAATCCCCCCAGATGACCCCCAAACCTAAACAATCAAATGGTTGTCCGGATTATGTGTGTATCAAGTAAGCATATACAAAAAAAAACAGACACACAATTGTGCATGTTCGTGCATTCTGCTTTGTCTCTGTGTATTTAAATGTATGTATCACAGCACAGCACAGCCATAATCAATCATTCTAAATTTTGTCTGACATCTGATTTCGCTATATTGTTGTTCACTGGGTTCTGTCAAAGTTTGTCCATTACTTAAGAGGAGGAGACTGGTTGAAAAATAAATGGGATTGTCTATAGAACTGAACGGCTCAGGCAAAATATTTAATTGTTGTTATTCTGACCATTGTGACTACAATTAAATTGCGATTGTTTTCTATAACATAAGGTCTAGGCCTCTTTTTGGATTGAGAAGACCAGGCAATTTTTGTCTGGCTTGAAGCTAGAACACAGGTGCCAGACTGTCTGCTAGCTGTGACTGAGCTGTCATGTTCGCAGTGCATGAGTAATTGCCTCTAACTGGTCTTACTCACCTACAGGTGGTTCATAAACTCTGTTATTATGATATATATCACCACTTCAGTTTTGTTAAGAAATTAATATTGTGATTTTGATAGAAAAATAATGAATATACAGCCCCATTAGCTTGTAACAGATCTTGATTTGCTTGTCTGCCCCCGAGGTTCTTGTGTCCATCCCTCTGATATGGAGTGATGAAAAGTAGTAGAATGTAAACTTCCTATAACTATACTATACTATACTAACCTGCGTCTGCAATGGATCTTTCCACACCTCAAATTTGCAGCTGGTTAGATATGTAATGCGTTATATAAAATATATACTGCGTGTTACGTATGAGTGTGCGTGTGTGTGGGTGTGGGTGTGGGTGTGTATGTGAAATCAACACACACTGAGATCAGAAGCAAGTGGAGGATGAGTTAAAGCCTGCCTGCCCCCCTCAGGCTGGAGAGCCAGTCAGGCCGTGCCTTTGAGGCCAGAGCTCTACAAAGACCAGCCACTCTGGGGGGGTGGGGTGAAGTCAAAACCGGCCAACGTCCCGGGGTGCCAGCACAGCAGAGAAAGAGAAACACACACAGAGAAAGAGAAACTCACACAGAGAGGAGCACGGTAATAAAGACAGAATGAAGCAACAGAGAGAGTTGGCACAATACCACTTTTTCTTTTCTGAAACTGAAACCTTGAGTGTCTGCTGATACCAACAACAATAAGTCATTTTCTTTCTTTAAAACACTGCTGCGCCTTAAAATGAGCTCTTCTTAATTTCACTTCACTTAAGACGGTCATGCGAAAGTGCTGTGATTATCATTTGTACTAGACATAGCTAGCCAAAAAAGTGTACAACAGTGCTAATATGTGTAAAATGAGATTGTATTTAAAGAAATGTAATGATACACGTCAACATTATTTCCATCAATTATTTTTTAAATGATCCAAAATAAGAATATATATTTATATTTCAATATATTTCAAACGTGGCATCCAACCAACCATGCTCACGAAGGGGGAACATTTCATCTTTAGGTGAAAACCGGACATTTATAGCTGAAACGTATAAAAATAAGTAACGTTTGAGAGCCATTTCTTATAACTAGTTTGGTTCATTAGAAATATTTAGCAGCTACTGCAAAAACTGGCTTAACTTACAGTAACCCTGTAATTCTGTCACGGTGTTATACAATGTATTGCTACAAAAAACTAATTTATTAGCTTAAAATACACACATTCTGTAAACCTTTCTCACAAAACAACATTTTAACATTTAGATCTAATTTAAAATAATACTATTTTTATTCATGACAGTAGAAAAAAAGATGCTATTTTGCCTCTTTTCTTGCATGTAACATTTAAGTCGATTCAGTGATTATTTAATCATTCAGGCACACACATAGTTGGCTGTCAAAATGTTTGTTTTTTTTTCAGATCTATAGTGAACTACACATCATTGTTACATTAACACTGACTGCTGACTTACTTTGCTGTCATGTCATGTTGCTCTACATGCAATTCTGTGATCTTTCAGTTTGTTACTGATTCAGATCCAATCCTTTCTCTTCTCCTCTGATCCAGCAGTTACAGCTCAGCTACCAAATCGATATCATTGATGTGTATCAGTTTACTTCAAACATCTGTCAGATAAAGATATATTCATAATGTACAAACGTATCGTTCACGTGTACAGCTTCAGAAGTAGAGGAATGAGGAACAAGGAGGGGGTGTAAAGGAAAGGCAGGAGGAGGAGAGGAGAAAGATTAGGCAGAAGGGAGGAGAGTAGAGGATGTGAGGAAAAGAGAGAACGGGAGATAGATAGATAGATAGATAGATAGATAGATAGATAGATAGATAGATAGAGGTAAGATATTGGTGTCTGCTGAGGGACAGAATGAGCTACAGGGAGCAGAGAACTGAATCAGTGGATGGGTAGAATAGAACATGAAGGACATACAAGGATGAAGAGGGAGGGAGAGAAGAGAGAGAGGGTGAGAGAGAGAAGACGGTGAGCTTCAGAGAAAAAAAGAAGAGAGAGTGGAGGAAAGAAGATGGTGGGAGGTGATAAGGGTGGGGACACAGGCTGAACAAGGGTGGTCTTTAATCAAAATGTTTTCCAATTAATTTTATAATTAAAGCCCGCTCGTTAGCTCCGGGACACTCATGAGATGACACTGCTCATGGTGCCACGGGGCCAGGAGGGACTTTAAACTCCGAAGGGTGTGGGGGCGGCTCTGACCATGAGAAATAACTCTGCATTACGATGATAGTCCAGCCAAAATCAGACCCCCCCCACCAGCCTCTAACGTAGCCAATCAGCCGGAACAGGCTTTTGTCTGAAGTTTGCTTCTTTTGTTTCCCATCAGAGCTACGGGGTTATTGTTGCTAATACATAATGCAAGATCATATGCCACCAATTAGCATTAGCTAACTATCACACACTTTTCACAAACCACATGTTGCTCTGTAATCTCAGAAAAACTGACTTTCTTTTTTCTGTCACACTGACACACTGTTATCTATACAAAACAGAACAAAGCACAAATCATATAAATCACAACTCTAGATAAGAATATATATAAAAGCAACAAACTGTGTTATGTATTACAAGTCTGGAAGAAGACTGTCACTGTTATATGACACTGTTGTACTGTTTACACATCTTCTGAGAGATGAGAAAATCAAATAATTAAATTAGCACAAAGGAACTTGCAAGTCCTTTGATAAAAAAAAGAAGTGAAAAGTTTTTTAAGGTCTAGATGTCAGTATATCGGTAAGGTTTCAACATCAGTATCAGCAAAGTTAACACACTGTCTAATAATAAATAATTGAGGCTTGGCTTAGCTAGCTAGCTGTAAATTTAACCCTCAACCAGGTGGGCCAAATAACCCTGACCCTGAATATTAAGGGCCACAAACCTAAACCCACTGGGTACTTTGAGATCTCTGCAGGTCTAGAGCTGCTGTTGGCTCCCCGGGTCTGCAGATGAATGTGAAAGTTGTATACGAGTAAAACATCACAGGGGTTTTCTGGTTTGCAGCTGTCGATGCAGAAATCCTTTATGTTGTGACAGATGGTGGAACCTGGGGGACTAACACAGAGCTCCGGCCTTCCAGCGAGTGGCGAAAGGTCGGCTAACCTGCTGTCACACCTGACACAGGGATGAAAAATGCGGATAAAGAACATAATATCTCCTGCAAGTTCGAGCCACAGCTAATCATATCCTACACGCCTACAGGCCGCCAACTCGCCATCAGACTTTACACCCTTTCTCATGTGTGTGCCGTGTCACACTCGCACACACTGTCTTTAAAAGGAGGGCATTCAGGCATGTTCTTGCTGGTGTACACACACACACACACACACACTCTCGCCTGCCGAGTGGCACGAACACTCCTTTGGCGCCTGACTGATACACTGTTGTCATGGCAACCCCATTAAGAAGGACAGTACAGCGACGGTGAAATCAGCCACTCTCTCTCTCTCTCTCTCTCTTTAACCTTTCTTTTATTCCAATCTTTTCTCTTCCTATCCCATTCTCTCCTCTCCCTCACTCCATCTTTCTCTCCGTCACTCCCTCCTTCCGTCCTGACACCTTGAGTTTCTTGCCCTTGTTCTTGCCATCTCTGTGTCCTTTTGTCTCTCGCTCTTTCTCTCTATCTTTTTCTTCCACCTTTTTATCCTCTCTCTCTCTTCCCCTCTTTCTCTGTTTCTCATTGCTGTCATCTCTCTTTCATTCCCCACCTCTCTCCTTCTTGCCATCTCTCTCTGCCTTCGTTTGTCTCACTCTCACACTTTTTTCTCTCTTTCTATTCCCATATTGTTTCTCTCTTCTTTTTTCTCTCTTCTCTCTTTCATTCTCAGCCTCTCTCCTACTTGCTCTCTATTGCCTCTCCCTCTATTTTCCCTCTCTCCATTGTGATCTCTCTCTCTCTCTGTCTGTCTGTCTCTCTCTCTGTCTCTCTCTCTCTCTCTCTCTCTCTCTCTCTCTCTCTCTCTCTCTCTCTCTCTCAGTGTCTCACTCCGGATGAATACTGTCTTGTTTTTCTCAATTAATACAGCACCTATTCATTTATTCCTCCTCCCCTCATCTCCTGTTCCTTCCTCTCTCATCCCCTGCTGAATGTAAATATCTCCCTTTACCTCCGACACCTCATCATATATCTTTCTCCTTCCAGAAGCGACTGCCCCTCGCACGTTATCACTTCCTACATCCACCCACACATCTCTGTCACTCATTCATTTACTCTCTCTCTCTTTCTCTGCCTCTTGCTCCCCTTTATCATCTCTCTCTCTCTCTCTCTCTCTCTCTGTTCTGTCTATCTGTGTGGTAGTGTAGAGTACATTTCTGTGGACAGGAGCATGTCTGGCCAGTCATGGCCTCTCCAATTAAAGAGGAGATTTACAGGGTGAGCGGGAGCGAGGGCAGGCACACAGGACAGCTTTAATAGGACCAGAGAGCAAGTCACAGAGACCAGCTGCCATTCAGAGCCCTCCCAGTGTCAGGCAGCCACACATGTTAATACACACATGCCTATATATGTGAACATGGACTAACATCAGTACACATGTTTATACTATGAATAACAATGGACAGTAATGTTTGTTTAAAGTTTGTTAACACCTTTAGAATGCAGCGATGAGTAATGTTTTTTATTTAATGTTTGTTAACACCTTTAGAGGGTAGCGATGGGTAATGTTTGTTTATTTGATGAAAGTTATTACGGATTAGTAGTGAGGAAAATAGCTAAACTGGCCACCTTAGGCCTGTATTTGTAATTGCTGTGTATAAAAAGAGAAGCTATATTAATTAAATATACAGAGCCAGGTCTCACAACTTTTTTTTTTTTGGTGACTGAGAGAAATAATGAGTTGATTCCTTATCGTTTTTGTTTGCAATGCGGTTGAAACAGGTTGAAATGCGAGACGGAGAAAGTCCCTAAATCTAACCCTAACCCTAAACCTAGCCCTAACGCTAACAGTCACCAGTTAGCGCTGATACTGGCGATGTTACGCACTGCACATTAAAATGCAGAGTAGTGAAGCGTAAAAGAACGAAAAAGAAAAGCATTGTCCTAGCATGAAAAAAAGCCATAAAGCGTGATCACAGCACATATTTTGATTACATTGTATATCGTGATGGCAATTTATCGTCAGCCAAAATGTTATGATTGTGGCAGGTCTATCCTAAAGAAATAAATGGTATATATTACTAAGTGCTGAAAAAAGAGAAACAGGATATCCCTAATAAACACCTATAAACTTATATGCAGTAAAACATATGCTTTTCAGGCTGATCCGAAAGCTGTACAGGGCTTGTTTTGCAGACCCGAGAGAGCAAACATTAACACAACCCACTGTGCAGTTTGTCACCATCAGTTCGTCACCCCCTGATGTCTGCCTGACAGATTTAGTGCTAGTGCTGCGCTAAGTCAACAGCAGTGCGGGGGGCAAGTCTCAATGAAACGCAGTGATGAGGCAAATGAGGCAAGGCAAGATGATGTGAGTGCCGCTCTCACGGCAGAGGCCACCTGCTCCAAACTGCTACCGCAAACATTAGCCTACATGCTAGCACACATGCTGTCAGTCTGAGATAACAGGCCGGAGGGAAGGAGAGGAAAATGGAGGCCCAGGGCTAATGAGTGGCCTACATGTGGGGAGCTGAGCACCAGGAGGAGAACATTACAAAAAGGGGAGTGAAACAGAAGTAGAGAAGCTTATAAAAGGAAAAAGTAGAGGACTGGGTAAGGGATCAGAGAGAGAAGAGCAAGAGGAAGACAGAGAGACAGATGCTACCCTCACAAAGTCACATTGTTGTGCATGTTGGGGAAACTAGCTTTGACCACGAACATTAGCTGGCTAGCTAGCCTGATTAAGAAATCTAATAACCCCCATCACACCCCACAGTAAAAATGTACAATCAACATCTCACAGATTTTCTGTGGCTGGACTTAAGTTTCAATTAGAAAAACAAACCACTGCCTTTATTCTGCCTTGGCTATAAGATTCATTTTAAAAAATCACAGTTTAAAAACGTATTTTGCAAGAGCCGCAATTACATTGCATTACAACATTATATTCATTGCATAATGCCTTATCTTTAATTAAATACTTGCAACCTATATTATTAACAATATTGTGGGAAATAGCAAGACATAGCATGGAGCTTATGAACTGTCAGTAGATGAATTCAACCAATCAAAAGCAAGCCATGATGTACTCTCATACAGGACAACACAACCTCTACTAACTGGCTCTCTGGCTCACTGCGTTCAGCGGTCAAGCCTTAGGCCAGAAAAAAGGGTTTTCCTGGCCAAATTAGCAGGACCAGAGCTTTATTTCAAGACAACAATCACAATTTAAATCATAGTTGCAAATAGAGATTTCCCCCAAAACATTCAGGCCCGGTTGTTTCGCTAATTTTGATCGCAGCTCAAGGCTGGAGAGGAAGCGATAGGAAAAGGGGGCTAGGATGTGAGAAGCCGAAGAAGGAAGTGAAGGCAATGGAGAGAGACACAAGCATCTGCTCCTGTTCCCACACACATGTGTATTCAGCCTGTAGCACACACACACACACACACACACACACACACACACACACACACATACACACACACACACACTCAAACACACTCTAACACACTCGCTCAGCCTGCAAGGTAGCTTTAATTTCCCACCAAGGGCTTGGTGCGCACCACCAGCAGTGTATATGTGTGGGTGTGTGTGTTTGTGTAAGTGTACATGTGTGTAACATTAAGAACAAAACAGTGCTAAGAACAGAGGCTGGATGTATTTGCAGAAACTGTGTGTTGTAAGTGTGTGTAAGCGTGTATCCACGACATGCCTGAGCCCATTTGTGTGTGCCTGTGCTGTTCCCCATTAGCCGGAGGCCCATAACTCTGGGCGCCCGCGTGCTTGTGAAGGCTGTAAACAGTGTGCTTGTTAGCGTGTGTGTGTGTGTGTGTGTATGTGTGTGAGTGTGGCTTACACGTCTCGCTAGCCTTCAATTTCAGTATGTCCATGCGTACAGTCTTTTATATATATACAAAGGGAGGCAGATGAAAAGCTAGCGTGAAAAAGCTATATGCTATTTAGCCGCATGCAGTAGCAGCTGGGAGTGTGATCCAGCTATTGCTCTCTGCTGGGGACTAAGTGAGAAATTAAACCAAATAACATATCCATTCAATACACCTACATGAGCTGAGGTTTATTAGGCACACCTATGGAGTGGTATGAGTGTACAAGGCACAGAGATTTTTACACACCAGCTTTGTAGGGCTGAATGACTGAATATGTCTAACTGCGAATGTTCTGATGTTCTGGGATTTAATTAGGAATTTTTATTTTCTGAATTTATATCCAGTACTGTGTTGATTTTTGGCCATATCAGTTTCTCGGCTGGAGCCATAGATCAAGCCAGACGCTTGTTATATACACGTCATTAGAACGTTTGGTTGCTTCTTATTGGTCCAGCTCACCTACTGGAAGTTCCTGAGCCTCATGCTGTTAAATAAACTGGCCCCACTTTAAAATTGCAGTTGTTGATGTGGGCCAGTGTCTCCAGTCTTAGCCTCAGTCTAGTGTTGTTGCTGCTCTTACAAAGCCCCTTTAACCTCGTTCAATGTAGCTGAATCAGACGTGAGCGTGAAAAACACAGAATTGTGCTGCACAAGGCAGCGGCTATGTGAATCAGGGTAGGAACCACTTGGACTAAAAATAAAACAGGGAAAATCTGCAATTACTCTAGTATTAAACCAACTCATTTTCCAATTCCCCCTCAGCGTCAGCTCTGGGTTAAGTCCAACCAGTCCTTTTTAGTGCATAATGTGCACCGACACGTGGTAGTAGTCATTCTAATGAAATGGACAGTAAGTGTTCACCACTACTGTTCATTTACTATTCCATATATTATATTATATTATATTATATTATATTATATTATATCAGCATTATCTTGCTGCAGTAGTCTTGTTTTTGTCTTTAAATTTTGTTTAGTTCATTTTTGTATCAATTTTTTAATAAGTAGCCTTATAGTGTAAACACCCACACGCACACACACAGTTTGAGGCAAAGTGAGTGGGATGGAAATGATAATGTAGTGTAATTTAGGTTTATACCATACTGTAATGTATACAGTTAAGGATATAATCACGGTGAGGCTGTTCATACATTTATGACTGAAGTGTGTGCGTGCATGTTTGTGTGTTGACTGATTAACAGGCTGATTTATGATAAACAGATTTGAATGCTTTGGCAACATTATACTTAATGAAGTCATGCCAATAAATCGCTTTTAAATTTGAATTTGAGATGCTTGTTACGCAGTGGGATGAGAGGCGCTGTGAAACATTGCAAATGCAGGAATGCACCAAGAGTGTCAGAGAAATACATACAACGATGAATTCATTAAATACACCTACCTTGTATCCACATGCACTGTCCAATTAATTAGCTCCACTGACCCTATAGGTGCACTTTGTAATTTACAGTTACAGACTGCAGTCCATCTGTTTCTCTGCATCATTTGTTAGCTCCCTTTACCCCATTCATCACTGTTCAGGACCCCCACAGGACCACCAGTGGGCAGGTATTATTTGGGTGGTAGATCATTCTCAGCACAACAGTGACACTGACGTGTGTGTGTGTGTGTGTGTGTGTGTGTCTTGCACAGAGTGGATCTCACACAGAGGCAGTGTTGCTTTAATAGCTTTGGAACATCGCTATAGTGATTTGATTGCATTCAGCCACAAGAGCATTAGTGAGCTCAGCTACTGATGCTGGATGAGTTCTGGATCACAAACTCCACTCCAGCTCACCCCAAAGGTGTTGGATGGAGCTCCAGCACTACACAGAATACAGTTTCACTCCTCTACAGCCCAGTGATGGAGCTCTTAATACCCCTCTAGATGATGCCTGGCACTGGGCATGGTGACCTTAGGCACATGCAGCTGTTCCAGAGAGTCCAATTCTATTGGCAGTGCTTTTCTAAGGAGATTATAGCTGTGTGTGATCAAATGAACCCAATGGATGCACCTTAAAAGAGAAAATGAGGGAGGGCCAGGATACTCTTTTTAGATACAACAAATGGATAGTAGATAGTAGATTGTTCTGTTACTGTTCTTGGATATTCTTGGTCCATTCATCATTAAAGGTTTATACGATGTAAGAAGCAACTACCAGTTGCAAAAAGTGTGTATAAATATATGCAGGGAGAGAGAGAGAGAGAGAGAGAGAGAGAGAGAAAGAGAGACAGGACTGTGTGTGTCTGGAAAGGCAGAACTCTCCTGCTGCTGAGACAGATGTCATGCTGGTTAGACTTCATTCCCCCTGCCAGCCACCATTCACAATGCCAGTGTATGTGTGTTTGTGTGTCTGTATGTGTGTGTGTGTGTGTGCACACGTCTGTGTTTGTGTATTAGTGCATGTGTCACATTGTTTTAACCTGCATCAGGTTAGAGCACTGTCAGCACCCCCACTCAGTCTCTCTCTCACATACACACACACACACACACACAGTCCCTGCTCTTGTCTCCCTCCTCCCCCTCTCCAACCCTCTGCAGCAGGGGCTGCCTCTCTACTGCAGTAAAAAGAAAAAAGTGAGAGAGAAAGACAGAGAAAGAGAGAGAGAGAGAGAGATAGAGAAAGAGGGAGGGAGGGGAAGTTGAGAGAAGTGTGAGATGAAGAAAGAGCAGTGTGACATTTGGCTCACTGTTGCATTATTGGTTCTGGATGATGTGATCTGAGGAGATTACAGAAATACAATACTATCCCAAATCAGCATCTCTCTCTCTTTCTCTCTCTCTCTCTCTCTCTCTCACACACACACACACACACACACGAACGTTAATGTGAGCACCCCCACCTGAACATGTCTTCAATACTTACATACACACACACACGTTAATGTGAGCACACACACACACACACTCTCTCTCTCTATGTCCCTATGTCTCAGTTCAGCCAACTCAGCCAACACCCCACACCTGTGGTCTGTCTGGCCAAAGTGTAGTTACAGATCAGAGTGCTACCCAGTACACACAGACAAACACACACACACACACACACACACACACACCACACACACACATGCACACACACACATGCACACACACACACTTGAGCTGCCCTGCGTCTGCCCAGACACCATTACCTATCAGCTAATAATTACTATAATTAATACAGCTGGATATAAAACAGAAAAAGTGGGGATTTTAAAAAGCTGAACGCGTTCCAATTTGGCACTGTAATGCATACATTATTAACGAGTGCTCTTATTTTCTGCGCTCTGTGAGCTTCACTGTGCCCACTGAGGGGAGGAGAGGAGGGGGAAAAAAGGAGGCCGGTGCACATTAAAGGGCAAATCCACCAATTTTTCAAATTTGCTGCATAATTAAATGGGTGAGATGTCACTCAAATTGGTTTGATGTGAATGTTTGATGTTTGATTTGTTGCAGGGAAACACATTTTTATATTATGATGATGAATGAAACCTGTAGTAACATTGAGGAAACACAGAAAAACGACTTTGGACAAAGACCTGAACACAAATATATTGACTATACACAGTGACCAGGATACTTTCATGTTTCTACTGACATTTCAATATTTACGGCTCATTTGCCAAAATTAAAGAATTTATTAAAATATATGTTTGTAATGAACAATGAAGAGACTCAGTGATTCCAGCGCATTTTGAAGCTTAAGCATGGTATTCCCAGTTTAATATAAACCCGTGCTCAGCAGTCTCAACATTTTCCACAAGGGGGAGCTAAAAGCACTCAAAATGCTTTTGTGTGCATCATTGAAAGACAGAAAATCTCCACCAGCAGGATCTCACAGATTAATGTGTTTGTAGTTACAAATTAGAAGTTAACACAGTAAAATTGAATGTCATTTAAATGTGTGTTTATTATTATGATTGCTCCATTAATCATTAAAATATTAATTTTTCTTACATATTAACATATTATGTACGTATACATTGAACTATATACATTGAATCATATAATTATGCATATATTTTATACAAACAAAAATGATGATTGGACAGCATACAATAGCTGCACACACCCACACACACAAAAAAGGGCCTGCAGGACTCAGCAAACCAATCCATAAACATTGATTCACACTTCTACGGCATTTATTCATTTACCTCTTTACTCATTCACTCACTTATCCATTTCGTCTGAAAAGCCTGGACCAACCCTCCCAGCCAAAGTTTACCAATAGATTTATTCCAAATATTTTGCTCAGACTTGACAGAAGTGAGAAGGGCCTGTTCTGAAGGCCCAGTTTTGTTCCACACAAAAAAAGGCCACTGTGCTTTTCCTTCCTGGCAAAATGAGATATTACAGTCACATGATAAGTGATCCGTTTTGACACAGCAAGCAGGGCAGAAAAATAACAATCCAACACAAGATGGCCTTAATGAAGATCTAACAGGACAGGACTGAACATGCAAAAAGACTTGAACACTGAGGAAACACAGAAAATGACTCTGGACAAAGACCTGAAGACTAAAGAAAGACCTGAGGACTGAAGAAAGGCCTGAACACCAAAGAAAGAGCTGAACACTGAGAATTGAAAAAAAAAAAACACCAAGAAAAGATCTAAAAATTTGAGTAAAGGCCTGGACACTGAACCAGGGCTTCAACATTAAATAAAGAACTGAACACTTGAACATTGACAAAAGACTGAAAAAAAAGACCTAAACACTTGTGCACTGAGCACTGAAGAAAAACCACCCGAATGCTTAAAGATATTCAAAATACATTTCACTGCATGTTGTACTTTGTATAACTATTGCTGTGACAAATAAAGATTCTTGAATCTTGAATATGAACGATGGAGAATGGCTTGAACACCACAGAACCTGGGGTTCAAGGTGATAAAACCAACCAACAAGTAGGGCTGCACGATATATCATCTCTTGATATTGCAGGAAGCTCCAAAATGCAAATTATCCTCTAATCAGTCCCAGTGCGTTTGACAAATGTGACCAATAACAGCTCAAAGTTAGTCTTTTTAATTCCAGAAAATAGTATTAAAAGGCATCACAATTGCATATGTTGCAATATAATCACAATACTAATATTTTCTCCTCATCATGCAGCCCTACCATGTGGACGTATCCAACCGATAAGCCAGTAGGGAACACAAAAGATAATCATCATCCCTATAGAAACAGCTAATTGACATTTGAGCTCCCCGCCCCCTGTCATTTTAAACTACACACACACACACACACACACACATATACACACCCAGAACATGAGCGTCATGATGTCTGGGTGGCAGACAGGCTTGGGAGACAGCAACAGTGAAAATTAAATTCCATTTAAGCCTAATCCCATTTCCAAACTGCCGAATCCCACTGCTATTGTGACAGTCAGGCAAATCTGTCTCAATTGTTACACTGCGGTAATCGATGGAGAAACATGATCGCACGTAAATAACACAGCCGGGAGCAAGTGGGGAGGAGGGTGTGAGAGCATAGAGGGGTCAGAGAGTGATGGAAAAGACGAGTGAGAGAGAGAGAGAAAGAGACCATGGGTAAAGAGAGTTTATACACAATAAGCTGGTTTACTATATAAGGATTATGTCTTGGACTTCATACAATCAGTGCCAGATGTGATATAGTACTGAAAAACCTGTTTGTAGTCTATTATAGTTCATGTTTAGGTCTAATCCAGGTCTTGGAAACAGGGAAACCCTATACTGTATATACAGAAGAGCTCAGTCAACTTTTGTTGTAAATCAAGGCCATTATTAGAGAACAGGGCCACATTGGAAGCAAAAAGAGCCTGAATTCAGCTAAGAATGCTTATAAGCTGTGGACCCACAAGACCTCTGAAGGTGTGTTTTGGTATTTCAACCAACATGTTATCAGCAGATTCTTGAAGTTTTGTAAGCTTGTGAGATGGGGCCTCCATGGATTGGACCAGTTTGTAAAGCACATCCCACATGCTTGGATGGATTGAGATCTGGGGAATTTGGAGGCCAATTCAACACCTTCATGTTTAAATAGGTGGTTCATGTCAAAATAACATCCACATGAATGCAGGACCCAAGGTTTCGTAGCAGACCATTGCCCAGAGCCTCACACTACTTCCACAGGCTTGCTTTCTTATTACAGTGCATCTGGGTGACATCTCTTACTCAGATAAAAGGTAAAGGGGGGCATTTGGCTTATCCAGAGCAATTTACAGTCAGTAGTTAAAGGGACAGTCCCCCTGGAGCAACTGAGAGTCAAGTGTTTGGTTAGAAAGTTTGGGTTTCGAACCTGTGACATTGTGGTCATCAGGTTCACAGGCAAGCATTTTACCCACTAGGCTAGTACCACCCTGTATTACATAAGGAACACATGATGAGGAAAATGTGATTATTCAGACCAGGATGCCTTCTTCCACGGCACCACAGTCCAGTTAACATTAAGACTGCCTCAAACAGCACTTTACAGTCTTCCACAGCAGTCTGTAATTATGATTACCTCAAATAACTGTGATAAAGTGGTTACATAATAACTGTACATGCCAACTGAAATCACTACATTTTACTCATCTAGAACGATGACTGGCCAAGGTGTCCACAGCTGTAAAATAAAGTCAGGATTGGTAAAAGAGTCACATTCTAAAAGCAGCATCTTTCTATGGAGGCTACCTGACATGTAGCACCTTTGTCAGCAATGGGTGTAGCTGGATCCTCTGACAGCAACTAGCAGGAGTGTCTGGACAGTTTTGGACACACAGCGAACATTCTAAGTGCACTCATACACAATCCGTCCGGCACCTACAGTCACTTCTGTTTTTCCCTCTGTTCGGCCCACGCCATTGTGTCCAAATGCAAACAAGGTTGGAGAGGTGGTGGGTGGGGGCTGGAGGAGGGAGGAGAGAGAGTATTTTAATGTGGCGTGAGCTGCAGGACAGGAAGCGGAGGTGTCCCAAATCATTAGCGCTCTTGCGCCCAGCCTATTCTGGGTGTTGGAAGGGGGAGGTGTGTGTTGCGCTCCCGTGAGGGGCGTGCCACAGGGAGCCGGATAAATTGTCTTCCCCCTTCCATAGTAACGGCTCTCCTCTAATGGAGCACTGGCAGAGACTGAGCCTTCCTCCCCGGTGTGAAAAAACACACTCATCTGTTACAAAATGGTTCCCACTCACGGCGCGCCAAACCGCACTCCTAGAAATATTATCATTAGGATTATCGTTTAATGGAGTTTAATTTGGAGCTTAATTGCGGTCCGAGTCTCATGTTGTTGGGTGGGTGTGTGTGTGTTTTTTATCTTCCAAGCACACATTGTTGGGACCCCTCTCCTAGCTTTTCAATGAGAAACGGCACAACAGTTCCTCTCGAGGTGAATGAGGATAACTGAATCAAGCCACGCTTTGTTTTTATGTACATGAATTGCTTGTTCAAAACAAAAAAAACAAGAAGGCAGAAGTGTGTGTGTGTGGGGGGGTTAGACAACACCTGTATGTAATTTAGGCTGGAGTTTTCTTTTTTATATTTACCTTGATCGTTTGTGGATTAACCATAAGCCCAAGAATAAAGAAAAAATGGAAACCTTGGAACATTACTGTCTCACAAACGGTGTTATTAATCAACATTGAATAAACAAATATTACTCACCATCGCCCTCTAAAGGTGTTATTAACAAACTTCAAGTAAACAAACTACTCACCGCCGCCCTCTAAAGATGTTGTGTACAAACTCCAAATAAACAATCATTACTCACCATCGCCCTCTAAAGGTATTATTAACAAACTTCAAATAAACAATCATTACCTACCGCTGCCCTCTAAAGGTGTTATTAACAAACTTCAAACAAACCTTAATCACTGCTGTCGTCTAAAGGTGTTATTGATCAACATCAAATAAAGAAACATTATTTACCACTATGCTCCAAAGGTGTTATTAACCAATACAGAATAAACAAACATTACTCACCATTGCCCTCTAAAGGTGTGAAGCATTACTCGCTGCCACGCTTCAAACATTTTAATAATAATTTTAAATAAAGAAACATTACTCACAGTCACCCACTAAAGGTGTTAAAAAACCTCAAGTAAACAAACAACTGCCCTCTGAAGGTGTTATCAAACAACATCAAATAAACCGACATTACTCATCGCCCTCTAAAGGTGTTATTTACCAACATCAAAAAACTAAATATTACTCCCCCATGTCATAATACATTTTCTGATTTCTTTCATTTTCATGCACTTGCCTCCAGCCAGTGAGAAACCATGTAATTATTTAATTTTATTGTGAACACATGGTTGTAAACACATGGTTGTGAATGCTAACTAGTGCAGAAAATAATCTACAGTCAGCTCAAATAAATGCAGTCACCTCAAATAACTGTGATCGGGCTAGGTTATGGCCTACTTGCAAAATTTTACATTGTGATATTCATGCAGAGGAAACATCATCCCTCATGCCCTATGGAAAGTGTAACTGCATGGAGCGTGAAACAAGCAGCCGAAACGCAGCTTCCCTGCAGGTTGTGACGTTGTGGAAAACGACATAACAGGCTGAAAAAACACCAGCGCCTGTTTCCATATTCCAATCTCCATTCGCTTCACATCCTGCTGCAAATTCATGCCACATTCTGCATGCACTTCACGCCTTGAGGCCTCGCACTCAAAATCAGTTCACCATTTGGCATTCAGCTCTGCATCCCGGGTCATTGTGGTTAGGGCTGACACCGCCTGTCAACGCTCTCATCGCTAACCTCCATTACTTGCCCGCTTGCTCTCCTTTCTCCTCCCTCACTCGCCCACTTATTCGCCTTCCCTGCTCCCCTACATGTTTCTCTGTCTCCCTCACGCTGCTTAAAACTTGGCCGTCTCTTTCTACATGCCTTTAATTGACACACAGGCTCACCTTGCAGGGCTAGTATGACCATAATGCAGAGTGGATGGAGGACTCAGCGGGGTTGGGGTTCGCCTCACTCTCCACTTGGGTCCCTTTTGAGAGCAGTGGTTCTAATGGGGATGATGCAAACCAAAAGGAAGACGCACAAGTGGTTGACAAAGTTGCAAATACAAGTGGTAAACTCTGCAAACGGTGAGTGGTGCCACTCTGGGATGTTCTGGAGCAGCCTCACATGAGCTTACGGTTAAGCGTCGGCTGGAGAGCCTGCATTGGCTTGTGGAGCAGTGGTGCTGCATTCTCCAGAGTAATGTAGTTTTAAAAACTTTAAATACATAGTACATTAATGTGGAACCACTGGCCCTTCCTTTGACACTAGAGTTTTAGGGAGGTGGTATTCAAATTTTGGATCAAAATTGGTTAAAAATAGGTCGATTTCAAAGGTTATGCAGCTGTTGCAACACTTCACTCACATCTGAAAAAATGACCTTGTGCTCAGTCAAATTAAGAATATGCCAGTGTAGGATTATAAAGTCTTCCCAGAAAAGCAGAGGCTGTTACGGTAGCAAATGGGGTTCAAGCACCTCATTATTAAAAATTACAAATAAACGATGTAAAACACTGTAAAAACGGTGTTTGCTTTCCTACACACTCACCGTTTGCTGCTCTTTCGCTCGGCGCGCTAGCCACTAAAATAAAATAAATGTTTCCAATATTGTGTGCAACGCCATTTTTTAAAAACCCCAGTAGCACTTAAAATGACATGTTATTTCAGTTCCAATAACTTTGGTTCTAGGAACCCCAAACAAAGGTCAGCATGACCTCTGAGCATCAACACTTTTCCATAAAAGGAGCTGTTTGGCTCTGTGAAGGCAATTTACCATTTGTTGCACGTCTAGCATCAAACCTAAAGGCTCTAGGGGTTAACACCCTTGAGGTCAAAAGGAATCTTAGAAGAGCAGGTGTCTAAAAAATCTGGGCACAAACAGTTTCTATACACATGCGCATGGTTATTTCAACAGACTACACTAAAAGAAAAGATATTATTTAATGGTACTATAATGGAAGAAACAGACAGCAGCAAATGGAGAGGAATCAAAGCAGGTATAATAGTAAGATTAGTTGACTTATCAGAAAGAATCTCTTGCTGCAGATGTATCATGCTGAGAGCCCTGAGAACCACTGCTCTAAAGGATGAACAGGGATATCAGCTTTGAGTGCTAATCAGGCTGTCACTCGACTGTCACACTGCCAAAATCAGAGACAATACGTTAAAGACCCTTGCTGCCTAATGTATGCGTGGCAGTGGAGGTATGTGTGTGTGTGTGTGTGTGTGACTGTTAAACGGGCGACGCAGGAGATGGTTCTGAGCACATGGGGTATCGATAGCGACACCCTTAGGGCCTCCTGCAACTCGGAAGTGAGAAAAAGCTTATCGCTCAATAGGAACATGACGATGGCTGTGGCTCTCACCCTGCTTCCCGACAGACTCTCTACTAGCACCCTCACTCGTCCATCTCCCCCGTCCTCTTCTCTCTCATGTTTGACACCTGATTTCCAATACAAATCATAGATCATCTGACACTGTACCTCGACTCTCCAGGAGTAGAGTACTCCTTTCTGCCCCGATATCTGATCAACCTCTAAACCAGTTGGTCAGGTGTCCCTGAGCCGGCTAATCAGTCATTTAACAAGCCCTTCTTGAGCTGAAGTGAGTGTGTCTGAGAGGAGAATATTAAAAGGTTCAGGGCAAGGGTACTCCAGAACCAGATTCAGGAACAGAACTTGAAATGTTTGTCCTATATTCAGGCTCAGGCAGACCTCTGGCAGGCAGACCCCTGACAGTCAGGACAGAGTTTTAGGATCTAGATGGGCTCATTGTCAGGATATGGTCTGGTTCAGAAACAATTTCGTCAGGCTAAATTTGGAGAATTTTGTCAGAGTACATTTGGCTTGTGACAGAATTTGGTGAGTTTACCGCTTGACTGGGACAGGATTTTGTCAGCCTAAAGTCGGGATGGGGCATATTTTGTCAATTTACAGTCAGTTTGGGACAGAATTTTGTCAACATTTGGTTATATCGGGACAGAAGTATTTTGCCTAATAGTCAAGTTTGGATGGAAGCTTGACAGATTACATGAGTTGGAACAGAATTGTCGATCTACAGCCAGGACGGGGCAGAATTTTGTCGGCTTACGTTCAGGATGGGACATTATATTGTCAGTCTGCACTGGGTTAAGACAGAACTTTATCAGTTTACAGTTGGATTGGGACAGAATTGTGGCTTACAGTTGGAATGGGACATTATTTTGTCAGCCTTCAGATGAGTTTGGACAGATTTTTGTCAGCTTACAGTCATGTTTGGATGGAAGTTTGTCAGCCTACAGTTGAGCTGGGACAGAATTGGCCTACAGTCATGATGGAACAGAATTTTGTCGGTGTACGGTCAGTTTGGGACAGAATTTTGTCAGCCTTTGGTTGGGTGGGGACATTTTGTCAGCCTTCAGCTGGGATGGGACAGAATTTTGTCTACCCACATTTGGGAGAGGGCAGAATTTTGTTAACTTACAGTCAGGTTTGGCTGGAATTTTGTCAGCACACAGACAGGTTGGGACAGAATTTGAACGGCCTACAGTCAGGATGGGACAGAATTTTGTCAGGCCACAATTGTGGCTAAACACAATTTTGTCAGGCTACTATCAGGTTGTTAGAGAATTTTGTTACGCTGCAGTCAGGATTGCACAAAATCATGTCAGGCTACACTCAAGAACAGGCAGAATTTTGCTGGGCATTTGGATTGGAACAGACTTTTGAAGCCTTCTTCTACTTCCCACTTTTCACTCCCTCCTTTCCTCTTTGCTCCACTCCCTCTCTTCTCCTCTTCTACTCTCCCCACAATCGACTCCGCGCTGCTCTTCCCACCCTCCGCTCTTTTCCCTCGCTTTGATTTTCTGTCCGTCATGGGGGCGTGGATTAGCGCTCTCTTGTTTATCCTCTCGTTGGTTTTATCTATCCATCAGCGCAGCCCAGCGCTGGGCCTGGCCGCCTCAGCCCCGCTTTAATCCTCTATCAGCCCAACGCCAGCCCATCCATCAGCCCGCCGTCCATCACGTCACATCCATCATCCGCCCATCTGTCTCCTGCCCACGCCTGGGAGGGACCAAGGGATGGGGAGAGAAAAGGGAGATGGAGGGAATGAGGGAGTGGTGAAGGAAGGGTATGAGATTGAGGGGACGGGACAAATTCTGCTGTGCTGGGTGGTCCTTTCCCTCTCTCTTTCTCCCTCTCTTTTTCTCTCTGTAGCCCATGGAGAGGGGTGCTCTGCATGTTGCTACATGCTTATTACCCCGGTCTGTTTGTTTGCCTGTAATTTGTTTGTTTTTCCCCATCGCTAATTCCAGCCAATGGGAAAAGTGCCAGCAGAGAGAGAGAGAGTGCAAGAGAGAGAGAGAGAAGCTCAGAATGGGTCATAAATCCCGTAATGCCCTGGTGCAGCTAAGATCCGCTCCCCTCCCCTGGCCGAGCGGAGCAAGGATATGGCGCAAAGGCTTAATGCCCTGAAAAAAGGGAAAAAAAGCTCAATATCTGGGAGCATGGAGGGTCGGGCTGATTGCTATTTATACACAAGGACATTTAAGAGCAGTGCAAGGCAAATGTAAGAACACATACAGAGCAGAGACGCGTAGACCGATGCAGCAGACCAGTGCCGCACAGGTGCAAAGAGACATGCACACTGTGTGTGTGTGTGTGTGTGTGCAGATGAAAAGGAAGGTGACTGGGAGACTGCAGGTGAGCTCTGCGTGTGTGTTGGGAGTGTTTGTGAGGAACAGAGGTGAGGCCCAGCTCTCTCTGTCCCCACGGACTGCCTTCACACTCCCGCTACACAGATGACCTTGTAGGACACGGCAGCCTGAGGGCCCGAGCAGGCCTGTAGCCATGTTTACTGTAATGAGATACGCCACTGACCAGACTCCTCACAGTCTTACAGCAGCCCTGGACCTGCAGGAGCTGAGCTATGCTCTTAAAGGAAGGCTAATGTAGCTCAAATAATGGTAAATTCACAAACAGTTTCAATTCACATAGCTTGATAAGTCAAAAAAAAACAATATGCAAATCAAACTGCAGCAATAGTAACACATTTTCCTGTATTTGTGCCCAATTTTTTCTCTAATTTAACCATTAACAATCCTACTAACTAGCTAGGATCACCTCCTTTCACTTACCAACAATGGGAAGGTGAAGGTTAGCACATGGTTGCTCCAAATCATGTGAAGCAATCACATCTTTTCAAACTGCAGTTAACACAACGATGCTGGAGAGCTCAACATGCTTGGAGGAGAACACTAATGGCCAATTCTGCCAGCTGACAGACACTCAAATTGATTAGTATCACGCTGAGTGAACTTGGAGGTGGGGGGTGGGCAATCTTATACACCCAGAGAGATTGCGGCCAATCATGTTGTCTTGGTCTTTTGACACAGGTGGCTGCAGCATCACAGGAGATCGAACCCACAATCTCCTGACGAATTTAACTATCAATTTTATTCCACCCTCTATTTCGCCTCCAAACTGTGGGAGTGTACCTAATACAAAAACCTGTGTGTGACTTTTGAGTAGGGTCAGATCTCTCAAGACACAATCCTCTTCATAATAAATGTGGCGTGATTTATCACAGTCCATCACAATACTGAAATGTGGAGTGTGGTTCCTGTTTGCAAGTCAAATTTATCTCTGTCAGACACAGAAGCTTTAGAAAATGTCTTTTTCACAGCTAGACCTGTTAGACAATGATTGTCATTAAAATAACTGTGATTAAGGACTTAATTGTCTTTAATGTCACACTGGCAGAAAACGGAGTACCCTTGAAGTTACCACTCCAGTGTACTTACTCAGAAAAGTGCGTTTTGTTGAAAATCCAGAATGTACTGATGTGAAATGATATTATGTACTATGTACATGCACCCACACACACACACACACAAATACACACACATCTGATTACACACGTTTTTCATACGCTTAAAGGCATGAAGTAAAGGCTTCAACATCTGAAATATTACGTTACTAAACGTTACTAAAAAACACCCAAAAAACGTTAAATCTAAAAATGTTCTTCACAAAAACTCTTATTTATATGTGAAATGTGCTGTCAACAAGTAGTTTTCATTTAGAACTTTAGAGAAATTTAGTGTTGGAACCAATCAATATATCATCCTAATTACCGTGAGTGCCCCATTAAAAGTTCATTAGTGGAGTAGTTTGTCTCGTTAATGCGTTTGAGCCAATCAGGTGTGCTGTGAGGTACTTTGGGTCTAAATAGCTCGGTTTGGTAGAATGAGAGCCAATATTTCGGACTGAAATAAGTCCATTATTCTGCATTATTGCAAAAGTTTTGGGTACTGTATATCTATCTACACAAAAAATTAGATAGATAGATAGATAGATAGATAGATAGATAGATAGATAGATAGATAGATAGATAGATAGATAGATAGATAGATAGAAAAGGAAACTTTTAGTTGGAAGCACAGCTCAAAACAACAGTATTGTTGTCACAAACGAATGGATGCAGACAGATGTCAGAATCGATCCATAACCGTCCTCAGCTAAGCAAAGCTAATTAGCTCCAAAAACGAGGGCCCTGTCCCACTCTGGGAAACAGCAGAGTGACAGAGCTCCCACATGCTCAACAATTCAAGCATTAATGTACATGCCAGTGTGTGTGTCTGCGCACGTGGGTGTGTGGGACCATGAACACTGAGAAAAGGTTGCTGACTTTATTGGATTCAAATGTGCGCATATATTACACACAATACGCTACATGCATTCATGCTGCATATATTCAGCAGATTTCATCCACGGGTTTACTTGTTTTGTGGATTTTTGGGGGATTTAAAAAAAGTTTTATCCCAAGTTTAATCATATCAATTGTACCTACTGGAATATTTTCATACTGCTGCTAAGACAATGCTACTGGACAGATCAACATGCTTGGAGGAGAACACTAACTGCTAACTGTATTAGCCAACAGGTGCCCAGTTTCTGTTGCACTGAAGGATGGGAGATATCCATCCTTACCACCTAGAGTGAGCAAGGCCAATTGCTTTCCTGGACTCTTAGGCGATAGATGGCTGTGGCACCACCAGTGGTTATCAATAACCAAGTTGATCTATCTTAGAGTCATACGCTAATATTTGGACATCCCGAATTAAATGACATGTTTCATGGATATGTAAACCTCTGTAGAGAGAACACACTTCTACACATTTTAATGCACAATTACTATTATAATATAATTCGACTGAGCGTCTTTTGAATATAATTGTGCAGTGATGTACACGTGTGAATCACATAAGTCACGTATATTACATTTTAAATACCGTAAACGTATTTAAGAATGCTTATGCATATATTGTATGTGTGTGTGTGTGTGTGTGGGAGGAGCTCTGTTCACATGCATGTGTATGAGAACATGTGGGAGTGCGAGTAACTGCACATTGGTATGCGTGTGCACACTATTAGAAGGTGATTACACAAGTGTGAAGGTGCCTTGCTCTAAATTGGTTGTAGTGCCTAACAGATGCAGTCCCCAATCAAGGCTGGCACACCTAACAAACACACACACACACACACACACACACACTTACACACAAAACATTATACACCATGCAACTGAATTAATCCATCCAAGAGATGGAAAAGCAGAATAAACAGTGCAAAGAGGTGGATCGATAACGTTCAGTCAATCCATTAGAGTTCACTAAAGACGTCAAACTCTGCATACCTCCATAGGCCTGATTATGCTGGCACCACATTAATGCAGCTGATCAATGAAAGCAATCTTTCAAACATATAAAGCCGCAAAGAAAGTGAGTCTTTATGAGGAAAAAACACATTCTCACATTTAAAAACACCCACATCTATGATGTCTAAGGCACTCTCTCTCTCTTTCTCTTTCTCTCTCTTTCTCCTTCTCTGCCACACTCCGTTGCTCTCTCTCTCACACACACACACACACATATATAAAAGAGAGTCAACACAGATATGCACATATGTACGTACACGCATATATATACCATATTTTGTTTATGTTATATTCTGTGTGTAGAGAATGTGTTCTTATTTACAACGCATGTTATTTGCTTGGTGCCTTGGGGCTGTCTGGTGTGTAAGGTATGTGGTTATTAGTATGGGCTGTGTGGACCGCCTGCCATTGTTATTAAAGGTGTGTGTTGCGCAGAGGTCAGCAGGAGCTCCGGTCAGATGCTGTGGAGGCCACTGATTGGACACTGTGCTCATTACATGTGGCGCTGTAGTCAGGACATGCTCAGTTGCAGTGGAGAGCAGCAAGCAAGCTCCAAATGTCCTGACCGGGGCTGCTGTGGATTGTGGGACTGAATGAAAAAAATGCTGTTGCAATACTGCATAGATGTCCTGCCAATATTTAAGTGATAGTTCGAAACAAACTACCCCACAAACTTCATGGATCAACCTAGCAAGTGTCTGAAATAAATCGGCATCAGCACATACAAGTCCGACAAGCATATGCTTCCCCACCTTTAGCATGATGCAAAAATACACTAAAAATGCAGTCTTCAGACAAAAGGACAAACGTTTATCCATGTTTATAGATAACAGTGTGCTCTACAGTGTCAGAAACAGCATAAACAGGTCTATTAGAGATTACTGCCCAACATTTGAGGTGAATGTGGGATGGTTTAGGTGTGCAGTTAGCATCAGGAATAAGCTTTCACTACTTGTTAGACACATTAGCCTCACAGCTCCAGTGCAGAACTAAAGAAGAAAACCTGGGACACCACAAAGGTATTGGCTGATTGACTACAGCTGGAGTAAATGGGGACATTGAGGACATGCTGATTTATGGAACTGTAGTAATGAATGTGTTGCTGTACTGAAAACCTACTGGTTGCTCCTCTCAGGCTTGACTCAGACACTGCTGGACTGCACTGGCTTATGGTGACTCTGAGACCGTGAGTGAGTGTGTGTGTCTACGTGTGTATGTGTGTGCCTGTGTGTGTGTGTGTGTGTGTGCGTGTGTTGCGTAGGAGCTATATTACTGTGCATTAGCAGCTGTTTGAAAGAGAGCTGTGGTCAGTTGGACTGATGGAGGTGCAGAGAGGGCAGCGAGGGAGAGAGAGGGAGTGAGAGAGAGAAAGAGAGAGGGAGAATAGAAGGGTAAAAGGTCTATACTCAGGCGAGAGAGATGCACAGCCCCAGTGTAATTATAATTCCTAATTAGCCAAACCCTGTGTGCGTGTGTGTTTCTTTACTCTCTCTAACTCTTCTCCCTCTCTCTCTCTCTCTCTCTCTCTCTCTGAGTTTAGTGGTGAATAATTTCTCTCTAGGCTCTGCCCTTTTTTCCTCCTGCTGTCTTTTGACAGTGTTTCATGTTTTTCTTCTTTTTTTTCAACACTGCCCTTCCACTTCCCCTTCCAAGGACTCCCACTTGCCCACTGTTTCCATACCTCCCTCTCCCTCTCTCGCTCTCTCTCCCTTGCCCATCGTTCCACAAACACACAAACAAACAGCTGCCTGTAATCCCCCAGATGCCATCCTGTGTCTCCTTTCTCCCTTCCAAACACACACACACACACACACACCAAAACATAACCAAATGTCACCACCTCAAAAAACAAGTGCCAGGAGTAGTGAATTAATGATGGGAGAGGAATCATGATTAAGCTGAGTTAGTTTGCCCCTCAGAAATCACAAATGCTCCACAAACATGGTTCTGCATCGTTGTGTTCGAATGTGTTACCTCTGAAGTGGCAAACAAGACTGGTCAAGCTGTCTTGTACTTTCATCATGCTTTCTAACAGTCCATACTCATAGAAGACCAGCCCTTCACTATAAGCATACACATATCACTGCCTCTTTATCGCAACAGAACTAGTAAAGCGTAGAAATTTTAACCATCAAAGATACATAAAAGCCCATACTGAGTTTATTTAGCAGGACTGTGCATTTGAGGTGTGCTGACTGAAATACATTCGGAGAAAAGGAGAAAATTGAATAATTGTCAATTATTCAGTTATTGTGGTCATTTCTATGTTATTTTATAGTAATTATATATAATTACAAAAGGTAACCATGCTGAAATGAATGAGTAATATAGACTTTAGTGTGAGGAACGGCTCTAAGCACTGAAAGCAGTAAATAAGATGTTTGCTGGTCAGAATTTTTTTTGCTCTGCAGAATATTCTATATTAAATCAAAACACACAGCAAGATGCCAATGACTCAGTCTGCTGAAAGTCCTTGACTTCAGATGCTCCACATCATTTTAAATCTCATTAATTCACCTAGAAAGTAGAAAAAAGAGCACAAAAAATGGACAAGAAGGAGCTGTTAGGTCCATTGATCCCAATTTCTAATCTTTCTCTTTCTCCCCGCCTTCACTTTCGCAGATGGACGAGGTCAGCAGGACTGGCTTTTACTTTCCCAAGAAAGGGAGCAAAAATTGTGCAGGTCATTCATTTTCTCACGTACTCTTTTCTCCACAACTTGCTTTCATGCTCGCCGTGTCACTCAGAGGTTTCTACTCAGACACAGTGGTGCACAGGGCACTCATGGGTGTTGTTCAATGATTTTTTTTTTCCAATAGGCAATGAGTAATTCTGCTTTAACACCAACTTTCACCTTCGCCACATTCACAGATGCAGACAAATACCGTATCTAGTTTTCACTCAACCATGTTTCCACTAATGCGTGTAATTACTAATTACCTTAGGGAGGGAAAAAAAATCATTAAAATAAAACTGTGAATGCATTTCATGCTGAGACGGTGAATTATGCAAGCGTCAAACTACCGACTGCCATGATACACATTCAGCATCAGGGGCTGTGCGAAAACCATACCAGTTTGTGAAGCATAAACAATCATTAATGAGAAAAATGATTTGAATTGAATAGTAGTATATCGGCTCTGTCAGAACAAACCATTCTGTCTGCAGTTTTGTCATGTTTTTCGTCAAGTCAAGAAAAGTTTATTTACCCAGTCCATTATCACATACAAAGCTCATTATACACAGTATCATACACACTGCGCTTTACAAGAATAGAATAAAAATAATAAGCGTAAAAACGGTAGGGACTAAGCAATAAAAGAATACACAGAAAACCTAGAGAGGAAAATCAAAAGCGCAATCGAAGTGCAGACTTAAAAGAAGACGGAGGAGAATTGTGCAGTTTTTAGCAGCTTTTTAAAGCTACAGTTGGTGTACTGCTGGTATTGATGGGCAGTCAGTTGGACAGCATAGTAGATAAACACCATTTCACCATGTTTAGTTTCAGCTCTTTTTTACCACTAGCTGACCAGACTCTGCATATCTAAAGGAACCTACCAGGATTATATACATCAAACACATCAGAGATTTATTTAGGGTTAGGGTTAGTGACTTGTACGCTGCCAAGTAATGCTTTGTACAAGATAAGTAATGTGACTTGTACACAATAAGTAGGCCTAATGCTTTGTAATCAGTTCTGTACATCAATTGGAAACAGCAACCAGCATCTTTACCACTTTAGATACTTAAGGGAAGCTGCAAACTGCCCTCTATGGCGCTAACTTGTGCTTCTGCTCCAGTGAGATCATCCTGACTGGAAACATCACAGGTTGGTTTGGGAAACCCACCAAGCAGAATAGACAGGATCTCTAGGATCAGATGAACACACCATTCAAACCAAGCTTGCTGACCTGCAGTCTAGTGGTGCTGGAGCAAAGCCAACAAGACAATGAAGGACCTCAACCATCTTAACAATGGACTCTTCTCTCTGTTGCGGTCAGGGAAGCACTTCCGCTCCCCGAAGGCCAATGAGGAGGAGCTTCTTCCTGCAGGCCCTCAACCAGGGAGCACCTAGAATTATTTATTCCTACACAGACACATACATACAGACCACATAAATACTAGGACTAAGCACATACCTTGGGTTTCTCGTCACAACATAAACAACCCCAGCATTCACGACAAAATATGTCTGGAATATCCTGTTTTTTATTTATAAATATTTATAATACTGTTAGCCTTCCCACAGCAACAACCTCAGCTCGATATTGCACAGCATTGCATTGCACATACAGCTACACTTTATACCGCACATAGTTTCTGGCATATTTTACATCTCTCTTATCTACTTTAAATGTATATAAATTCAGTTTTTATGCTAATTCTGACCATAAATCCTGACCTCTGACGCCATAAAAGGCTTTTCAGTGTGGTTGTGTATGTGGCCAATAGAAATGAAATGTAATTTGTTTTGAAACTCAGCAGCACTGGATATTGATTAAATTACAAATGATGAATTACTTTTCTCAAAATGTAACGCAGCTACATAACTAATTACCAAAAAGTAACCTACTCCTACATTACTCACTAAAAACCTTACAAATATGCACCGATTGGAAAGTAAGGTAAAAACCCAGGCATGGCAGTATTTTATTTAGAAAAAAAACATTCAAAGTCACAAAAAACATCACATTAAAGGCATGTCACATATTCCCACCTCTGAATAAGACACAGGCAGGTATGTTGATTAACCCCCAATGATGTTTGACAACCCAGAAAGTAGATAGCAGACAAAACAACTGCCTCTGAGTAAAGGCTTTGTAGACTTGCAGACTTGATCCTGATGTGATTAGAGAAGGTTGGAGCTCTGTCTTCTTCAGCACAGGTGTATTTATCCACCAGTTTCATATTAACATGATTAGCATGCTTCAACAGATTGCTAGTGGAGTTCACAGGGCTCCGTAAACTCATCTGCTCTAACTCCAAACTCACACCAGCTGTTGCAGGTAGCACATGCACAAACAATGGTGTACAAAGTGAATCTGTATAGAGAAATGAGTATATAATAATTGATACTGCTTTTTAGACACACATGAGGAATATTAGTAACATTAACAGGAATAATTTAGTAACATCACAAGAGTTTTAACTGAAATAAAAAATATATATTTTGTACAAGTAGCCATAACACTGAAAACAACAATGCATAACCACCTGGACAGTACAACTGCTGAAAAATACATGGAAAAAAATTAGGCTATTAAAAAGTTCCACCAATCTCACATGAAGAACTCAGCAGATGTAGCCGTAGTGGTTGTGGAGGAAGGCAGTATAAAATGACAAAAATGGGAAAGTAACCGTGTGATAATAAGGTGGTCCATCTGAATGACTAAATGTCCCTCAAGTTCTGCCAACTCTTCACAGAATCAATCATGGCTTAGGTTTAATAACAGGACAAATGGACTTTAGGAACGTGTGCTGGAGCACCCTTTTAATGGACGAGCTTTCACTCTCGGAGTAATCTGAAATCAAGGTCTTCAATCTTTTCATTGACAAAATTCACTGAAAAAAGGAAAGCGAGCGAATGGCCCAATGCTGACCTTCTCCAGGGGTTTCTGACCACCTCACTTCTACTCTTTACCTATGAGGACATCTAAAATTTCAAGACTTTCTGTGAACTTTTGGATTGGATTATATGAAAAGGGTTTGTGGGTTTTGGTGGACATATTAAATTATTTCAGTATCAGCATAAGGCATACGATCCATAATTGGCTTGTTGATAAATTCATACAAAACACACTTTCCAGCAGGCAGAGTGGTACAGCTCAGCACAGTTATTAATCCACATTCAGCACAATCCTTACCCCAGTCAAGTAACCGTGTCCATTTCTGGCCAAACTGAACAGTGAAAGTATAGTGAAAGTTCACTGGAAGATGGTTGGTGATCTCATGCTTTCCCATACGGCACTACTGATGTCTGTTGGAGAGGAAAGTCCTTAAAAGTCTGATATACTTCTTACTCAGGATTTGTTTTTATGTGTAGAGTCGCAGACAGAACTTTTGGCAAGTTTCAGCTCGGGTGTTTAGGGGTGACGTGGCTCACCTGGCAATGAAAGTGACAGAAAAACTGGCATAATTTTTTTTAAAAAAGGGGAAAAAAAAATCACAAAATAACTGGTTCATCTGACACTGTGGCACAATGACATAAAAGTTACAGGATTACATGAAATAGTCTGAGGTTAACAAGGGCCAAAAACGTCAAAGAAGACTGTGTGGCTTTCGGTTTGACCTCTAGCTCTGTCCCTGTCCTGCCCCCTGATTAGTGACCTGCTCACCTGTAACCTTTCCTTACCCTGGTATTCCCTATCCTTGCCCTCTAAAAGTGCCCCTGTGTCTTTGTTCAAGATCAAGTGTTTGTTTTTGGATGATAAATGCCCTCCCTGCACGGGCATCACCTCAACTCCTCCATAACCCTATAATCAAAGAAGAAAGGCTACATTTTACTTTGACCATTTTTCAGGCCAAATGTTTGACAAGTTAAATTAGGTTAATACCTCACAGGCCAAACCCCTCTTTTAATGACAGGTCCAGCTTTTTGGTACCATTTCACTTTTAGAGTGCACGCATTAGCCAAACCATTTGAATAGCCTTTGTGAAGCAGCTCAGAGTTTCTAGGGCACTTGTAGACAAAGAATTTGAAAATTGAACTCATATTTTACAGTTTGGGATAAATTACCCATGACAACAGAGCTGGGAGGATAATAAAAGCTTAGTTTTCAGTGGAACTAATCATAATTAACCAAAAGGCTAATTCGGTTCTGAAAACAACAGGTACGGTCATTTGGAAGTGATTTATTCTTAGGTGGGTGTTCATTTTATAGTCCTTAGGGACAGCACAGAAACGCATGTAGGCTGTGAGTGGACACTGAATGTCAACGGTCAAAGCTATTTGTTTTTGTCTTGCTCCCCTTACTGACAAGAAAATGCAGCTTGCTGACTGGGATTGTACGTTTTTGCCATCCAGGAAACTGTGTTTTTGAGGGCAGGTGATTGCTTTTCAGACATGTTGGCCCTTTTGGCAGCACATTACACTTTAAATCACCTGTTAATAGCCATCGCAATACTGACTCATATATTGATGTCACAGAGGCGAGCAATATGCAATTAAGGCCTCTAAGAAATCACTAGAGATTTGATGTACTTTCTGCATAAGCTTATGTGGGTGTTTGGATAAATCATGACACAAAAATGCATATTTAACTTTGTCACGTCAAACATTCACCATGTTTTCCATTTATTACAATCCTAGTTTTCCAAGCATATCTCAGGAGGGTGTTTTGTCCATATCGTGCAGCCCTGTTACACACATGTGTCTCATCATCAGTGAAATTTTGAGAACACGTGGCTGTAATTGGGAAATCACAAGACGGCGAAGGCTCGGCCCGGGTGGATTGCAGAATTAAGCAATCACAACGGCGTATTGTGTTGGCGGCAGAAGTGGGAGTCAAGTAGCTCGAACTTGCGCCGCATTGCCTTCTCCTCTGCTGATGCCGATGCCCAAGTAAATTGCCCGAGCGGCTGAGTGCTACATTGATTGGGTTCTTTTCAAGCCTTTCATAGCTGTAAACCATCCCCCCCCCACGCTCACACATACACACATACACCCCTCCTCGCAGTCGGCAGACGTGAACCCAAAGACAGCAGCCAAACAATCCTCTATGTTTCCACACGGGCCCATTCAGCTAATTTAACATGCGCTCGATTTATGAAAAAGAGCCTCCATTGATTTTTCTATTCATACACACTTGTTGATTGGGACATTCCATTGTAGATGGACAGTTCCAAGGGGTTCTGAGTCGGATTTAGAGGACGTCTGTTTGAAGTGTGACGCTTATTGCGGGTGGGGGGTGTGAGTGACGGCGGGTGGTACCCTTGATTGGCTCCCTGCAGGACTCCCTCTCCCCCCTCACCACCACCACGCCCTCCTATCCCCAACTCTCCCCCCCCCACCCGCGGACTCCAGCTGCATTTAGGTTTTGTGAACTGCGCTCTCTCTGGCTTACACAAAGGCTCTGGTGCATGGCGCCTGCAGTTACAGCCTGCTACATTCAGCAACAGCACTTTAATGCACAAAGGCCACGGCTCAGCCCCAGCCTGAAAGGCACTGACAGTTCCAAACGCCTTTGTGCCTTTTACATGAGCAGGGGGGACCATTTTGGCTTGATGCGCACACACATATACCTCTATCTCCCTCTCTCTCTCTCTATCTCTCTCTGGACACCTCTCTGTCTCTGACAGGTTGCATAAGCGCATTCATTCAGCAATCATGGCCAATATAAAGCAGCCACTGTCAACACTTTTACACAGCCGTCTATTTTTAAAGGATGCTTGTGTAAGTCCATTCACGGCCACTTTTCATCCACAGGGAAAATGAAATACACTGTTATGCTGTCAGTGTGTTTCAAAACATGAATGCAGTAGGCATGTCATTGTCAGGTAAAGCAATCGAGTCATCTACTGACGGCTTTGATGATTAATTGCGTGATTAACGATTTTATTAAGGTAAAACAATGTCAGTGTTGAGCTGAGTAACAGCAATCCATGTGACAGACATGTGGCCGAAAACTGTGGGTGAAAAAAATCTAATAGTGAAATCTGATCAGTTTTTTATCATTTGTTTTTGTGGCCAAAAAGACTGACTTTTCTGCCAGTTATTTGTGCTTGGGATTGGTCTAACTCATCTAGAGGCTCACAGTCATTAGGTTATATTTCCCCACTTCAGATAACATTGTTGGTAACGCAGGCTCGTCTAAAGACCTTCCTCTTTAAACAGTACTTTGGCCTTTACATTTTTTTAGCATTAAAGTAACCTTGGGACTGTGAAAGGCACTGTGAAAGGCAATTTGAAAGCTCTTTCAATCAAGAAATGTTTTTATATGTATACACATACCTATGAATAAACATATAGGCTTTGTTTCTTATTGTAACAGAGATCAAAATGAGAGAAATATGAAATACGATGGATCTTGCACCTTGCCATCACAAAAGTGAATTTGAATCATTTTTGCTAAATCTTTGTTAAGTCAAGAAATCATGAACGCTCCAAAATGTTATATGCTGCTCTACATATGCTCTATATATTTTGCCTTTTTTTTTTAGGATTTGATGGCAAACCTCATATTTATTTAATCCCTCAGCACCTCAAAAATGAATTCCGCACCTGTAGCTTTGTCACTACCTCTGCAGAATCCCCATTTCGCCCCATCCGCCCGGGATAATAAATGAGGTGAAAGCTGTTTAATATTCAAAGCCTAATTACTGTTCAATACTCAGACTATTCATCCTCACAAACCAGATGCAAAGACACGGAAAAGCAAAATATAGCCACGGAAAAAAAAAAAAAATTGTGATGTACATTTAATTAGGCCTGACTCAACACACTGCACCGTTCTGTATTTATCACTTACAGTAGAAAAAAAATGAACAATGTCCACTCGGGGTCTCTGGGGACGCTTCCTCCTAACAGGCCGTACATGGAGCTACAACGGACGGAGGTGGGAAAAAAAAATAGCCGTGACTGACAGGCGAACAACACTGTGGCCCGCAGGGAGGCGAGACGCGAGGAAGAGAAAGAAAGGCAGAGAGAAAGAGAATGTGATGGAGAGATGGCTGCGGTATCTAAAATAAACAGCTTGTAGATCATGAGCCCGAACACAAAACAGGGACAGTCTCTGGTACCTCACCGAAGACCTGGAGTGAAAACGTTACATGCTCTAGGGACACGTGTACAGAATAAGCTGCGGAGGAAAACACAGGCCATCGAACCATCTAACGGTGGGTAATATGAAGCTGTGATATGGTTTTCATGATAAACAGTATCTCACAATACTGGTCACTGGGTCTGGTCAGCACTTCGAGAACAGAGAAAAACTGCATGGATCATAAAGACAGATTCAGATCACTTATAGAGGGCCTGAAAACAACAACAACCAGTGTATAAATAACTGCATTAACTGCACAGTAACAAGTAGCTCTTTGAATACTGGCCTATTGTGACATTATCTTAATGCATTTGTTCATTTCTCACCATTATTTGCTCGATTTTTCCCTTTGTCATCTGAACAATGAGATTCAAAAGAAAGTTAATATTTGTGTATTTGTTCATTAAATGTTTTATCCTTGTTTTTTTTTCTGAATAGATAAATAAACCATAAATCCCTTTAAAATTTTGATTCAGAAATTAAAATAGACTTGTCTGGTAAAAATGCCCTCAAGGAGTTTTGCCATATTGACCATCCTCAGCATCCATCAGCTGAACGCCTTTGCCTAATGCAGTTGAACACACTTGTAAAGGACGTCAGACACACAGCCCAGCAATGAAATAAAGCCATTTTCCCCCCCAGTGGCCCGACAGTTCAAACTGGGACAGGGTGTGTAGACTCATAGAGAGCATACTGGACATGTTCATTCTAAAAACAGGCTCTTATGAACTGCACTCTCTTTACGGAATCCCAGAAAATGAAGCGCAATCCGTTTACACTGATTTTTTTTGCCCTGACGCTGAACAACGGTGATATACAAGAAGCTGCTTTTTTTTGGAGTACATACTGACGCACAGCGGGACTGGACGGCATGTTTTTGTAAGGCTTTCGTGGTTACCTGATTCAAAATCTTTTCATCAATTAAAATGACATTTTCAACAAAGCCACTTAGTGATTAGTCAGCAATTTGAATGAGAATCGGCAAGTCATGATAAAATGTTCGAACATTCTCCACAAGGGGGTGCTATTAGCACACAGCATCACTGAGAGAAAGGAAACCCACACCAACAGGATCTCGCAAACAAATGTTTACAGCTTCACATTTTCTGTATGTATGATTATGAAGTACAATTAAACGTTTGTTATCAGATGCAAGTATATAATAATTAATCACCAAATTAAATCCGAGATTCTTGAATGATGACGTAATTGTTTGACAGCTCTAGTTTAATTTTCTTGATATGCCTTCAAACTAAGCATCGAATGTTATATTACATTCTGACATGGATGTTTGTTTGAATGACGGCATTCCCATGATCTAACAAACATAACACTACACGGCTATGGCCTGTATCAGCATAATGGCATTGTGATATTTTGTAAGGCCACATATAGTGCGGTCTTAAGGCATAGAGATAACTGTCATTATGAACCCATGTTTTTAAATTTTAGTCCTTAAGAGCATATTTTAGCACACACTTTGCTACCAACACACATGACCCAACTCAACAGTTACCCAACTCAATAACTCAACAGTTAATTATCAAACCTGTAATGTGTTTAAACTGGCTGTTAGAGACGGGAAAACCCAAAAATGTGCAGCGCTGAGCGACTCCAAAAGTACAACTGGGAAATGTTTGTCATAGAGAATCCGTAGAGAAACAATTTTTGCTGAAATCTCTCTAAATCTTACCCCGATCTTGTTTACCACATGAAACACACAGCAAGTACCCTGTGCCCAAGAAAAGAATGATGATGAATCTCTCTCCAACTACTGGCACATTACAAGAAGCGAGGCCCCAATTAATACTGTACTAATGCCGGGCTATTATTCATCCATTGAAAGCTTAGAATAATTGTTCTGATAGTGATGTGACACACAGACAAAGACATAAATCCTTCCTGCTCTCCAGACGAGGACGTTTGGCAGCCAACCAGAGTCTAAAATAGGGCCAGTGACGTTTGATACCCGCTTTCAACAGTCGGAATTTCACTTTTTTATGCAATCGCCTAATCTCAGATTCGAAGGAAAAGTGCGGCTGCGATTTGAAAAATCCCTCCCAGCCACGTCCAGAGAGCGGCTGCCTGGTGAGACTTCACCGCAGAAGCAAACCTTTGGCAGTCTGCAGGCGGTTTCAGCACACACCCTTAGAAAACGACCCGAGATATTGATAGCCGAGGTCTAGACGCAAAACAATAACGTCCACAGTGGCAGCCTGGCTACCTGCTGCTCCTTCGCTCGGACTGGCGGAGAGGAATAATGTGAATGTCAGGCATCCGGTCGTTTTTTAGAAAAGAGACCCGCTCTGCATGCTTAACATTTCCTATTCTGTCGCCTTCCATTGTGTGGCCCAACATACCTGGTTATTTTTCAGCGCCATACATTAAAGCGCTATACAAAGAGCCAGACGGGGATTTAGCCTAGTCCTGGACTGCGCAGCATTCTGAATCAAGATTTTCCACTGAACTGAAAAAATGCAGTCCATGAATAGGCTTTGTCCTAAAGCGTTCATTAATTTACAGTCTGTGTAGGTTCAAGCGTCTGTTCATATATTTTAAAAGAATGGAGTTTAAACAATTTGGTCCGGTCACAGTCTATAGCCTAAGGCATATTTTATGTTCCGACCGTTCCGAAAATATCTGTATGGAGTGCAGTCTAAACTGGCTATTAGTCTGCAGCCTGTAATTTAATATATGTATATTTACATCACGCAGTTTGCAACCTACAGCACGTATTCGTTTCTAGTCTGCGGCCCATTAACTTACAGTCTGTAGCTGAAGATAATAGCATAAACACCTTGTATACTGAAATATGTGTTAAAGTAAATGTCAACACAGTGTAAGACATCTTTTTTGAGATATTTGCACTGTTTAGTGCATCGCAGGCAGTTTTAGAGTTTGCACCTGTAGACGATGGTGTGTGAAGACTGATGAGAGTGTGTGTATGTGAGTGTGTGTGTGTGTGTGTGTGTGTGTGAATGGTGGTGCTCTTCTCCTTTAGGCCTGGAGCTCTGTGCTATAGAGGCACTTCTCTGGATTATGATTAGGACTGGGTCCCGTCCATTAGGCCCTAACGAGTAGATTTAATGTGCTTAAATGCAGATTTTCTTGTCCGATACGGTGCACATGGCCTAGTGAAGAAAGAAAAGGGTGGCTGTTCAGGGGAGGAGGGGGAGAAGATGGAGAAGAAGAAGAAGAAGAAAAGAGAAAGACAACCTTCACTCTCTGCCTCCTTTTATCTCCCTCCACAGGGCAGCATGGCTTGTTTTGAGGTGCCCCTCCATCCAAGCCAAACTGACTCAGCCTCAGCTTTGCCTGTAAGTGTGTACCAGCAATGCTGCAGCTTTCTGCTGTGCACGAGACCCAGTGCATCACACACACGCACACACACACGTATATCCAAACACCCAGACGTCACCTTCCTCCCATGGGCTTTAGACCGAAAACACAAAGTGTCAAATTCCAGTGGAAATCATGGGTGCGTTTTCTGTGGTCAGAACAGACCGCTCAGCCTTGACCCCCAGCCCACAGACACCCCGTAAAATGAGAGAGAAAACAGTGAACAGGTGCATTTTCTTTCATCCAACAAGGACCAGGGAGGCTGACGCACTATGAATAAAGAGCACCGAGCAGAACGCACGCGAATGTGTGAATGTGTGCGCGTGCGTGCGTGTGTGTGTGTGCGCGTGTGTGTGCGTGCGTGTGTCGTTCAGTGTGAATGCATGCACGAGCAGCTAAAGCTAAAGAAACCTTCATACCTTTACCTCGATTCCTCCGAGCTCTGTCCTTCCTCGCCTCTTCAGTGGGTCTCATTCATGCCCCCCTCTCGCTCTCTCTCTCTCTCTCTCTCCCGCTCTCTCTCGGTGTCACTCTTCCCGCTTCTCTTCTCCTCTCGCGCTCCTCCGTCTTCGTGCGGATGCATAAAGATTAAAAATTAATAAACCTGTCTCTCTCTCTCTCACTCGCTCACTCGCTCGAAGCTCGAGCAGCCAGTCCTCTCCTCCCTCCACCCAAAACAAAAGCAAAAAATAAAAACAAAAACAAACAAAAATTAGGAAAATTGCGAGAGGAGAGATTCAGATCCGGACGAACTGGAGTCTCTGGCCGGGCACAAATCCGACATGGTTGCTCGAGAGCGAGAAGCTCCTGGCAGGGAAGAGCGCGAGCCTGCAGCCGCAAACACACGCACACACACACATTAAAGGGAGAAAAAACGCGTCTCCTCCAGTCCGACTGACTGACTGTTGTTGTTGTTGTTGTTGTTGCTGCTGTTGTTTATCTGTCCACAGTCTCAGCCATGATCAGTGAAAACGCACCGCTCCTGTTCTCCTCCGCGCGCTCTCTCTGAAGTCACGCGCTGTGCAGCCGCAGCTCGAGCGACGCTCCACTGCAGAGCCGCGCAGTCCTCCCTCTCCCCCCTCTCTCTCTCTCTCCCTCACTCTCTCTCTCCCTCTCTCTCTCTCTCCGTGTGTGACTGTGTGTGTGTCAGAGTAAAAAATAGGCTATTTCTCACTCCCTCTCTCTCAGTGCACGAACACGTGGGGGCTCCACCGTTAAGCTGGTGGTCTTTTTCTGTCGCCCTCCACCAGAGCTCACTGCACGAGCGCTTCTCCAGCGTGCACGGTCGCTCTCTCTCTCCCTCACTCTCGCCTGGCTGATTTAACCTCGGGTGTGTGTGTGCGTGTGTGTGTGTGTGTGTGCGTGCGTGCGTGCGTGTATGTGTGTGTGGTGAGGGGGGGCAGAAGTGTGTGTGTGTGTGTGTGTGTTTGGGTGAGGTGTTTGGGGAGAGGCAGCACTGAGCTCCACTGCAGATTGGAGAAATGGCTCCCGGGTGCAGGAGTGGTGGTCATGCTGATGGATGCCCATCTGTGGTCAATTTTAAATAAATAAAGGAAAAGAAATAAATAAAGACGCAGGAAAACCGGCAATATAATATACGTTTGAGGTTTCAGGTTGAGTGTATGCATTTTGATCAGGGGCGCCAGAAGCATTTTTAAATGGGGGGATGGGGGGCGCATTGGTCAGTGGAGGGGGGTGATGCGAGGGGGGGTGGGGGCGCAAGTCCTTGGTCCTTGTATGGATACAAAAAGTTGGGGGGGGGTTGAAACGAATGATTTTGAAAAGTGGGGGGGGTATCCTCATCATGCGTTTGTGCTAAATTAGTGAGAATTAAGTATTAACCTAAATTCAGCTAAATTTCTATATAAAATATAACTATAATTTTTTTGTACTGTGGAGAGAACACAAAGACACTGTTTTTGGGATGGTGAAAGACAGCTGTATTGAGAGGCGGGAGGTTTGAAAGTAGGCAATACGAGAGCTTTATTCATTTCTCTTTGCTGCTGAGTGATGCATCTCTGGCAGATGCAGTCCAGCATTCCCTCATCAGAACAGCTTCCCATTGAGCGTCTCCAGGCTGGTTCTATGGGGGGCAAGAGGGGGCAACGCCCCCTCAAACAAACGTCCTGCCCCCTTAAATCAAACTTTTAGAAGTTGAGAAAGA
>JBBPCY010000142.1:2056843-2068147 GCA_037974405.1 Brachyalestes nurse | reverse complement strand
AACATGCATGGAAAACATTGTTTAAACCCTTTACAATGAAGATCTGTAAAGTTATTTGGATTTTTACAACATTATTGCTGAAATACACAGTCCTGAAAAAGGGACGTTTCTTTTTTTGCTGAGTATATATATATACACTACAAGCCTGAACATAAAGAAATAAGCAATAAGATTATTACAGGAAACATTAGAAATAACTGAAAGTAACACTGGTTTTGAAGTGGAATGTAACAATATATACTGTAAGCACAGTTTAATGGAGGCGAAAGCTTATGAATGAGCAAAATAATCACCTTAGTTTTTATCAAAGCAGTACAGATTTGCTGCATCTTTTCCAGCAATTTTTGGAAATAACTAGTGCCCAGACCCTCCCAGCACCTTTTTCAAGCATGAAAACATTTGTGTCTTATTTGCCGGACACTCATTTCAAACTTGCCGTCCAGCTTGTCCCTGTACCTCAATGGGAGAAAGATCTGAAGACTGGGGAGGCCAAAACATAATTCTCAAAACATTTTGCTTTTCTTTGGATAGGATGTCATTTTTGCACAATTTTGAAGAATGGCTGTGATCGTTATCTAATGATACGTAAACCAGAAGTTACTGTGTGATGTTGAATAGTCTTTTTCATGATCCAACACAAAGTAAATCCAACACAAAGTGCACTAAAGACAAATCTGATGAGCTGTACATGCACATAAGCTAATAATTTACAATCTTTGTAGAAGTACTTTTTATCGATATGTTAGACCATCTCAAAGGATAAATGTATTCATGCTACTGTGGTCTGTATCTCTTGTCATTTTTTATGCTGCATCCTGACCTTTTTTCAGTCAAACTGTCTGTTGCGTCCCCATAAATAAGAATCCGACAGCAGTCTGCTGATACAGAAGGGCCCCATTCTTTGTGCATGCAGGCGGTGCTGAGTAGAGCCTTGCACTGCATTATACTATTGCCTGCAGAAACACAGGATGTCCTATAAGTAAAACTAACTAGCCTGCCCTGGCATTTTGGTTGCTGAGGCTGTTTATTAATAAGGTAAGGGGTAAAGATAAGGGGTGGTCTTTATGTGCAAATGAAATTTTTGTTGCCGTCCTTAACAGACCACTGGCATTTATGAGCTTGGCTGCTACAGATAGTTACACAAACTTGCAAAAAAAGATACTGTATGGGAAAAGGACATCAAAAGTGACTTGTGATATTAACGGACACTGAAACGCAGGATGCAGCCTATAAGAAGCTAAAACACGGTTCATGTAGTGTAGCCTATAAGATTTACTTTTAGTAGTGAATAATCAAGGTACTTTATAAAATTAATTATTATATTTTTCTAGATAAAAGAATCCATCAGTTCCATTAGCACTCCATGCCATAAGATGCTTTTTAATATTATTCGTTTAATTATTTAAGGGATCCCAGCACAAAGAGAGTTTCATTAGTAGTCGCTTCATTTATTTGTTTATTTATTTATCTTGTCATTTATACTCCGACAGGACTCCGGCCTCTGACGTGGCCTGACAGTTTCATTAGCAGTCTATATCAAATGACGTTTTTATTAATTGGTTACTGAATTAACTATGCCGGCATACGTCTCAATACACACACCGACACTCATTCCACAGTGTGACACAGAGCCGTGGGGCATTAAAGCACACAAACAGCAGCTTAAAATGACCTGAACTCATTCTGTCCAGAGCTCCTCTAACTCATGCAACACGTGAGCCCCTGCTCGGCTTTGACCGATGCTGATTGAGGGTTCGCTGTGAGCTCTGCCACCGTGGAAAGTGCTCCAGCCTGACCTCAGGGGAAATCACATGCAAAGGTTGCACTTTCACATGTAACACACTGCAGGACATTATGGATGCAGCTTTGCCCAGGCCTGTGCTTTCCAGAGCCTTCGCAGGAACTAAAATGTCACTTGTCAATTTTCTTCATTGGGATATTTTGATCATCACATATTTTTTGGCACACCAGCTCCCTTTCGTGTGAACACTTCACGATCAATGGAGCAACAGAAATATCATAAGATCAATTCGAATAACTCAAAGTCATTCTTTCTAGTCTTCAAGTTACCATAGTTTTTTTTTGGATTTTTGAAATTGTTAACACTTTTTGTAGTTTTTTTTTCCAGGTCACCACACAGATTCTTTTAGATCTCCTAGGACGGCAGCGAACAGACAGAGGACGAGGTAAGTACTTTTCAGTCTGATTTATTTTCTTCCCCACAGGTACAGGTAGCACAATTCTTGCCTCCCCGCCACCCGACACAGCAACACAGGTGGACACTGCGCTCTTAGACTGTAAGTGTTCTCTCTTCACAGCACTTTCACACAGCTCTGATATTGGTAGAAAGAAAAGAGCAAACCTTGCACAAGTGAACAGACCCTCTGGGAGGGCCAGGCACTACTCGCCATCCTGAGGGACTGAGAGAGAGGCCCCACCTCCTCCTCCTCTTCCTGAAGGGAGGGCAAAAAAAAGGGTCAGGGACCCTAGCCGGCCCAGCAAGATAACAGTCCTCTTGATGCACATCCCCAGCCGACCCCCTGCACACCGCAAGGCGGTCCTACGCTTCACCACTCAATCCGCAGACCTGGAACACCTTGCTGCAGAAGAGGACTGAGAGCATACTCTCAGGCCAAGGCAAAGACTTTAGTACAAAACTGCGCAAATTAACTAACAACAGAAAACATGCTACCTGACTGGCAGAGAGTTCCTCCCTACAAACTGCCATATCGAAACATATTACACACAAAAAGAAAAAGCCCACACATTGTCATTTCAGCCATACACACAGTACACAGTGAAACCAAACAACATTCCTTCAGAATCATGGTGCAACGCAAAAAACAAAAACAGACCCACAAAAAACAAAAACAGAACACCGCAAGACTACACAAGTGTGGGCAGGACAGGACTGAAGAGAGAGCACAACCATTTGCAAGACAGGACAACAAACAGCATAGTCAACCGGAGCAATAACAGCACTTGTGTGAGTGAATATCTTACCCCCTCCTCTTAGCCTGGATGGGACATAACACACATATCCCACGCTGGCCTGGTGGGGAGAGGGAAGCCCATCTAACCCACCCAGAGAGGAGTAAGGCCGAGGCTGCACTTTTAAACTCCTGGCCATGGATAACCGGAGCTCACCCAGGAATTAAGCTCACAATCTCACTATGATATTGAAAACACTTAAAGATTTTGGCATAAAGAACATTTTAAATGCGTAAATCCTCCGCATTGTATAGTTTCTACACCAGTCAAGGCTTTGTGTGAGGATTACACACTGACAGCAGTATTTTATTTTTTTGTATTTTTGCACCGTAGGCCTTTAAGATCATGTTCACATTCATGCAGCAGCTCTCTATGAACTGCTGAGTCGTTGCTTTGTTCTCAGACAGGTTAGAGGTCCAGTTGCGTTGGTGGAATAAGCTCATCTCGCTCTGCTTTGGGGGTGTTTTCCCAAGGTCAGAAGTAAAAGCACATTTACCAATCAAAGCCTTGTAGTAACCTCTTCGGAGGGTGTGAGGTGGGGTGCTCCAGCCAGCCACTGAAGTCAAAAGAAGAAAACACCACCTAACTTGACAGGGCACTTTGATCATTTAAACATATGTAAACAAACACATGTTCTCAAAGGTACTATGGAGGAATCCAGACAAATACATAATGAACTGATGAGAATAGTAAAGGACGGGTGGTGGTAGCTCAGTGGGTAAGATACTTGCCTCTGGACCAAGGGGTCATGGGTTTGAATCTTACCTTCAGCACAACACCAGTGGGTCCCTGAGCAAGACCCTAAACCCCAAGTTGCTCCAGGGAGACTGCCCCCCTGTAGTTAAGAAACGGAAGTCGCTTTGGATAAAAGCGTCTGCTAAATGCCATAAATGAAGCTTCTCAAGAAAAAAATTAAATGATCAGTTTCTGGGGTTTTTTCCATTTTCTTTTCTTTTGTGTTTTACAGTTATGGTTTGGCAAGGCCTTGGTGAAGAACGTGACAGCTTGAAAACTGTGGCTAAAGGAGAACATTGTCTAAGCAGTGCTAAACCCCCACTCCACAGTGTTGTGGTAGGACAGGGAAACACTTTTAGCCATAGACTCACCAGCATAAAGCGCTCCACTAAGTGCCACAGAAAATCCTTCCTACTGCCATCAGACTCTATAACTCTCCCCCCATCAGACACCCACAGAATAATCTGTGCAATAACCTGCTGCTACCCAGATGTGCAATTTCTTATTGTATGCTAAATCATTATCATTACATATATCTGCATTATGTGCAATAGTTTATCATGTGCAATATTACTACTATGCACTATTATGTACAATGACGATGTCGAAAATCACAATAAAAAAAACGAAAAAACTACTTCAGCAGTGATTTTATTTGTTGGTCTATACGTTTCATACCCACCTCTCTTGCTGAATTTTCATGTATATAGCATAGTGTATTTAGTACTAAGCATTTTCAGAGTATTTCTGGAGAGCTTTATTTTATTTTGACATTTCCTATTCTTCTTGTCTTTGTGTCTCTGTGTGTCTGCGCCATTGCACCAAAAGTAGTTTCCTCCGGGATCAATAACGTTTTCTGATTCTGATTCTGATTTTGATTCTCTAAGTCAGTGTTATTAAATCAACCCACTATCCAATTCCCAACCGTAAGCAAAGCTGTTACACTAAAGCTGCTGTGGAAATTAGCTAACGTCTTCAAGCTGCTTGAGAAGAAAGAGGATATTATTGAATAACAGCCAGTTTAATGATACTTGCATTACTTAATCACACAATCCGGAAGCCAATAAATGCTGCATTTGGTATGCTTTCCCAAATGGAGGTCCTTGGATGGCACTAATATTCACCAAAACGGCCACTTCACCTAAAGTACGCCGAATGCAACAGACAGCCTTGGCATAGATTACAACCTCAATAAATTCACTGCTTGCTACCTGCCTACTGCATAGTTTTGGAAACAGGCAGGCTGGAAAACGGAACAAATAAAGCTTAGCTGTATTTTAGTGGCATTTTCTTTTAGAAATATAGGCACACTGATAAATCACCACAAAATAACCCTTGATAAACCAGATGTGTTACTCAACTACTGATCTTAAGTCTCATTTCAAGAAACATGAAGATACTTCTTTAGTCTCAATTTGGTAACTACTATGAAAATTCTGTAGTTTAACTTGAGGGTGAGGCTCATATACAGATCCTTAGAGTCAAACTCTTATATCTTACTGTGTACCAACTTAAATGGCTATAACAAACTGAGCAATAGGGCAAAAGTCTTTGAAATGTTATTTCAAAGCTGTTTACTTCTGAGCAGTAGTGTTAAAACATTAATATAACAACAAATACAAATAACATTAATACAGTTAATAGAGGGTTTATGGATGGCATAATAGATTAAATCAGGTGGGTTGCTTAAGGAATTTTATACATTCACGCAATGGCTGGAGGCATTGAGTAGAACTCTGGAACCAGACCTCTGTTCTTCTGACTATCTCACAAAATATCAAGTACTTTCAATAAAATACAATCTTTTTGCTGCTTTCTCCTTTGTTTGCATTAACCTGATGTTCACTTGTGGATTTATTGCTGGAAGAAAGAAACCCATTGCTGATATAAATAGCTTCAAACTATTTTCTAGCCACAACAATATGAGTAAAACATGATATTACAGAAGGATAACCTGGTCAGCAGCTAAAAGGCCGAAAGGCTTTACCACTAATATTCAAGTTTAGTTACTATTTTAAGATTTTAGTGTCTGTTAGAGCTTCAGTTGTGTGTTTAAGCTGCAATCTACATCAAGATGTATGTCCAGAGATTGGAATCTAAACCACCTTCAAATGTGTCTCAAATACACCTTCCTAAGTCATAATGTCAGATATGAAAGAGTAAATATCTGAATGCTGCATGCTAGAGGAATACGTTTTTTGCCCAGAAAGTAGCATTGTGTTGTTCCATTGAGGGGGTCATTGCTCGTATCACTTTGTAACCCAGCCAAACTGCACTATTATTGTTGTTAAAATGGCTGCTAACCAACCACCGGCAATCCCATGATGTCTTGGGATGAGTTTGACAAACAGTCAAGGGCTGCATTTATGATTGGCTGTGTGGGTCCATGGCAGCTCAAGCACATTTGATGCATTCTCACTGGCATAAGGAGCTGTGTACCATTACAGATAAAACTAGATTTCCCCAAGAAAATGCGAAGTGTGATTGCGTGGTTGCTATAAAACCAGTGTTTGGGCAAAAAAAAGTAAAAATCCTCCTCGCACCGGGGATTCGAACCAGTGCTCTTCGGATTCTTTTCATTCAGTGCCTGGTGCTCAACCGAATTACCAAGGGGCTCTTACCAAGCCATTTATGGTTAAGGACAGCTGAATGCGTAGTCGCATTCACGACACGTCTGTGACACGTCTTTTTTTATAACTTACCTTAACTTTAGAAGCTGAATTCCAGCTGTAATAATAATAATAATAATAATAATAATAATAATAATAATAAAACATAAGAAGAACATGGATGACGCAACCCCACTAATGACCCTAAGCCATACCCAAGCTGCTCAATGGCAGGGCTGAAAGTGGGTTGCAGCCATGCTGATGGTGTCACTGCTTTATGATTGGTCAAAAATGTTGTCAGGGCAACAGATGGTCTTGGAAACAGGCCATTGCTTTTTACTGTCTGTGCAAAACAACACTGTAGATACAAACTAGCAACTGGGAAGTCGACAAAGTACAAGCACTACTGTCTGTTTGTGCTGAAGATAAATTTCAGTGGGAGTTTTTTTCAATGCTGTGACAAATATGAAGGTGTACCTTTGAGGAGAAATCTGGAACCGAACCGGCATTCACTAAACTTCAAGTACTTTTTTACAAACAAAACAAAATATGATATTATTTAATACTTTCCTGTCTATTCGCATTTATTCTAAAGTTAACTTGTGTATTTGCTGGCAGAAAGTCCATTGCTGCCGGTTACTGTCCATTACTGCAAGAGTTTACACATGAGCCTAATACTTTTGCACATTACTGTATGTATAAACATAAGTGTCTCTCTGTAATGCCTCAGCAAGCCAGTTCATCATTAACTGAGGAAAAGGTCTTACTTACGAGTCCCCCCGTAATCATGAAATGTCACCACGTTAGCTTTGGTTGTAGCTCCCTCAGTAATGCCTTCAGACACAAAAGCCTGCAGTTTTGACCATGTTATCTAAAAACATCTCTTGGCTTTTTATCACTAGTGTGTTTTATGAATAATAAAACATGTTTTTAGATGTTCTCCTCTGTGAGCTACCAGCTGGACATGCAGCTTTAAGGCACTTTCATTACCACTGCGCTCAGCGGCCGAGAAAATTGGCCGTACCTGGCATTATATAAGTCCTTAACTGAACACGCATCACATTCAGAATGAATTCAAGCTGTTAGAACACAAGATTATCCTCATGTTAAAGCAAATAGCAGTGGTCATGTCTGCAGCTGTCACTTTTCTGAGCTAATAGAATCATCATTCATATCTAACCACTGATAAGTAGTTCAACCCCATTCTGGCGAGAAGTTCCATTCGTTGATATAACCGTATAGGTAAAGGAATGGTTTAGTGAAAAATCTCATTAACACAATTTCCCCATTTGCCCCAACCAAGAAATGCTTGGGGTCCAAATTTTGCTCCTCTAGTTAAGAATGTTGCTAATATTAGAAGTTAATTGTCAGTCAAATTAGCTCCATGAACACATTCCCAACACCTCTCTCTATCCACTCAAACCTTTTCATTAAGGTGATAAAGACTTGTGTATGTGGTTGAGAGCGTAGTTCTAATGCCAGTGACTGCTTTAAATACAGATGAAACACCATCAGTCCTCTCAAGCATTGACATCTCCTAAAATAGCAGTTAGCAGCCCTGAAGTTTTGTTCATTTTTATTTTAATATCATTAGTCACATCGTGTCCTAAGCCACACTGACGAATCTCTGCCACCTTAATGAAGAGCTGCTATTGTCTAGCAGAACCATCTGGAACCAAACTTGTGTCCTTCTAACCAGCTCACAAAATGTCACAAAATAACTTTTTTAGAAGAAGAACTCTTCATACGTTTTACTGTGTTTTCGTTGGGTTGCATTTATTCTAATGTTCACTTGTGTTTTTGCTGGAAGAAAGAAACCCACTGCTGCTAAAAACAATTTGCATAGGTGCCTAAGACTTTTGCACTGTACTGTGCGCCGAAACTGGAAAACTTTACGTTTTATGAAGAAGTTGTTCCAGATCTTTAGCGTGGCCCTTCTTTGTCTCCTGTCCTATCTTTCACACCAGACCACTCTAAACAACTCTGTTCACATCTCAGTGATGAACTGGCTTGAAACCTCATTTAACTGTAAATTTACTGCAACTAAACTGTTATTGTTAACTGCGTGTTCATTCATGCTAACTTTAAAAACACACTGCATGAGAATGCACAGCTCAGTATTGTCTCTTCAGCCCACACACTCACGCGGCTTCTCACACAGCCCGACTGTGAGTCTCTGTGCTCAGCCCTGTCGACTTACACCAAAGTACCAGGAGATTAAAGCGTCCTGTCTGCAGGTCCACTTGCTCTACTGGGCGAACATATGTATAAATTCATTTCTGAGGAGGAAATTCAACACTTTTTTATTCCTCACTCCTCTCCGTAATCAAGGACACCGCACATTAGTAAACTCAATGGACTCTCTACACACATGATCTTCCTCTTCTAACATTCAGATATGGTCTGAATATATAGATCAGCAGAAGCTTCATCTGACTGCCAGGCCGACAAGCATGGCTCATTACATTCCGATGAGTTTTTGAAGGGAAAATATGGTTGCTATGAAGAGCGGAATGAAAAACAAGCAGACGAAATGGCATCGCCATTCGCATGCTTAACACATTAGCTTCTATTCACACGCAGTCCAGTCGACTGACGGTAAACCTTCAGCAGAAACCTCCCAAAGCTCAGGCCATTCACTCTCTGTCTCTGTCTCTTTGTCTCTCTGTTTCTCTCTCTGTCTGTCTCTCTCTCTCTCTCTCTCTCAGTATCTCTGTTGTTCAGTGCCTTGATTAATTCTTTAATAATTCCTTATTAATTTCATCTTTTGCTCTCTTTCTATACATATATATTCTGTCACTGTATGTATATATATATATACATATATATATATTTTTCTTTCAATCTATCGCTTTTTCATTCCATCTTTACACTTCCCTCCTTTTTATGCATGTTGTTCTTTCTCTCTCTCTCTTTCTTTTTATCTGTATCACTCTTGTTCTTTCTCTCACACTCACATTCTCTGTTTATCTCTCTTTCATTCTATCTGTCATTTTTATGCTCCACCTCTCTCTTTTTTAAGCGTTCGGCCCCTTTCTGTTTCTCTCTCTATCCATCGTTCATTCTTTCTTCTCTCTATTTCTCTCTCTCTCTCTCTTCCTCTCTCTTTCTCTGTGTACGTCTCTTTCTCTTGCAACATGAAATAGTCCATTATCTGCTCTCAGGGCTAATTGGCGTATTAACGCTGTGTCGTGGGTGACGGGGGAGCGAGGGAGACACAGAATGAATATGGATGAGAGAAGGAGAGAAAGAGAGAGAGAGAATAAAAGAATACAGCATGAGAGAAGGAGAGCAAGCATGTGTAAAAAGAAATAGTAAAATGAGTGAGAGAAAAGGAGTAAAAGAAACAAATAGATGAGATAGAGAGACGGAGGCAAGATGAAGAGAGAGAAAGAGAGAGAGAGAGAGAGAAAGGAAGATGGTGGAGACAGAGAGAGAGTGAGCGAGCCACTGGGGAGAGAGAGTTGTGGAGGCAGATGGAGAGAAAAAGGGAAAATGCGAGGCCAAGGTAAATCTTTTCAGCGGCACAAGTGGTTGAGAGCAGGATGGCAAAATGACGAGTGGCGAAAAAAAAAAGAAAACCGCCCAGTAATGGCTGTTTTTTTTTCACATGGCCTTCTCTCTATCCCTCTCTATTCCTCTCTCACCGTCACCGCATTCAGCCCAATTATCCACTCTCTCTGGCGCCACTGCCAGCATATGGAAATGCAAATTGTGCAGAGAAATGTTTTTCCTTTTTTCTAAAGAAGAGGAGGGTAAGTACTTCTGGAGGATGGGGGAGGAAGAAGTGTGTGTGTGTGTGTGTGTGTGTGTGTGTGTGTGTGTGTGTGTGTGTGTGCGTGTGTATTCGCTTTTTTTTCCACACACACACACACACACGCAAAAAAGCTAGTGTAACTCTGTAATTGTAAACATGAATTGTAATTATAAAATGAATACACACTCAGGAGTGAACACACACGTGCCCATACACACACACACACACACACGCACACATGCTGTGGTGTGTTCACGCATGACACATGGTTTAATTTCACTAAGCATACATACATACAGACACACACACATACACACACACACACATATATATATATATTGCTTTTGATCTGTATGGTATTAATTCATCTGTATTATATTTATGTTTAAAAGTGTGAGAAAGGCACCAAATGTAATGTAATGAAAATGTCATGAAATATTAACTAGTAATTTATTGAAACTGGAATAAAAAAAGTTCTCAGTATCAGTTTATCATTAATATCATTAATATAAATGTATCATATTATCTCAGTGAGTACATCACTGTGTACCAGCAGCTGGCATCATCCAACAGTGTCATGTTTTAGCTCTCCCTCCTTCCTCCTCAGCCTCAGAGACCCTCAGAGACCCCCGCTGACACACTTCACCCAGAAAGATGAATATAAAGTTTAACGTAAAACACTTTCATGTGTTATGCGTATACATGGCACACACACACACACACACACACACACACACACACACACACACACACACAGAGCCACATTATTTCTCTGTCAGTGTCTCTAAAGATGGGGAGTAACAGAACCCTCAGGCAGTGGAGTCGGAGTGTGTGTGTGTGTGTGTGTGTGTTTGGATCAAAGGTGTGTTTCCTGCTCGTGACACTGACACATGCAGGTGTGTGATAATTCTGATAAAGCCTGAGCTTTTCTCCCGGGATGGAGAGGAAAATCAGAGACCTTTGGATCATTATCATTCCAATCTGACTGTCTCTCACTCACCCCCCAATACCACCCCCTCCCTTTGTTTCTCTTTTTATTCTCTCTTTCTCCATTCATATCTGTTCTGCTTCTTTTTCTCTTCTTCTTTCTCTGAACCTCTTTCTTTTTCTGCTCACCCTCTCTGTCTTCCCCTCTTTTCTTTCTCTCTCCTTCGCTCTCTCTCTCTCTCTCTCTCCTCTCTGTTTTGTCTTTCTCTCACTAACTCTTTCCTA
>JBBPCY010000142.1:2041366-2056743 GCA_037974405.1 Brachyalestes nurse | reverse complement strand
CTCTGAACCTCTTTCTTTTTCTGCTCACCCTCTCTGTATTCCCCTCTTTTCTTTCTCTCTCCTTCTCTCTCTCTCTCTCTCTCTCTCCTCTCTGTTTTGTCTTTCTCTCACTAACTCTTTCCTAGTTCTCATTATCTCTTTTCTGCTTCTTTCTCTTTTCCTCTTCTCTCTTTTCAGCTTCTCTCTTTTCTGCCTCTGCTGTACTTTTTCATCTTTCTCTGTCTCTCCCTTTCTGTATTTGCTTCTGCTTCTCTTTCTCTTTTCCCCCTCTCTTTATCTGCTTCATCTTATCACTCTTTGTCTTTTTTCTCTTTCTATCCTGTATCTCTCTCTCTCTCTCATTTCTGCTTCTATTTCTCTTCTCTCATTTCTGTCTTTTCCTCCTCTCTCTCATTCTTTCTCTCTCTCTATCTCTCTCTCTCCCTCTCCAATCTTCCTGCTGTAATGTTGAGGCCTCGATTTCTGCAATGCGCTCAATTAGTTTCAATTATCCCCACTGTGCTCCCCCAGCCTCTCTCACCGCCCCCCCCCCCCCCAAAAAAAAACTCGCTGTGTGCTCCAAACACACCAACACCTAGACGACAGCCTTTTCGGCACAATCAGAGCAGATAAACATGTCTCAGACAGCGACATCCGATTTGCGCAAAGCCAAATAAAGTACTTCAAGCTTCGTGATGCATCTTCAGTGCTTTTGATGACAGCAGTGAGGCCAGTGCTAACAGCCTGTTACATACAGCGACTCATTATAATTACATGTTGACCTCCTTCTGAAGAGCAGGACGACCTCAGTAATTGTGAGTCATTGTGTAACGTGTAAGGAGACTGTCAAGCTGATAAGCAATGAGGCACCCGGTAAGGAGGGGAGGGGGAGGGCACACTATCTCTCTAACATAAGCCATTATGCTCACATTTCTGCTTCCAGAGATCCGCCCACTGCTTACCTGTCAATGCCAGAGCAGATTTTAATACTCTTGTGCTGCCCAGCAAAATCTCATTTCGCCCACTTTGCATGAACATGAAATGTGAAAGCTCATTTGAGTTGATTCATTTTGACTCGTTTTATTATTACCCATTAGCACAACATATACACCTAAACGAAGGGAAGGTGTCCAGCTGATTGGTTTTACCATTAGAGTAAAACCCGGAATGTCCAATTTTCCGGGGCAACAGCAGAATATAAAAATCCATGCTGGCATTGACAGGTAAACAGCAGGTGGATCTCTGAAACAAACCCTAACCAAAAAAAAAAAAAAACTGCCAGAAATAATGTGCAAATTACGGAGCCAAACCAATACCAGTCTGCCTAGCGCCTCCAAATCCTTCAGGGATACTTACATATTCCTGCTCCTACCCTGGAGTGGAAAGTGCTTTACATTTACATTAAACCTTATTTTCTTCGCAGGTGCTATGACCATGTAAAACTGCCTTCTCAAATGAGTTTTAGGTGTTTCAGGACCACGGTCAGCTCCACAGTCACTGTATCCCCAAAAAAAGGGAAATTACTTTCCCTGGATAGAGTCATTTTCGCACGAATAAAATACCTTCTAGCAAAGCAACACAGTTATTTCCCAGTGGGGCTGTAATATGTTATATTCTTGTTTAGTGATTACTAGTAATTCATTTGTAATTCACATAACTGTAAGTTACTTATCTATTGTAATAATACCCAAGACTGCCAGTATTTTTGTACATATTGTAGTGAATTCCATATAGAGTATTTTCTGTTTTTGTTGGATTTAGTTAGACATTATGTTTCATGTTGTTCTTGTCTTTGTGTCTCTGTGTGTCTGTGCAGTCAAATATAAACAGTTTCCTCCAGCGTCAATAAAGTTTTCTGATTCTGATTCTGAATTAAGAGCATCACTTTTTCCAGTCGTTCATTCTCCATAGCCAAACCACAGGCCTGAAGCCTTTTCAGGAAGAAAACAAAATGCATGCATGCCACTGAATTACTTGGAACACAGTGAGAAACATTGAGAAACACATAACGAACACAACGAGGTATTATTCAGTACAAGCAAACCAGAGGCGTAATTTCTTTCAAACGTATGGAGGACTTCAGGCCTACGGCAAAAGATCAGGACCATGGGGCTTGCCCTCGGCTTCACCAGATCTGTCTAATTATGATTCAGGGCTTGGAAGTCTTGTGAATAGGGTTCTAATAGTCATGTCAGAGTCAGCACTGAATAACTGGGGCTAAACATCATCTGAAACATTCTGTCTGGACACTGTTATTTAGTAATGACCACTGTGCACTCAGTGTCATGGGCTTATGCATGGATAGCTGGTTAGAAGAGAGTTATTACTCTCATTGCTATGCTATTCAAATACTAACATTGATTACAATTTGTATTATTATTATTTATTATATATTCTTTAGGATATGTGTATTATGTAACTTAATGAATAACATTTACATTCTGCATCAGCTTTTCACCTCATAGCCACAAATGTAACGTGGATCGAAAGTGTAGATCCTGTACAGCCCATAAGATTTCCACACAATGACATGTCTTTCAGTGCTGAACTCCAGCTCTGGAATAGCTGGAATTTGGTGCCTCGTCTCCTCTCACAGCTTTTGAAACAGTGGCATGGTTCCAATGTCAAAATGTCTGTTATTGTCCAGAGTAGTTTGTGTGCATTGAGCTTTTTGATTGGTTGATCAGGGGCAGAGTATTGTTCACCTAAAAAAAAAGATTTTTGTGGTCGACTCACTTCTTTAGTGAATGGGGAGAGAGAGCAGAAGGTCAATTCATCTACAAAATGTGTGTCGGAGAAAGAGTCTGTGAGAGTCGGCTAAGGGTCGGAAAGTTAAAAATGCAGACCCTTTATGAGTCTACACATAGTAGACTCATAAACAGACCTCAAAACACTAAAGCTCAGATCACTGTTTGTTGTGGTTTATTTAAATATAATCAGCCCGTGAATGTGGCTATGCATTCACTCATCTTTTCCCATAAATGGCTTGGTAACAGCCAAGTTAATGCCCACTTGGTGGTTCAGCTGTAGAATGCTGGCCCCATGAATGTAGAGAATCAGAAGAACGACGGTTCAAATCGACCTTGAGTGTAAAAAAACGTTTTTTTTGCCCATAATAGAAAACACACAATCACACTTTGCATTTTCTGAAGGAAGTACCATCTAGTTTCTCTTCTCCTTTCTGCTTCTTATTCTACACCCCGACCCTCCATACTCCCCCCACTGAAATCTTTCTGCCGTGATGCTGTGGCCTCAGATTTCAGTACAATGACAACAAGTCTTTCAGAGCTGAACTCCAGCTCTGGGATCAGTAGGTTCAGGACCAAGGTCAGCTCCACTATCAAACTGCCGCTTTTGTTTAAGGACCATGGACAGCACAGCTGAACCTGCACTGCCTTTCTGTTTATTCATAGACTCCCTTTGTTTCAGGACCAAGGACAGTTCCTCTATTTAACAAACTAATGGCCAGCCATAAACATGCAACCATAGACAGCTCCTCTGACCCTCTGTTCATCATTGGTCATTATCAGGTGCAGTTAGAGCACCATGAAGGTCCTTTGAAGATAGCAGCCTATTGTATATATTATGGAAATAACTTTGTGACAGTTGATTACGAGAAATTGTATAATAACGTACATTACCAGTCAAAGGATTTTGTACACTGTGTTTTTACCAGTTATATCCATTTATGCCATATATTGCAGATTTGTATTCTTATGTTGAGTACAAAGAAAAATATGCTACAGCAAGTTTTCTTTAATACATGGAATGAATCTGTAACAGTGCATATCTGTCGTCCTATTAACCGGTTGTGTTGTGATGCAGAGTCAAATTCTAGACTCTCCTCTAACTTTAAATACACCCATCAGCTGTTTCATCCCATTGGCTGTCACTAAATAAACCATTAAATATCTAATAGTAGTGTGTTGATCCACAATATAATCATATAAACAATAATTATATTAAATTAATTATAATTATACTAGGTGGCTTTTAAGACATGATGAGTAAAAATATAATGTTGTCTGGCTAATAAAGGCATTCATGTAAATGTAGAAAATCTCAAGATATGCAAAATAGTTTAGTGTATGTGGTTGTGCATTATTATAAACCAATCCATTGTACTGCCACTTTTCTGTGAGCAGTCAGAGACTGTAGCCCATCAGTTTTTCCACAGTTTGTGTTAGTCATCCTCAAGTCTTTCATTGGTGAACATTTTATGATGTGGATATTTTTAGTGGACCCTGAACCTAACAGTGACACTGACATCTGTTTAAAAAAAACCCAGTAACACCACTGTACCTGATACACTTATAACAATTCCAAATACAGTAGCATGTCAGTGTCATTGCTGTGCTGAGAAAAGTCCGCTACCCAAATAATACCTGGCCAAAAATGACCAGTACTGAATTATTTCACACAGAGAGGAATGCGAAACCATGTCCACAGCTTGTGTTATGAAACTGAATCAGAATCAGAATCAGAACACTTCACTGATCAGGGAGAAAACTGCTTATGTTACGACTGCACAGTCACACAGAGACACAGAGAAAAGAACAAGTAAAAGATAAAGTCAAATCAAATGAATATAACTTTGCTGGTGTATTAATACTATAAATGAATAACTTACGCTTAAGACATTTACTAGTTTACTAGCGATTTAGAGTTATTCTCCATGCCGACTCTGCACACAAGTAGCGATATTAGTGACATAAGTAGTGATATTTTACATGGTAAGACTATGCATATAATAATAAGATGATTTAGTGAATAATGAAATGATTTAACACATCATTAGAAGATAAACATGCACATAATGATAATGATTTAAACTCAAGAGGAAACTGTACTGTAAGAAATGGCACAGACATCGTGAGACGATTCATCCAGTGAAGCAAAGTGAGAAGAAAGTGTCATTTCGGTGATAATAATACACCATGTCATTATATCACTACACTGCAACCACAATTTACCGCTTTTATTAAGCAGTCACAAAATAAAACACCCTTCAGTACACAGATGTTCAGCAAATCATTCATTTTAGGACTGCTACTGATAATAATAGTCTATTTGTCTGCCTTGCAAAGTCCTTTCAATACCTTAAAATGATGTATTAAAGAAAACTGAATGTATCAAGTATTTTATGCTGCTTTAAACACAGTTCAACCAGATTTTCTAATCAGATTTTAGAACAGAAACTAGCAGCTATGATTATGCAACACAGCCACCTATTTAAATGAGTACATGTGCATGATTCTGCAAGAGCATCTGTATGTGTATGTTTACACATACAGCTGGTGGAGCTCGTGGCCTAGTGGTTAGGGGGTTCGCCCTGCAATCAGGAAGTTGTGGGTCAGATTCCCAAGACTACTAAGTACTTCTGAGGTACCCTGAGCAAGGTACTGTCCCCCCACACTGCTCCCCACACACTTACTGATTGCAGGACATGTAAGTACACACTTTTTGCCACAGAGTACATGTATATACACACTTATTGGTACACAGGACATGTTTATACACACATACAGGACATGCATAGACACATTCGCTGATGCACAGGATGTGTATAGGGACACTTACTGACAAACATACATACTCATATTGAATAGGAGGTTGCACCGAAACATTTAAGATTCACCTGCATTACTCAGACACTTCAGTCACACCTGTGCTCTGATACAAACCCTCCATCAGAGCCCCTACCCTCACTCTTGTGGGACGGACAAACAGTGTGAGCTTCCCCACACAATCTAAATAAATAGCATTTGGAATCCGTAACCCATTTTAGAAGCAAAACTCACAGCAAAGATGTGGGAGAGGTTTGGAGACTGGAGGAGGAGACCTCTATGTTTGGGAGGTTTGTTGTTCACTTAAAAATTAAACCCAAACAGTCCGACACGTGTGAGAGTCATGCTGTGCTTTAAATCACAGCACAGATTTATTAACACAGCTTTATTGTTATATGGCAAATTTAGCAAAATTTCAAGCATTGTTTTTCAAGGGCTGCACAATATATCGCCTATTAAAAGTAATCGCAATATTCATCTGTGCAGCACAGAAGACTCCAATATGCAAATGAGCCCTCAAGCAGTCACAGAGGATCTGACAGGGTGACAACTCTGCTCAAGTTACCGGGTGTTCTGATTAATCAAAAGTCAGATTATTTTGGCCAGTCTTTAACCATTAGAGGCCCTGACTGGCCAAGGGGTTTTCAAAGGGTCCAGATTCCACGTTCTTCAATCTTCAATTTCATTTTTTACCTAATGTCTGATGGGTTTGTCATAATTCATTCTTACATGACCTCTTTCCAACCACAGACTTGAACAGGCTGTTTTTATTACAGTGTCTTTGAGGTTGATACGGACAACCAGTCTATTTTCTAAATGGCTGTCCTGCATTGCAACTCATTCAAAGGAAAGCATGAGCCTGAAACACTCCTTAGAACTTCGACATGAATGGGTGGGACAACACTGCTGGAGTCGGAAAATGGAGACATAGAAAAACAGGCTGTTTTCACTGCTTAGTTTCCAAATGTATACTCTATGAATGGGGCAGCGAATATACAGGCCTAGTAATATGTTGAAAGGCATGCAATGGCAATAAGTAGCAGCAAAATCACAGTACTGATATTTGGTCTATGGTAAATTATAGTAAACTTGGTCTATAGTAAGTTCATAAGTACTAAATGGTCAACGCCTCTGCTGCAGCGTGAAGTAAAGTTTTGATGTTCACATCACAACTTGTAATATTTAATATTCACAAAGCAAACCCAAGAGCAATTTAGGACAGATGATTTTCATTCCAGCATATTTGCCACTGAAACATTAATACAAATGCTCTATGCAAACTTTGTTTATGTAAACAAACACCAGATACAAATGAACTCTTAGAAAGGGTCTGTAAATTTTCAACATATGGCAAAACAGCTCCTTACACGGAAGTTCCCCCAGATTTGTCACGTTGTCATGCAGGTTTGTGTTGATCAAGGTGTCAGATGTCATGCTGAACGCTGTCTGGCTTCCTATGTCACGCAGAAGCATTGTAGTAGGAGTGGCGAACGTGTGGGAGAATAAACACCGGTTTTAGTTTTACACCGTTTTTATTTGAAATCAGATTTGAGTTCGAAGGGTTAAACGTTCACACAGTTAAATATTACACATACCTTCAAATGTATTGTTATGGAGATACAAAGTCTTGCTTGGACAGTGATGATACACATAGTTTGCACCAAGGTGTCTCATTAGCTCGGACTGGCTACAATCACTGCTCATGCATTGGAGCCCCAGGCGGGCCAATTGTATAGAGTGAAAAAGAGCATAATAGTGTGGCTGCACAGCTTCATGAATGGGTCTAGAAGTCCTGGTGTGCACAGTTGGAAAAGAAGCCACTGTGAGCCATTGTCTGAAGGTCCCCCCTCACACTAGCAGACGAGCCTTGGAGAGGCAAGCATGGGGGACATTGATCCACACATGGGACATGGGTTGGCTGCTAAGTGGGAGAACCTTGGAGAAAGTGGAGAAAATAGCTCCAGCATTATATGTTTGGTGGAAAGATCAGGAAAAGGCAGCTGAGTCAGAATACCCAGCCCGGCCGGCCCTCTGCCACCAGCCCGTCCAATTATAGAGTGTAGCTGTGCTTTAACTGGCTGGTGGGAGTCAGTAAGGAAGCTGCATTGTGTGCATTCAGAAGCCCACTGGGTCACTCTTATTTGCTGAAGGGGAGGTGTTAGACCAGCCCCCACACTCCACCAGCGTGCCGCACAGATGAGCAGCAGTTACAGAAGACTCCTCTAATGCTATTAGAGGAGCCTAATGAGTTTTAATTGGGAGGAGATCTTAACTCAGAGCCCTAATTGCATCTGATTAAAGACAATATTAGTTTTACTGCTGGTAAATTGGTTTTTGGGGTGGGAGGGTTTTTAGTGGGATCGATGTTTTCCTACTGGAAATATTCTCTTGCCCTTAAGCTCAAAAATGAAGAAGGGGTGGGTGGGGATAGCTGAAGGGGGGAGGCAGACAGGGAGAGAGACAGAGAGCAGGGCTGAGAGATTATTAGACAAGAAAGCAAGAGGAGTGAAGACCCATATATAATGGAGAAGTTGAAGTCTCCCAAAACTACAGCAATAAATACCAGATACTCAATAAACCATGCAGCGAACGTTTAACCACACCAAACCGGCTATTAACACTACTCAAATCGGAAAACTGCGTCCGCTCATAACACACAAATCTACAGTTTGAGAATAGACGATCATAATAGTCATCATTATCCTTATTTATTTGGCACTTTTTGAGCTTTTATGGAGCAAAACATTGGAAAAAGACTCAATGGGAAGGTCGGAATTTTGGCACAGTTACAAGCCCTGCAATGCATTGCTGCTCTCTCTTCCGCAGCCCTGCCCTGCAAATACAGCGAGCGTTTAACTCACATGTAAGAAAATAGAATATAACCCAATGTAATCTTGCAATTATTTCAAAGTTCCCTATCAGCCTGCCCCCGCCTGTCTTAATTCTAATGTTACTGCATTGGGCTTAACTCTGCCATTGTTTCATGTATTTGCAGAGATTAGTTGGCTTACAGGGGTTTACAGAGTCATTATATAAGCAATGTGATAGAAATTCACCAACCAAAGCCCTCAAGAGAAGCCGGAGGAGGAGATAATGTGTCATGCATAAAGCACAGATGAGCTGTGCGCTGTCCGTTGTGTAGCAGTTCTTTACTGTCGCAGAGCGCGACATACGCCTCGGGGTGAACACGCCTGAACACACACATGTGGATTATACATATGTGTTATACATCTGTAAGTATGGGGCTTATTTCCATTTTTGTCCCATTTTATTTTTTCAACGTACAAACCACACAAAGTGTGAAAAAGGTCAAAGGCAGATCAACCAGTTTAGTTAACTGGGATCGAAAAAGCACACCGAGGCTCGCTTACCGCCAGCCCTGATAAGCCTACACATCTTAAACAGCATTTCCAGCAATGTGAAGTTGGCTAGCAGGTGAGAAAGAAGGTTTTTGAACCGTAGCAGTCTTGAAAGGGTTAAGGGTTAAGGATTATTTACACAAGGACAGCAGTAAATCACCCTAGAATTGGTCAAGTTCTCTGAGGGGGTTGGGGGCCAAGAAATATATACAGATTATCCCATATGTAATATGTAGTAGCAGTAATAAGCAGTAATCAAACACAGAGCCATTTTTTTGGTCCTGATGGTAAAAGTTTTTCTCTGTTTTTCAAAGTCAGGACCGATTATGTCCTGAAACAACAAAAAAAACGAATAAGGAACACACACACACACACACACACACACACACACACACACACACACAAACAAACCTCTTTCCTCCATCAATTTTGTGCTCTCTTTCGAATACTCTGAGAAATTTGCTGCGGATCAGTGGCAATTTAAAGTCGGGGCACCAGAGACCGTGCTAAATTATGCTTATATGAGAGAGTACATTCCTGGGCTTTTAGAACCGGTGCAGTTTCTTAATTGCCATTCTCACCTGACCAATTGGAGGTGGTTGTTTTTTTCCCACCTCAAACAACCTCTTCTTCCCAGAACATGAGGGCATAATGAGCTGTGGGGTGTCCCTTACAGCTCGCACCGCCGCCCTAGAATGGATTTCGCTAATACGCCAATTAGTCACAAGCTACAATTAGTGAAGAGTGGAGCCCCCCCAAAGCCCACGTCCATAAGCAGTACACCGCTCTATGACCATCATCACTCCATTATCCGCACTCTTCCTCCTTTAGCGGCCCGCTCGGCCTTGATGAGGCTTCGTCCCACCTGCACAGCGCATATTAGCAAAGCACATTGCCACGGCCCGCATATGTGTGTGTGTGAGCAAGAAAGTCTGCAAATGTGTCTACGTTTGCAAGTTGGTGTCTTGTGTTTTAAGTGAGCTGGGAGCAGCTTGGGCTGGTGTGGAAACCCAAGAGAGCAGAAATGGGTTTTAAAGATATAAGCTAGTGCAAATCTAGCATGACCAAAATATCTGACTGTTTCTGCTGAGAAATAGCAATGAATCAGACAGGCAGGCCAGGCAATGTTAACCTACATACACTCCCTGTCCACTCTATTAGAAGCCCCAGAGCTAAACTTCTTCTATTCCCATTGGTCCATTCATCATCAAATTGCAACACAGTTGGCATTTTGTGTTTTTGTAAAAATTTCCAGTAGCGTGTAATTATGCATTGTAGTTCATGCCCAGCTGATCAGACTTTCTCTGCTCTCTATCATTTACCAGTTTCTGGCCACAGGACCATTGCTGACCAGATATTATTTGGTTAGTTGACCCTTTTCAGCACTGGCACTAAAATGGTGTGTGTGGCGCAGGTACAAGTGCCTCAGGCACCACGGTGTTGCAGGGTTTTACACACATCAGGGTCACTGCTGGGCTGAGAGTGGTTCCCAAAACAAAAATGTCTAGCCAAAAGTGCCTCTGTGGTCAAAAACTGACCACAAGGCCTAGAGCAGGGGTGCACAAATCCGCTTCTTTTGTTCAAACACACCTGGTCCAGCTCACCTATTAATTGCCAGGTTTTGAGTGTGTTTGGGGAATCTCCAAGCTGGAGAGGATAATCACCAAACTGAGCTGGCCAATGGCCCTCCAGGACCAGATTCGGGCGCCCCTGGCCTTGGGGATAACCCCAAACTGTTAAACAAATCATGACTGTTGATTACAAACATGTTTACATTAATTTACGTAGTTCTCGGTTAGTGTAGAATCGCTGTCCACTTTATCTGAAAACCTGTTCTTGTAGAGCCACTTTGATGCACAGTTTGGGGTCATCCTCAAGGCCAGGGGGGCCCAAATCCAGTCCTGGAGGGTCGTTGTTCAAACACACCTGGTTCACCTCACCTGTTAATTGCCAGGTTTTGTGAGTGTGTTTGGGAAATCACTAAACTGGGGAGAATAATCCCCAAACTGAGCTGGACAACGGCCCTCCAGGACCAGATTTGATGCCCCTGGTCCATGGGGATGACCCTAAACTCTGCATCAGCAGAGCTACAGAGCTTTACACCAACAAGGTGGAGCTACAAGGGTTTTTAATAAAGTAACCAGTAAATCTACACTCACCTACAACCACATAAACTAGTATAAAATGACTATAATCAGTGGTCATGATTTAATTTTCACAACAGTGATGGATGGAGGCTACCTTGTTCTCTTATTAGCAACGTTCCTGTCAATTTCAGGACTGATGTTGGAGTGAAGGTCAACACCAGCATTTCAGAGGAGCTGTCAATTGTTTTTAAAGTGTAGCAGAAGTAAGAGGTCAGATTTGAAGACCTGCGGTTTACAGGGTAGCACACTTGTTCCTGTCTATTGAAATGCTGAAATTAAACATGCTGAGGGAATGTATCTAAATAGAGGAGCTGTCCTTGGTCCTAAAATGAACCGAGTCTGTGCACATGCAGTCTCACGGGACCAGACGTGATCTCGGAACGAGGGCGTCTGAGGACAGCCACGGGGAACAGGATATATGTGTGTGGGAACAGAGACTTTTTAGGATGGGAACTACTATGAAATCTTGTAATCCAACCAATGCCTTGTGAAACTGGAGGTCCAGGTAGCGGGGGCGACGGTGAGCTTGTGAGAATTTTGTCAATTCTGTTTCCGGTTCTGCTTATTGATTCTGTTCCATGAAGGTAAAAAAAAAAGTAAAAAAATATTCAGAATGTCCCAGCAGGAAAAGAAGGAAAATGCTAAATAAAATGTTAAATCAACATTAACACATTGATGCATCACGTTTTTGCCTAAAACAGGTCCTTGCAGATAAGCCACACGTGTCCTTGCAGATTTGTAGTTTTTAGGAACTCATAATTAATGAAGATTTAAGGGATAAATATATCGTTTACAGTCCCATTAAGTATATGACAGTGTTTACCACAAATGAATTAGGTTTTACTAGCCAAGCACATGATATTATATTCCACAGGTTATACTTATATTTAAGAAAGCAGATTTGTTCTAAAGGTATTAGAATCAATTTGCCTATTATATGTCTTTTAAAAAGAGCTGTGAGAGAAATGTGATTCTGCTGACTAATGATTAAGGTTGTGAAATCAGGCCTGAGCCTGAGTAGGGCACAGTGACATGATTAAATCAAAATTGTTATTTTATGCAAACCCTATATTATCAAGCCAAAGGCTGTTAGATAAGATGTCTTGTTGGAAACAAAAGAAGCTTGTTCAGGGCCGTTGCCATGAAGATGCAAATGGAAGCGCTTTGCTGGAATGAACTCTGCTCAGTTTAGATAATGTAAATGATCTGTTGAGGGTTTAAGAGTCCTCTGCGAAGGACAAGCTGGTCAGGGTCTGATCAGCTCTCTCCTGGACCCATGAAACTGCTTTATTCTTCAATAAAGTGGCAAGCTGCATTTTCTCCGACTGCATTTGATTTTTGAATTAGAAAATGTACATAAGCAGAACTGAAAATCAAACAAAAAATAACATCGAGTACCCGGTACAGGTTTCCAACCCTAAATGACGCACTACATCAATGTTGGAAACCAACAGACATACTGTTAGCCAGCATGGCTAAAGTCTATCCCCCGCAAAGAAAATATTCCAGTTAAGCATGTAGATATGTGTCATGTGTGCTGAGAACACACTGCATGCGGTAAAAATAAACATTCTTGCCTGCAAGCGAGGAAGAGTTCACTTACCCCAGACTGGACTTCAGTTTTAGAAGTGATGACTGGACTATAAGAAAACAAAACTGTTAAGAAATAGTCAAAAGTCTGGCACACAGAGGACTGGCAGAGGAAAAGCAGCCAGTCAAAAACTTTTGTAAACTTTGCTACTTTATTTATTTACTCAGTTTTTCTTCCAATTTAGTCACAGTCAGGTCCCTACATAGATCTCCCCAGATTGTGCAAGGCTTCTAATGCCAGACTTCAGGCCACAGGTGGCAGCAACAGTAGTCAATCTCACAAACTCCCATTAACAGAGAGAACCTCATGGACACACACCACTCGGAAAACATGAGCACTGTTTATGGGAGCTGTTACTTTAATGATACTGACTTTCAGTATCATTTCACCAGTGATTTCTGCGAACTGACATAAATGGTAAGACAGTTCCTATTCATTAATCACATTCATTTTAAAAATAGAGACTTTAAACAAACTGGTTAGTTTTATGATTCATTGCATGCAGTGTCATCAGTGTCAATCACATTTTTACAGTGTAATAATATAGACAATGGGTTTCCAGTGGCTGTTCATTGTCAACATGTGCTCATTCCTGATTCACCAAATATAGACACTTAGTCGGCGCCATAGTGATTCTTCTTGGTCGCATTGGGTGGTTTGGAAGTAGAATTCTAGCTTGTCATGCAGGATGCCCTAGGTCAGTCTCCATAAAAATAGTTTGACGGTTCCATGGTAGGAGTCTTGCCTGCCCCTTCCTTCACATCATGGTGAAGGGGCGCTAGAGCACCATAGATTAAAGCTTGGGGTCACCCGAGAGTGTCACGGCTTGAAATGTCAGGCTGCTGAATATATATCTTTTGAGTTGGGACACTGTGTGGTGGCTAAACGCTTTCCCTCTTGGCAGGCGAGAATTATACCATGGACCTGCCAATCATGACAAAGAATTTTTACAGGGGTCAGAAAGCATGGCAGGCAAGAATTCTACCTCCAAACTGTTCGATGTTATCAAGAACTTTTGCGTGGGATTCCAAAACCATTTAGTAATGCCATCCATATCCTATTAGTTGGGAAAGGAAACATAATTCTAGAACGTCCCAGTTCAATTTCCGATCCCTGTAAAAATTCCTGGCTGTGTTTGATGGTTCCAATGGAAAAATTCTCACCTGCCAAGCAGGATCCACCAGTTCACTTCATGGTCAAGGGGTCCTAGAGCATCTTAGCACAGGGACACCCTAGAACACCATGGTCCAAAACACAGGGCCACTGACCAAACAACCACATCATTTGAACTATGACAAGCTAGGACCCCTCAACAATGAAGTGAACTGGGGATCCTGCTTGGCAGGTGAGAATTCTACCGTGGAACCATTGTTAGAAAAACCGAAGAGCTTTTGCAAAACCAGTAGGGCCACCTAGAGTGTTACAGCTCAAAACATCCATATCATTTGAGTTGGGACATGAAGAGAAATGCCAGCATGAGATTTGCCTGTGGGTTACAGATGAGAAGAATTCAGGAGCAAGTTTAGAAGAGGAAATACTGTTAGTGGCCTCGATTTAGCACCAAAAATACCTCAATCCAGCACCAAGTGCGAAGCCTGTGCATCACAAGTCAAACTGTTAATCCGTGTCTCTATGTGTTAACAGAGGGGGCCTCGCATGAATACACATGTCGATGACTCAGAGCCTATCTGTGTGTCTTACCTTAATTGAATATTAATTCATCACTTTGCATCGCCGGCTTTAATTGCAGGCTTCTTCTTCTTACAAGTGCGCGTGCATCTCAAGGTGTGGGTGCTAATGATAATTTGCACAAGTTTTGTGTTGAGGGGCTTCAAAAAGTTCCTGCCTTCGACATAAGTGGGGGGCCACCCTCGATCCGAGCAGGTTGTGAGCAATTAAACAAAATATTGGACTCAATAAAGCAGGGAGAGGGTGCAAGTAAACGAAAGGCATGATCTCTCCGTCCCTGTGGTACATGTCAGAAGTGTCACACCACCCATTTGTTAATCCAGTTCAAACCCTCCTCTCTGTCTCTCTCTCTCTCTCTCTCTCTTTCTTTGGTTTTTATCTCTTTCATGCTAATGGATACCCTCCTCCCCTTTGTCTAGCTAATCAAAAATCAATTAAAAACACCTAGACGCCAAGCCTCGAGAGCCTACTCGAGCAGAGGAATGGAAATGCTTCCCGCACTCTGGCTCTTTGTCTTTCTCTGTCTCTCTCTCTCTCTCTCTCTCTCTCTCTCTGTCTCCTCTCCTCCACTCTGAAGCTCCGCCCTCCTGTCTACTGGAAGTTCTGGAACATGATTTACGAGAAGCGAGGATGTAATTTATATATATATATATATTTTTGCCTCCTGCATCCTCTCATTTATTTATTAGCTTTCTCTTCCTGTCTCTGGTGGAGAGCGGGATGGGATTAGTGAGAGTGGTTGAGGATCCAGACTGCAGCCTGCAGACACACAGCACATCTGTCCCTGCACTAATGTCATTAGAGCTACTGCTGCTGTCCCCCAATGGAGACAGACAGACACAGACACACACGCACACACACACACACACACCACGCAAAACTCAAACACACCACGCAAAACTCTCACACATGCAGACCACAACCAAACACATGTATACACTTCGGCAACCAAGAGACATATACACACACACACACACACACACACACACACACACACATACACACACACACACACACACACATACACATACACATATATACACAC